>OX439142.1:0-531198 GCA_949318255.1 Pollenia labialis
GTACAAAACTTCTTGCTCAATTCGCAGTATTTTTCAGTTTTGTAATGCAATCAAAACCCACTTCCGTTTTTTTAACGTCACGCCAGGGCAGATTTTTGCTTATATCTGCAAATCCAATATAATTGTAAATATTTCTTATGTGTTTTATCGATTCCAGAAAATCGTCATAACAATATTACTTTTAGTCAAAAAATCGTCATATTATTGTATTTTCTCAAAAAAATCGTTAAAATGACAAAAAAATCTTCACATCTACCAAACCTGCTTGCCAGATTAAAGCTATGTTCACATTATGTGTATTTGTCATATGGAATGTCACTTTTCTACCCACATGTGTTTTCATGAGTATGTCAAAATTTGAGTTTTACATAAGGTTTTTCATTTACATGTTCACATAATGGTATGTAACGTACATTTGACATAACCTATCAAAAATAATAAAAACATTTTTAATAATTAATTTGTGCATTTTTTATCTGTTTTATTATTTATTTACTATTTTAATATATATGTATTACAATTTCAATTAATTTTTGCCGCCACAAACAATTTTGTTAATAAAAAACAGCTGATGTCAGATGCTTTGTCACTTGAAAATATAACACGTTCTAAATCAAAATTGTCATGTGTTCTGTACACAGAGAAATAACACATGATAGTTTTTGAAGGGGTTCAGACGATATGTACATATTTAACATGTGAAAAAGTGACAATCCACATGACAAATACACATAATGTGAACACAGCTTAAAGTGTTATAAAATTGATGCCAGCTTAAAGTTTAAAGTAAATTTATTGACGGGATTAAATCGTCAAATCATTAGTGACTCTACATCAAAAATCGTCATTTTGGTAAATTCATCGAAAAAAATCGTCAAAATGACGTAAAATCGTCACATCTAACATCCCTGCACACAATAAGCAAACCGGTTTTTCCAAACTTGTGTTTTCGAAAGTAATCCCATTTAGGATTTTGTTGAGTACGTTTAAGTGCTATTCGTACTTGAATTTTTGAGTACTACTCGTACTTAAAGTAATCCCAAAAAACTTGATTTATCCCGAGTGTTTTTCTTTCTGTGTAATGTTACGAAATATAAACCAACCACGTCTTTGTAATGGCACCCGACTTACGGTAAAAAAAACTGATGAATAACGTCTTCGAAGCAACAATGCTTAAAGGAAAGTACAAGGGAGAAAATGTTTTGATACCTCGAATCTCAATGATTCCAACCGACATGGCATTCGATTTTAATGCTTGCAGTTAGTTTCCAGTAAGGTTCGCATATGCAATGACAATCAACAAATCTCAAGGGAAGTCATTGCGTGTTTGCGGCATTAACCTTGAGAATTTATGCTTCTTGCATGGTCAATTATAAGTCGCCAGTTCCCGCGTCGGAAGTCCATTAGCATTTTTTGTTTATGCGCCAGACAATCCAACAAAAAATGTCGTATATTACAAAGCATTGCAATTAACAAAATTATGATATCCTAGCAAAGCAACCGAATAAGTTTTACTTTTTTTTACTGTTTACCTGAATATTGATCTTATCAACTAAAATTTAAATAGAATACTATAAGATTCACAGCCTATATATACAATAGGGTGGCCGTTATTTACTTTTTTTTTATTTCTTAGATTCTCGCCCCCCAAATCGGTTCAGTTTTATGTAAAAAAAAATACAAAAAAATTTCGTAGCGAGTAATTGTGTTTTAGGGGGGGCGTCCGCCCCTCAAAGTTTGCCATCAAGCCATTTATTCAAATGTAATTTGTTTGCATATTACTATCTCTTAAAAACAACATTTTACAAGAATATGATATATGGCAATATTTTAGGCCCCCTCTAACTCTGAAACTTTTTGACCGATCTTGTTGAAAATTTGTGTCTAAACTACTATCCAATAGGACTAACCTTGGTGCAAATTTCATCCTAATCGGAAGACATCGATTTCAAAATTGGGTCACTTGACATTAAATCCGGCTTTTATATATTTAAAACGTATATAAAAAGTTTGGTATTTTGTTGTTATTTTCTTAATTATTTTCTAAAATATTAATTTTAGCAAAAAACTTTCTTCGAAGCTAATGTTGTTGACTAGAAGAGCTAATATATGCCATATATCATATTCTTGTAAAATGTTGTTTTTAAGAGATAGTAATATGCAAACAAATTACATTTGAATAAATAGCTTGATGGCAAACTTTGAGGGGCGGACGCCCCCCCTAAAACACAACTTCTCGCTACGAAATTTTTTTGTATTTTTTTTTACATAAAACTGAACCGTTTTGGGGGGGGGGGGGGGAGAATATAAGAATTCAAAAAAAAAAGTTCTCCATACAACTAACGGCCACGCAAACATATGTATTTTCAAATCAAATGTAAATCAAACATACATAATATGAACTAAAAGATGCCTTTTAAAATTTAGTACATTTTAAATTTTATTTTTTAATCAAGTTATAATATAATTTGTCGAACTCTTCTAATAAGCTTGTGAAATATGGTCCTTCGTACCATTCGTTTACGAAAACAGTCAAATTTAATGGGTTAAAAATTTTGCACTTTTAAATCAAATCCATTTTTCAAAAATTTGGTATATATTTTTTTTATTGATTTTTGAAAATGTGTTTTTTTTATTATTTTATATTATCATACATTTACACAATCGTTTTATTATTTTTATTCTTTGCTATGAAATTTTAGTTTTTTGAATTTTTTTTTGTTTTTTTTGTGTATTTTTTTAACAATTCTTGTCTATCTTGGAAATAATTAATCGTTTTTTTTTGTATTTAAAAACTACTTAATTATTAATGCTTGGTTAACTTATTTGTTTTTTCCTATAAGTTATTTTAAAACTAAAAACTAAACAAGTACAAAATTTTGTTTATTTAAGATTTGCAAAAAAACAAATACAAATTCTTTTATCTTTTGGTATTTTACAGTTAAAAAGAAAAATATTTGAAAATAAAAATTATTTTCTAGTTTTGGAAAAGAGTTTTTTATTTATATTATTTTTTTTAATTCATAAAAAATAGTATATATGTTAGGTTGCAAGTATCAGTCACATAATTTTAGTTTTTTTTGTAATATACATTAATATTCTATTATTAAAATTAAGTTGCTACAAATTAACTACAGTTTTTATTTAATTTAAATTATTACGAAAATTTTCATTAATTTTTACAAATTTATTTAACTTAAATTTATACTAAATTTTCAAGTTTAGCTTCTAATTATTGTTTAACTATTTAATCAATATCCTTATAAATCTAAATATGATCTATTTGTGTTTCCTGGGCTTCTAATTCAGGTTCTTCGGCCAGAGTATAAACCCCCTTTAGAGCATGATTACTAACCGAGTCCAAAGAAGATTGGGTAGTAGGTGTTAAATTATCCATCAGAGGACTACCCAAAGAATTTAGGATATTACATGTTGAAGGTGGTGTGTTTGCTGACGTACAAGGCGTTAGTTGAGCCAGATTTGATAAGGGTAAATTAACATTCGATTTTAAAATATTTGCTGAAGTTGAAGCCGCTGAATTTGGATCCATAGTTAAGATGGGCACTAATTCATGATTGACATATTCCTTTAAATTGTGCATATTACCCAAGTCAGTATCGTTATGAGAACCAAACACTAACGAAGTGGGAGTGCCTGCCATTTAAAAAAATAAAAAGAAAAATAAATAAAAATCATTTATTTCAATTTAATTAAAAAAAAAAAAAAAAATCAACCAAACCTTACTTACCCGATACCAAAGTTTCTTCGGTGGGATTTCTTTGATAGAGATTCGGTTTCTTTTCGTATTGTCAGGGCGGCATATAGTAATTCGATTCTTCATTCGTTGTATCCATAGTCGATGATTTTTTGAACTCCACCACTATTTTTATGCGATTAACTATTTCCTCGTGTATGACATTAAAACACATGGCTGTTAAAGCCATACCAGACATAATGTATATAGAACAAAACCATATAGTAGTGTTCGAATCTCTCCTGAAACCTGGCATCATATCACCAAATCCTATGGTCGATAGACTCATAAAACAAAAGTATATACCATCTAGTAAGGGCCATTCTTCGATCCTATAAAGCACCACAGCTCCAAATAGTATATAGATAATCATCATGGAAAAACAAAGTAATATGGGAGCCAATATGGCTAAACCATGAATGCTGCCTCTGGACTCACTGGCGCTTAGAGAATCCAGATCAGGCATTTGTATGCTATTATTGCCTAGCGACAGTTTTTCAGGTGTTTGAAAGCTGTCTGGCATGGAACCAGATCTTACATAGTAAGGTTCTTGCATCGCCTGTTGCTGTTTCCGCAGTTCCTCCTGTTGGCGTTTACGTTTCATGCGTCTTTCCTTTTCCGCCATGCGTTTTTCATCGTAGCAACAGTAACCGCAATTCGAACACAAGCAGCAGCATAATGCTTTAGAGAACACTTCTCGTGCTACCTTTGCTAAAATGCCCCCCGTACTGGAGAGATATACCAGAGTCAAGGGTATGCCGAAAAAGGCATAGGCCAAGGTCACTAGACGCCCCAAGGTCGTGCGTGGTGCTATGTTTCCATAACCTGGAAAATAATACAATTTGAGCAGTTTAAATTTATATTTTTTTTATAAATTAAAAAAATCGAAATAATGTTAATTTCATTTACTTTGGGTTTTCTTGCAAGAATTGTTCAGTTATTTAAAAAATATATTTTTTATCGAAACCAGTCTTACTTAAAGTGATAATAATTTAAAATATTCTTTGATTTAAATGCATAATTTGTACAGAAACTTTACAATAGACCGGGTCGACCTGCATACAAAAAAAAGTTGTGCCAGTCACCCCTAGAATGAAAGATATGTCAGTGAAGTTTCTAAAACAGGAAAAAATAAAGTTTCAGTCAGTCAAATTAAAAACTTCCGAACATGTCGTCTGCCGAAGTTCTTTGTTGGGTACAACTTTTCGTTTTTGCATTAACTTTGACTTCGACTGTTTACATTGAATAAATCAGAAGTAAAAGCAACAGTTTATTTTCGTCCCATGGAAAATGAAAAAGACGAGGCTACAGCACAATCTTATGTCTTTTACTATTTCAACTAAGGTTTTTTAGTAGGTCCTTTTAGATCTTAATACATTTATTTTGCTTAGATACACCTCGTAATAATTTCCTCTTTTCTGTTGAAGCGCAAACAATGTTAGTACTTCGAAGTTTTTTCGCATATTGTTTTGCCTGTTCTGACGCAAATGTGTTGGTTCTTTGTACCGTCAAAAAATTTTTTGTTTTTTAATGTGACACAACAATTTTCTTTCTTTGAACCCTTAAAAAGATTGCCCTTTTTTGCATTGATACAAACAATGCTGATCCTGTGATTTCTTAACATATTGCTAAGCCAATAGTATTTGTTTTTCGAAGATCTAACAAATTTGCCTTTATCAATGTGACAAAACAATGTATGTATGTCATTCAAACTTTCATTAAATTTTACTAAAACAAGCATATATGTACATATGTAATTGAATTTAGTTTTTATACATTCTTTTGAATATGACGTCAAAAAATTAGACCTTCGAATCACTGTTGGGATCTGACAATTCTTAAATTGTACCGTCTCAATGGCAAAATTGTACCAATTTGCCATAAATTGTACCAAAATTACGTAAAAAAATAAAAAAACACATAATAGTTCATAACACATTTTTATTTAAGCAAAATAAAAACAAAACAAGTATGAAAGTATAGTCGCTCCAGTCCGACCATTTGATATCTTACACCACAGTATAAAAGTTTAATTTTTGAGAGTGTACTCTATTTGGGACCATAGGCAGTCATATAACAAAATTATGTTAGGCGGTTAAGATTCATGTGTAAGTTCTTTGTGGCGAATATAATTAAGGTATCTTCACCTTTATGAGAATTTTTGCTTAGGCCAGCTCATCAGGAAACCTTTTCCAAAGATTTTAGAAAAGCCAAAAATATTATACAAATAAAACCCTAAAGCGAATAAGAATTATAAACACTGTAAGCCTTACTTGTAACAATATCAAAGCCAAAACAAAACACCAACAATAAACAGTGAGTTTATCTTTTCTTACATTCAATATATTGTGCCACCTTTGAATATCATATACACATTAGCGATAAAATTTTATAATACCTCATAACCTCATAACATGACTTTATTCTGGTCAGCCCATAGTAAAGATTATTTTAATGCAAATATTGAATTGTGAAATACATATATTGCTTTCGAATAAGCCATATTTTGTTTTTGGGCAGGTTTTTCAAAAAAAATTTTTAGGACATATTTTAAAATTATTAACATGTAAACTTGGTTGCATTACTTGCTGTGTTCTTGTCAATTGTCAAATAGTACTGAGGCAATTAAACGAATGAAATTAAGGTGTAATTTTGTGTTGGGAGTTTAATTTTAAAGGCAACTACCCGAAATGGGTAATAAAGCGTAGGGTAATTAATCGTGGATTTTTGTTTGAAAAATGGATGAAAAAACGGGGATTTAAAACTCAAGGCAAATAAGCGTGAAAGGCATTTAAGCATGGGGTAATTAACCGGGTTATACTGTACATGCAACGCTTTTTATGCAGCAGCACTACAAGTACAAATAAAATTTTATTTGTCAAAATCAGCTGATTTGTTCGAACGCTGCTTGTGACGCTTGCAAAAGTAGAAAGTAAACCTACTTTTCGCCTCAAGGCATCTACGCTTTTGTGCATGTAACTTGCTTCGTATAACTACACAGATTCTACTTTTTTGACAGCTGCGTATGCAGCGAAAAACCGAGTAACGCGTGGTGAGGACCTCCAGCTTAACTATTTAATTTTTAAACATATAAAATTTTACAATAATTAGAATTGTGGTTATTTTGTTGAACTATTTATGGGTTTTAATCCAAATTTTTAATATTTCAATCAGGCTTAAGTTCATCAAATTTAATTTTCATTAAATTATTTTCATGAAGGAAGGAATTTTACAACATGAAAATTAATTAAAATTGTTATTGATAATCATTCATTCTTGACTGACCTGAGATTCGAACCCAGGCGGCTGGTTACCATGACATGTTTCGATCGCAACCACTCGATCTCCTCAGATGGATTTGCCGTCTTACACTCGCAGCTATCGACGACTGCTGACGTCAATAGTCAAACATCAATCCTTAAACCAAATTGTATTTTTAACCTTTGGTAGATCGAAATTTGCTTTTTTTTTAATGATTATCCATTTTAATTGATTTTACATGTTTTTTTTTTTAATTAATTAATTTTCATGTTGTAAAATTCCTTCCTTCATGAAAATAATTTAATGAAAATTAAATTTGATGAACTTAAGCCTGATTGAAATATTAAAAATTTGGATTAAAAATAAAATTTTACTTTATTTTCACAGATTTATACGATTTCACACTCACGCACAACAGAGCATATTGCAATTTGAGTAATATCTGGCATAACTTAGGCAAATTTTTTTACACTTGGTATTCACTTTTTAACTGCAAATCGTTGCGAATAAGTCAATATTATATAGGCAAAGTTTATTTGTGCTAATGTTGTAATTAAATAAATGTTACAATTATCTGAACAACTTTTTTAAGTGACGAAAAAGTGTAATTTTAGAACTCATTATTCGATTCTAACGTATTTTGTGTTTGCTAAATTCCGCAAAATCCACTGTTTAAGTACCAAATGTGACGAAGTAGTTCAAATTCCGTAGATAATCAAAAACCACTCTACAAATTGCTTGGAGGGTGTTAACAAATAAATAAAAATTTGTACTGAATGCGTAAAAAGGCTGTAATAAGAGATATTTCCGAAATAAAGGAGTAGAATTAAGCAAGAAATTGGATTAAAGAAAGTACATATATTATTTACTTAAATATTTAAAAATTTATCAATAATACACTTCAATGCCTTACGGCCAATTGCACCAAGTTCAGTTATAATTAACTAACAGTTAAAACCGTCAAAACGTATTGTTAACTGGAAGTTAAAGTAATAGTTAGTTTAAACGCAACTTGGCGAAATTGGTAGCTAGTCAAATAACATATTAACAACATGAATTTATTGTAACTTGTATGCGCCAGCAGTCGACACAATCGACTGCATTCTAGAAATAAAGACTTTGTTTAGTGTATGCCAGCCAGCCAAACGGACTTAATCTAATGGAACACTAAAGGGGGGGGGGGGGGGGGTCAGAACCAATATTGTTATCTGTAACATACTTCAGTACAATAGCATAATATCCTCTCTATCTATGGAATTGTGGATATTAAAACAGAAAGATTGTAATAATTTTTAATTTTCTTTGGGTTTTCTACCCATACTACCAAAGGTAGAAAGTATATTATGCGTTTGTGCTGAACAAAAACGGTGCTATTATAAATTGTAAGAATTGGTCCAAAATAACACATTATTCCTCATACAAACATCTTTCCGGAATATAAGTTTGTGCCCACTAACCATCAAATTACATTGGAATTTACATACGTACACTCACAATATTATTACAGTAACGGACTGTAGTTTATTTAAGAAATATTCCGTTCAGTCATTTTTAAATAAATAAACATTTAAAATTCCAAGCAAATTTATTTTTAACTGATTCTAACATTTATTCAAAAAACTAAGTGCATATTAATACGGATTTTCAGTTGCAGTTAATTTTGTCCGTTGATTAAGTTAAATTCTTCTTTATGTAAAATTAAATGAAAATGTAATTTAAAGCAACGAAAAGTTCATTTAATTTTTACTGTCAAAAATTCAACCGCGAATTCCGTAAAAACAAATCAATATTCAGTTATCTTTTATAAATTAACTGTCAAAAAATTAACTACATATTCCGTAATAACAAATAAATATGCAGTTATTTTATAAAATTTTACTGTCAAAAATTCAACACCATATTCAGTAAAAACAATTAAAAATTCAGTTATTTAATATAACTTTACTACCAAAAATTAATTTTTACTTATCTATAAAAAATGAATTGCTTGTTTTGTGTAAGCAATACCCATTTTCTATTTGTTAAAATAATTTAGTTAAATACCTACATACATCAAATTTTAAAAGTAAAATAATTGCGAAGCCATATCGGTCATGCTGCTGGTGTCTTATAATTGAGAGTTCTTCTGTAAACAACGTGGTCAGTACAACAAAAGTAAAACAAACGTGTGTAACTGGGTAAGTAAATAAAAATATTCTCCCTCTCTCGCTTATAAGAAAAACAAGCGGACAGGTGTCTGTCTGGTATTTTTAGAAATTCGGCTCTTTTGTGGAGTAAACGAAAATTTAATTAAATAACTGAATATTTAATTGTTTTTACTGAATATGGGGTCAATTTGACAGTAAAAAATTGACAGTAAAATTTTAATAAATAACTGAATATTTAATCGTTTTTACTGAATATGGTGTTGAATTTTTGACAGTAAAATTTTACAAAATAACTGAATATTTATTTGATTTTACGGAATATGGTGTTGAATTTTTGACAGTAAAAATTAAATGAACTTTTTGTTAAAAATAAATGAAAAATAGGTAGACCGGTTTTTAATTGAACTTTCATTTATTTTATATTACAATTTCAGTTAATTTTACGTACAGAATATTGTGAGTGTACATCGAATTTGACCAAAAAATATTTGATTGCAATCAATCTTACCAAGTGTTATTGGAACCGATTCATATTTGACCATAGCTCCCAAACAAGTACCACAAATGATATAACTTTGTTTGAAATCTTGGTACATATAAATAAAAATTTGGCATCGATAACTTGTATAACAGCTACTATTTGAACTTTGTATTGGTACGTCCATTTTAACCATTGGCCCCACATAAATCCCCTCCCTAAAATCACTTGGAGACGAAAAAAACATATATAGAAGAATATATTTAGACAAAATTCGGCACAGATAACTTTTGGTTGAATCTTAACCTCATTGCAGAAATTCGTGATTGCCCATGATCAATAGTTTTATTTATTACACACATCAGTACAACCGAACATTTATAAATAGGTATTCATACAATTATAAATTTAGTTACTAAAATCAAGTCTAAACTAATTAACACCAAACACTAATTAATTTAAAGTAACACCAAAAAATATTTTAAAAAAATAGTAAAGCGCCACCGAATTGTTTTAAAATATATATAATACACCCATTCTTAACATTGTAACCATACTAATAATAGGTATAAAGCTTAGTCTAGACGATATGTTGAATCAGCAAATGTATGCTTACACTCATATGCTTAAAAATAATAACAAATTCGGCTTTCAGCATATTCAATATGTTAGGTGTCTAGACGATATGCAGAAAATACCAAATTTTCCAAATTCATTATATGTCAGCAAATTATATTTCAACATATAAATTAGCATACAATTTTTGTGTCTACACGATATGTTGAATTTTGTATGTTGTTGTATATGTTGAGTAATGAGAACATTTGTTTAAAAATTAAAAGTTTATTTGACAATTCTCTTTTTTAATTATTTTATTTAAAATTTTTTGTCAATTATCGCCTTTAGTGCAAAAATAAATAGTTTTAGTGCGATTAAGACTTACTAAGTATGAGTGCTTGATTGGGCTGGGTCAAATCCGCTAAAAATTAAAATATTTAAGGATTTGGTTGATATATTAGTTATTAATAAAGCCTCACAGTTAATTAATTTATTTATGTTCTACCCCTATGGTAAATTATGTGCCGACCAGCAGATTGTTTTATGGATTCGTTTGATACCAATACAACCATAGTGTCAGTAAATATAAAAATATTGCGCCTTTAACCATCGTTTAGTATACCGATCGACTTTGCCGATGAGCTAGAAATCTTGATAAGTTCCGGGGTTATGTACAAAATTAAACATGTAATTGAATGAATATCAATATTTGTATATTTCAACAAATAACATATTTGTTAACATACATAGAAAATTTGTTGAAAACTAAAAATTATTGTGTCTAGACGATATGCTATAATTGTGAACAAACGTTTGCTGAAATCGGTAACAAATGCCTGTCATATGTTAGTAAGCATACGTTTGTTGAAAAAATTTGGCGTCTACACGATATGTTGGCGCTGAAAGCAAATTTTTCAACATAAATTTGCTGATTCAACATATCGTGTAGACTTAGCTTAACATTGAAATTATTCATATGCACAAAGTTCGAGAAATCAACGGTAACATTTAAAATTATGACCTTTATGACCTTTAATGGCTTTTATTGCTCTCCCCCATACTAAACCTATAGGAAGTTGACCTTTTAATGGCTTTTTGTTCCAAGTTGCGCCAACTCTCTCAATATACATATACTTATAAACAACCATTCAATTCAATGGGATCAAAGGGTTAGGTATTTAGGTGTCATACTAGATCCTAAGATGAAATTTAGGGATCACATACCTTATATTTTAAATAAGATAAATGTTCTCATCCGCATGCTGTATCCTTTTATAAAACGAAATTCAAGGTTGAATATAGTAAACAAACAAATTATGCTTAAAACAATTTTTCATGGGATTATGTTTTACGCAGCTCCTGTTTGGGCAATTAGTGCCAAATGTCATATTAAAAAGCTTCAAGTCTCTCAAAATAAATTACTGAAGATGATTTATAATCTTCCTTGGCATTTCTCTACAAATAGACTCCATGAACTCGCACATATAGAATAGGTAGAGAGAAAATTAGGTAGACTCTCAGATATCTTCTATATGCGTTGCAGAAACTCTGAATATTCCCATATTAATGGTTTATTGCCACCTTAGTAGATGTAAGCTAGTAAAATTAGTTTTATCTAAAATTATTAAAACATTTTTTAAATAGGTTTTTGTAAATTTTTCCCTTCAAACTTTGTATATTTGTATATATAAATTTTATAATTTAAGTTGATTTATTAAGAAGAAAAATAAATAATATTGAACTCTTTGTATATACATAGATAACATGAAACAAATAATGTAAATAATACAAATAAAATGAATGAATGATTGATATATTTATTAATACCTATTTATATGTTTTATTTATTTTATTGTACCACAAATGTATAGCTTTATATCTACAGTACTGTTATATACTGTCGTACTGTTGCACTGTCTTTTCTAAAAAAGAAATAATATCAACAACACTTTGTGAATTGTATGTAGGTAAAAATAGGTTTCTATTATATTATTAATTTTATAAAGCACAATTAAACAATTCCTATTAAAAAGGATCTTCATGCATACAGATGGTGTGTACAATTCTCTTTCTGCGTAAATGTTGTCGTCATAATTATTCATACTTCTATATACCTATTCCTGTTGTAAACAAACAAGTGAAAAAATAAATAACCCTTTATTTTCAGTTAAAAAAAAAGAAGCAAAGATCATAAATTTGCATACGTTTGTGTCTATGAAATCACACGGTGTTGTTGCATATGCTTTTATATGTATAAGCAACAACAAATGAAAAGGTCATAAGTGCATAAAATAAGCAAACAATTTACATAAAAAAGGATTGCTACTTGCATGAAAATTTGGGTTTCTTTAATGTCTACGCAAGCGCATATAGCAAACAAAAATGTTTTACCTAAAAAAATATTTATGATGGTACAAATAAAAAAAAAAAAACAGTAATACTCTAAAAAACATTTCTTTTCCAAATTACATACTTATAAAAAACAAGAAAAGTCATAAAAATGTTTTTTTTTAATCAACTTGTATAACGCAATACACAATATCAATTTTCGAAGTTTTCTTTGTCGCTAACAATTACTTATATGTACATATAGACATACATATGTATATGCATAGCCTTTATAACTGATCAGTGATCACTACTTCAAATGTTATTTTCTCTAACAGAACAACCAATCGCGATATTGTAATAGAAGCTCAAAAAATAGGATGTAGTGCAAATGTAGTTATGAAGCTGCATATTCCTACCTACATTTACACTACATCCAGTTTTTTGAGCTTCTATTTCAATATCGCGATTGGTTGTTCTATTTTGAATTCATCCATTATCATCAACAATTAAATGAGCCAAGCTAAAAACAAAATGCAAAGGTCATAAAACTATGATCTACACACCCACGCATAAAAATGTTTCCCCTTATAAAAGTTAATTTGACTGTTGTAAATAAATTTCTCAAAACAAAAACGCACTTTTGTACCTTTAGTTTTTTTTTGAACAACTAGTCCAAACAATTAATTTAATTTTGTCTTTGACATATCACTCCCTATATTCTTTTAATGGCTGTTTATAAATATTTTTATAAATACTAACTATGTATGTATGCATATGTTTTTTAAAAACATTAGTTAATTTTTCAATCCTTTTTATATTTTTGCATTCAAATTATAAAACTCACCTTTCAATCATAATTTACCTTTTTTCAATAAATAAAAAAACCATTAAACAATTGTATTTTAATCTACCAACACATCATACAAAGAATTTCTTATTTTAAATCATTCCTTTTTTAAACCTTTTTTGTATGTACACACAAAAATATTTTGTTCTTCATATTGTGACTATTATTAGTTTATTTTTCGACTAATAATATGTTTACTATTCACACTGAAATATTTAAATATGTCGTGTGTAATAGTCGCATATTTTGTGTCGCATATTTTGGCAGTCGATGATCAACAAGACGGCATATTTTGTTTTGTTATGTTATTTATATTCGTACATTTTGCATACACTTGGGCAGTTTGTGATGTGTGGCAGTAATATATTAATATTGAAGACACACAATATTTAATATTTATGGTGACTAAAAATATTTGAATATTTCCCTAGAAAATATATTTGTACGACGAAACATTTAATATTTTGCGCATTGTTATTTTATTAAATTACCACTGGTTAAATATTTTTTAATATTACTACGAGGGTTTTAGTAAATTGAGAATATTTTTGCAATATGAATACCTTTAAATATTTTAGTTTTGAATATTTACTGCGGTTTTTGATATGTAGAAAAAAAACTATTTACTAATTTTTAAACCCTGGAAAAAAGTAATTGGCAGAATATGCTTCCAGTACGTTGGGAAATTCTCTTTCTTCGTTTATATAAATTTGTTTTGATTGTTCTAATTTAAAGGAAAAATATAATTTGTTTATACTTTAACAGAGGTGATTTGATAATGGTTACTCGAAAGACAGTGAAATAATAATTATTCGTAATAGTTATATTAATAATTAATAATTATAAATTTACACGTTTTAATCAATATTGTAAAATGCGCGATTATAATAGGGTTATTAACAAGCCCTGTCGTATGCATTGTATCGTCGTATGCAAGGTATATTTACACAAGGTAGACTCATTTGGGAGTGTAGACATGCTGCTCTATAAAAATAACCGTGTGGAACGGAATTGTCAAAATTGTCTTCATATAAATTTAACGCACACATGTACAAATTTTGGCTGACAAACATATGGGCCAACGAGTTTACCTTGTGTAAATATACCTTGGTCGTATGTAGTAAGTTTTCTGACGTATAAAAAATAAAATATGACACTTTGAAATAAACAGTTTTTTGACTAAATTTATTTTTTACTAACGAATTAATTTTTTTTAAAGGAATTGTATTTATAATGAAAATATGAATAAAAAGTAACAACTGTTTTAATATTGGTTCTTCAATTAAAAGAACTCTGATTAAGCTTTACAAACATAATAAGTGCCAATTTTTCGTCAGATAGATTGCATCTTTGGTCATTCAAAATCATACGTAATGCGGAAAAGGCTCTTTCAACGGCTACCTGCGTAGCTGGAACAGCGTGGATAATAAACGCTAGATGTTTAAGGAATGGAAGCGTATATCTATTTTCATGCCAATAGTTTAGTAAATCCATTTCAACGTCTTCTTTCGGTGGCTTATAGTTTTCAATTTCAGCATGTGCGGAAACCATTTCACGGCCCGTTTCGGTTTCATCCTCTGAAGAATTATCTACCTCCAACAGAGATAGCGATTTCCTTAGCAGGGATGTTGTACTCTTGTATTTTGATTCATCTACTGGAATAAAAGTTGTAGATGTAGAGGTATTCTCGTTAGAGGTCCTATTAGAATCGTTTCGCTGAAAAGTTTATAATACAAAAATTTAAGAACTTTAAATACACAAACCTGTGGCGAACTTTTAATGCACATACCTGTTTTAATTATTATTTGTAAAAATTTATTAATAACTATTGAAAACCAATTTTTAAAATATAAATTGGAAAATAATAATTATCCATAACACATACTTTTTTTGTTATGCATAACTATTTCAAAGCAATAAATAAAAATATTCAGGTATGTGATGGAAATCAATTTTAAAAATGAAACGATTTGAAACCGAAAATATCGTTTTCAGTGTCTTTCAAAATGGATTTTAAATACATATTCCATTTATTTTTAGTCTTTATTCTTTTAAATTTTATATTTTATACGTTAACTGACGTATATTCTGAACGAAAACTTAATCCTTTAATTTAGAAATGGATTTTAAAATCTCTCGAAATTCATCACACCTTTTAAAAATTTTCGATCGATTTCCATCACATACCTGATTAATTGGATATTAATCGTTGTTTGCAATTAGGGTTTTTTCCCGAGATTTCCCGTCCCGGGAATTCCCGGGAATTTCAATTATTTTATTTCCCGTTTTCCCGGGATTTTTCTTGCGGGATCCCGGGAAATAAAAAAATTCATCATAATTTCAGAAAACAGCTATTTATACTTTAAAAATTAGTTTTCTATTCTCTAAAAATTAGCATCTGTGGATGGGTTGCGGATTAGATCAATCACAGAAGTGAGTACATATTTAAATCAATGTCTCCTGATGCAATAAATCTGCTAAAAGCAGAATGGGCAGTGCAACAGTTGATTATTTTTACATTTAGCGAAGTGTAACTCTTCACTCTTCACATAAAGTACATTAATTCAAAATAAGATGCAGGCAGAAAAGTTTCATTGTCCATGAACAAGGCTTAAAAATAGAAGATACCTAAACATATCGCTCCTTTATTGCAACATAGTCATTTCTACAAAAACAAACGATCTTGGCAAAAAGCGATTAAAGTTTTCAAAATGAGCCGATTTTAAGATATATTTTGCTATAACTTCGGTTCAGTTTGAGATATAATACGAGAAGGTGTGAAGGAAAACTTTGCTAAAGTTACTTACCATTTTTGATTTTGTGAGATATGACTATTATGCAATGAAGGAGCGATATGTTTGTTAGGTGATAAACAGAATTTTTTTCAATTTGTGTTGGTTTATATAACAGTGAAGTGCGGGGAAGCCGAAATAAAATAACATTTTGGAGACTCGTGTAAGATACTACAACATACAACTTGAAAAACCTTGACATGCATTTGACTGATATAGACGTTGTTTAAAAAAAAAAAAATTGCTTCTGATTGTGAATCCGAAGCATGCTACAACGGTGCACTTTTAACTATTTGTCCAGCCTCGGTAAGAAATGAACGAAATATTTCGGTAACCTGATAATTCGTAAATAAAATCGGAAATATACTTTTTGACGACTTACTAAGCGCTTTGAGTGTGTCAGACAGTTATTTTCTAAGCCGTTTATATGTTATATATTTATTTAAAATATTTTATCTATTTTATTGATTAACTTTTTGGCCTCATATCTTGAGTACCTTAATTTTTATTTTGTTTTTATTATGTTCTATGAATTAAATTGTTATGTTTATGTTATCTTTTTATCTTGTACCTAGAGCATAAAACTACGGAATAAAAGCATAATAATAGGTAATAAAAGCGTTAGGTAATAATAATTCAAGTTCCTATTTCAATCTTCAATTAATTTTTTAGTATTGAACGTTTTCTTTTACTTTCTTTGTAAACAAGTTCCCTTACATATTTTTATAAAAGTTTTTTTCTTTAATTAAAAACAAAATTTACTTTGTATTATTTATATGGAGCGGGATCCCGGGATCCCGGGAAATTTAAAAAAATTTCCCGCTTTCCCGGGAATCGAAAAAGTCCGGGGGAAAAAAAACTCTATTTGCAATTAATTGCTTTTTAAGTCGTTCATAATAATTATTAACCAATTTTTTTAAAATATTCCTCAAAATGGGCAATTTTTTCGATTTTGGAAATGAAGATAATAGTTATTTTGGGTCCTTGATTTAAAGATATATTTTGCTATAACTTCGGTTTAGATTGAGATAAAATACCGATTTTTTGTTACGAGAAAGTATGAAGGAACACTTTGCTTAGTTAACTTAAAATTACAAAAAAAATTTTGAGATATGACAATATGTTTATAAGGTGATAAACATAAATTTGTTTCATTTTGTGGCGGCTTATATAACCGGGAAGTGCTGGGAAACAGAAATAAAAAAAAACTATGGAAACTCGTGTAAGATACTTCAACATGCAATTTTAAAAACACAGGTGGATCTTGAAGATGAAGTCCGTTTGATGCTATTTTTTGCATCAACCTTGACATACATTTGACTGATTTAGACGTTGTTTATAAAAAAGAAAAGTTACTTCGGGCTGTGAATTAGAAATATGCAACAACTTTAAACTTTTGCACTTTAAACTATTTGTCCAATCTCGGTAAAAAGTAAACGAAATTTTTCGGAAACATGGTAATAAGTAAATTAAATAAGAAATATACTCTTTGCCGACTTTCTAAACGCATTGAGTGTGTCTTAATGTTATTTCCTAAGCTGTTAAGAAATGTTATTATATTTATTTAAAATAAATTGAAACTGGGAATTATTTCCTTCCGAAGGTTACTTTATATTATATTCAACATTTTTTTTTTTTATTATTCGAATTTATTCTATGAGCTAAATTTCAGTTATGTATTTTATAAAGCTTTTTTGTAATAGTCTTTTTCCTTCAATTTTTCAGAAACGACTTTATACACTACCAGACTATTATATTGTATTTTCTTGTTTCTATTTGTTAAAATAGTTGAGTTAAATACATTCAATTTTTAAAGTATCACTATCCAGTGTGACACAAAGAATGCTGGCGAAGGCTGTAGCGGGCCAGAAAATGCATTACATTCTGCTGGTGTCTAATAATTGTAAATTTTTCTGTACATACAATATACCTCATTAGTTTCCAAAGGAAACCTAAGGTAAAATGTAACAAGAAAATACAGTCGTTTCTGAAAAATTGAAGGAAAAAGACTATTACAAAAAAGCTTTATAAAATACATAACTGAAATTTAGCTCATAGAAGAAATTCAAATAATAAAAAAAAAATGTTTTATTTAAAATATATATACTTAAAAAACATATTTATTTAAAATATTTTATCTATTTTATTAATTAACTTTTTGATCTCATATCTTGAGTACTTCAAATTTTATTTTGTTTTTATTATTGTTTTATTTATGTTTTATTATTGTTATGTTTATGTTATCTTTTTATTTTGTATCTAGAGCATAATGATACGAAATTTACATATAAAAGCGTAAGGTTATAATAATTCAAGTTCCCCTTTCAACCTTTGTAAACAAGTTCCCTTACGCTTTTTAAAAAAAAAGTTTTTTTCATTAATTTAAAACAAATTTACTTTGTATTATTTATATGGAGCGGGATCCCGGGATCCCGGGAAATTTAAAAAAAATTCCCGTTTTCCCGGGAATCGAAAAACTCCGGGGGAAAAAAAACTCTAGTTAAAACTCATGTGAATATTTATTGTTAATTAATTTGGTTATTATTGAAAAATAGATTGCAAATAAAAACTAAAAAAAAAAAATTCATTATAACTGATATCCATACTTTTGAAATTCTTTATAAAAAAGTTTGCAGAATATAAAGTAATTTTAATACTTATCCACAAACACAGCGAAAATAAAGAAAAGGTTGGGGGTATCCTTTTCTTAATTTTCGCCATTGTTTCCCTTTTTTAAAGAAGTATATCTGATTATTTTATATCATAATTACGGTGGCATGTCATAACGTACAGTGTCATAGTGTTCAAAAAGTGTCATAACGTCCACGGACACTGTGACACGTTTGAAAGTGTCATTATGTCCGTGGGCATTATGACACTAAAAAGGTTAAATACAAAAAAAGATCTACATACACGCTGAGAAAAACATGTTTTATTATGGTCACAACCAACAAAACTATTTTTAAAGAAACTAATTTAACCATAATATGGTTGTTGGTTACAATGTTTTGGTTAAATTAAACATATTATGGTTACATTTTTTTTTAAAATAGTTTTGTTGCTTATTCTCTGGGTATAACAAATACCGGCTTCGCTAACTAACTCAATAAAATTTTGGGTCTAAATTTGTGTACTGGTTTTTTCCGAATGTACTGGTATTTTTCTTACGATGTACTGATTTTTCCAATTTCAAAAATTGCAACCCTAAATGGGGGGTACCAATTCCCCTGCCCCTATCGAAAAAATAAGTAGCCTATTTTATTTTTAGGGCTTACGTGATGTTATGTAAAAATTTCAGGAAAATCGGTTCAGTAGTTTAGGAGTCTATAAGCCAACAAACAAACAAACAAACATACAAACATTTTTCATTTATATATATATAGATTTGTTCTAACAATAAGTAAATGTATGTCAGTTGTTTTTTTGTTACACTACTTTTATGAGTAGGTATTTCTCATTTTCATATAAGTTGTATTTGTTCTTAAGATTGTAAACACAATCTACACTTTTATGCTGTCGTTGTCAATAAATGCTTTATTTGCACAGTTGTACTAGTACTCCAGTTTACAGCAAATCTACATACATATTTTATTGAAATTATATTGTTTTTCTTTTTCTATTTTATTTTGCATCCAAAAGTCAATGATTATGCTTGTTTTGAAACCACAAAAACAAAGTTTTCAATATTATAGGAAAAATTGCTTAAATTTGTTCCAAAAATTAAATGGCAATGAGCATGCAATGGAAAAATTTTGCCTTAGCGAAATTTTACTTGTAACATTTTTTTTTAAATAATATGTATAGATTTTTTGCAATGTTTATTCTTATTATGCTAATGAAATGAAGCCTTATTAGATTTTTTATAATCAATTATAATTTTCTGACTACATTTTAATTGAAAAGTCATTACCAAGGCCCGGATTTTTATTCAAATGCATAATTGTGTCATCGATTTGTTAAGTCATATTTTTGCATATTTTGCTTAAATGCATTTTTTTGCGTCTATTGCTGATATTGCATAATTTTGTAGCATATTTTGAAGAAAACTTGTTTTAATTGCTTTATTTTGATATGCAACCTGTTGCAGAAGAGATAACAGACAACTTCGTTGATATTTATTTAACTATTTCTTATGGGAAACAAATATTTTGTAAAGCACATTCGCGTTTTGCCGTATCCCGATTAATGTCTTACTTCACAGCCTATAAAAACCAGAAGTGGAAGGATGTTGAAAGCAATTTTGTAATATGCTGAAAACTTTTGCCAATTCAAAAATACGGTGAAAGGATTCCACAATGGTGATACAGCATCAATAAAAAAATTTAAATTTAATTTAATTGATATTGCCATAATTAAGAAGTATGCTGCGGACGGTAACGTAAGTAAATAAATTCGTATCATGCTTGATAAAGTTTAAACAAAAATGAAGAATTTAAAACAAACTGCTATTTGATTTAAATTTTAACGAAAACAGTGTAGTGAAAATGAATATACCACAAAATTACTATCGGCATTTAATTATTCACGCATCACTTCCGTTTTATTAAACTTAAAGCATTCGTTTTGGAAATATTTAAAAAACTGTATGTTCCTTATTAATGTTATACATATGTAGGCTTAAATACCTATCTAACCAGCGATTTCATTTACATGATTGTTTTACTTTTGGTTTCTCTTTATATTTTCGTGTTTTGCTTTATTTTAACTCCTATTTTTGTGATTATTTTGATACTGAATTTTTACGTTTTTTTTAATGTTATTTTTGTTTTTGGTATGTTGTTTTGTATCACTAATAAAAAAAATTTGAAGTTTATATTTTTTAAATTTTTGCGCATATGCATATTTCATTATCTGAAACATCATTTGCCTTAGAATCATTATGATAATTATAATTTTTATCAAATAATAAAAATTGGGAATTAAGCACGAATAACAAAATCATTTAAATTAAATTTTGTATTCCCACGAAAATTATTTTGATAATAAACTGGCAGGTGCAACCCGCTTTTTAAATAAAGCGAGTTGTTTTTGTTTTTTCTTAACCTACTTACAACTACAATTAATGTTGGAAGAATTCCAATCAATTGTAGTGGGGAATGCAAGGAGAGATAAACTCACTGTTTATTGTTGATGATTTTGTTTAAACTTTGATATTGTTACAAATAGAACTGTTTCTGTGATTCTTATACGCTTAACAGTTTTATTTGGTTTAACATCTTGTTTTTTTAAAATCTTTATGGATGAAGTTTCCTAATGAGCTGGCCTAAGCAACTAGTGAAATGCGCATAGGAATAGCTTATCCCATCAACAATAAATTTCAGTGTTTTTTGTATCAAATAATAAAAATTGGGAATTAAGCACGAATAACAAAATCATTTAAATTAAATTTTGTATTCCCACGAAAATTATTTTTATTATAATTTTATTCTGAAACTTTGTTTCCTATTTTGTCCTTTAATATATAATTTGTCAAATAGTGTTTTGTATAAATTTCTTTAGAAAGTTCCTTTTGCTAGTTTTCTCATATCATTCATTTTGTTTTTTGCCTCAAAGTGCTGTTCAAATTGTATTGTATTGAATACAAATCAAGCGAATAAGCGAAAAGTCATATATGTAGGAAGAGTAGACATTTTTTTCGTTTAAATGTCATTTGATATGACTAAATTTTTCATTTATTTCTCTTGCATCATTGTGGAAAAATTCAGTACTTTAATACTTTTTCAGTTCTTTTTCACATTAAAAATACCGCAGTACCCCGTTGTTGTTAGTATTTTTTTTTATCCTTTGAGCTTTTTAGCTGTGATGTGATCATTTCGAAAGCAGGCTTAGGTTATCATGTGTTTGTTACAAATTTATATTGTTGTATTTTAAAAATAATTAACGACGTTGTTGTTAAGTAGTGTTCTAGCGGATCTTTCAGAAATAAAGCATTTCACAACTGAATATATTTAAATTTCTTAGAAAAATATAGCCAATATTTAGTACGAAAATAATGCTTGCTGACATTTCACATATTGATTTTGGTATTTAAATGATGCCACATTTCTGAGCATCAATTTAACATGTAGTTATAATATTTCTTATGATCTCTAAAAGTAAATTTGCTTTAACTTATAACATGAAATTCAAATCTTTATTTTTAAACATAAATGTTTTAAACTTTTTTAAGACTAAGTTCTAAGTATGTAATAAATGTAAAAGTCTGAATAATGTAACTTTGCAAAAGCTAAAATATAAATATAATCACCAGTATAAATTAATATTGACAAAAATAAAATTTTTATTTATTTACTTATTCATAAATATATGAACTATTTTAAACATTTTTTTTAGAAAATACTGAAAAAACGTACCTTAAGCGGCTCATACACTTGCAATATAAGTGTTAAATTTTATCGCCAATTTGTTTGTGATATTCGAAGGTGACACAATATATTGGCAAGAATCGAAATCAGAAAAGAAGTGCAATATACTGTGAAATGTGTTGGATACAATGTACTATGTTATTTTGCTTTAAAGGTTTTTTAATAAGATTTGCGCCATATTTAAATTGAAACCATTGCGCTACTTATTGAATAGTATAGGGCAATATAGAAATAATATGGCGAATAACATATACAATTATATTGTAAATGTATGGGGCGCTTGACGCTTATGTATAATAGAAATGTTGTTTACATGTGCACCTCAAATATAAATACTGTGTGCTATTCAATACTAGATACATGAATTCCAATAAAATATTTTTTGTTCCTTTTTTTCATAAATTATTGTTTTTTTTTTTAAAGTACAATTTGGTGGGAAAAAAACTCTTTTAGTTGAAGTTCAGTACCATTTCAAAATTTAAATTTTGCAACACTGTCATGCATGCACATTATTTATATACACTTATGTAAATGTATTGACATTTGTAGTTTATTTGTTTTCGAAATATAGGTAACTCACCCCACTTTATATTTAATTTTGAATAAACGAAGAAAAAGTATTCCCTGACTTTGTTTCGTAATTGTTTATTTTGTTAGGAGTCTTTTTTTGTAGTCGCTGTTATTGTTGTTTTGCTTCAGAGCATTAAAGTTATTTTTGTCAATTTTATGTTAATAAAACAAATTAGATCGATTAAGTGTGAATTTTATTTCACAATAAGCTTATGCTTACGAAAAAAGCGAAAAAACAAAATTTTTACGGCACGCAAAAATAAGTGATAGAACAATTTAGAGAAGTTATACAATTTAAGGACATTAAGCAAAAAACTACATAAAATTGTTTTAAAACTGCGTTCATAAAAAATGTATTAAAACAAACCAAGGTATCGGCAACAAATAAAAAAAAAATTATTTTCACTACTGACCTGAAGGAATTCTTACCAAAAACTATTAAATTAACTGTCATAAAATTCTATCTATTATTTTAAGAGTTACGAGCATTTTTAACAGTTATTTTGGTCAAATTAAAGCAAGTGGAAATTCAATGGTCAAAATGTTATATCGTTAGGCTGAAACATTTTGAACTTTAGCCGGTTTTAAAATCGAAATGTGCCTTTTTAAATAAATTTTTCACTGATTTTAATATCTTCTAAGTTATTTATTTTTGTCAAACTTTCTTTACAATAAAGCTTAATGTAATAATATTAAAAAGTAGTAGTACTGCTAATTTTTATTTAAAATTTGCTTATTCTCGTTTAAAATTTAAAAATGATTTTTAGAAATTTTTTAATTTTTTTTTAAAAACACTTTTTAGTTTTTTGCTAAAAATATTTAATTTTTCATCCATAATCTACATATATAAAAAAAGATGCATTGTGTTAGTAATTGATGTTCTCTGTAATGCGTGAACAGATTTTGTTTCTGCGTGGAAGGTGACTTCAATACCAAGGTTTTTATGTATAAACGGTCTTCAAATGTGTATTTGTTCATGAGTTATAGGCATTTTAGTGAACACTGCATATATTCCGAAACATGTATTTTTTGAGGTATCTGGATTGTGTTGTTCAAACGAACAAGTTAAATTACCTGAATTGAATCCACCTCCGGAGCCCTTGAATGGCACACCAATTTCAAAGCATTTTCTGGCAAACATGCAAATGACTTCATTTGGAGCGACAAATATTATTCGGGACAATTTTATGTCAACGTTCAAGGTATTTGTGATTCTTTGAATGCTTATTCTTCACGCCGGAAATTTACAAAGCAGCATTGATTTGTATTGAAGATTTCTGTTTGTCGATTGCTAAAAAGGCATTAGCACAATTGGAAATGCCAACACCTAATCGTGCAATGCATGACATTTTTGAGTTACAACTGCAACGTGAACAACAATACGATCGCAACGAATTAAATGCGTTTGTTCACGCAAATCTTTCGACATTGAATGCGAAGCAAAAAAAAACCTACGATACTATTATGCAAGCTGCCAGTAGTGAAGCCGGTGGATTTTATTTTCTGGATGCACCAGAAGGCACTGGAAAAAACGTTTTTAATTTCATTGTTGTTGGCAACGATACGTTCTCATAATAAATTGCATTGGCATTGGCGTCTTAAGGCATTGCAGCCACTTTGTTAGATGGTGGTCGCACAGCACATTCTGCTTTGAAATTGCCATTGAATTACCAAGTTAATGAAACTCCCACATGTAACGTTTCAAAAACATCTGGAACGGCAAAATTATTGAAACGTTGCGGTATTATTATTTGGGATGAATGCACTATGGCGAATAAGAAATCTGTTGAAGCATTGGAAAGAACAATGAAAGACCTTCGAGATAATTCAGAGTTGTTTGGTGGTAACTTGATTTTATTGTCAGGCGATTTTTGGCAAACATTGCCCGTCATTCCTAGATCGACAGCTGCCGATTGACATTAAAACTCACAACTAACCTTCGTGTTAAGTTGCAAAATGATCCATCTGCTGATAAGTTCTCTAAGCAATTGCTGAAAATTGAGAATGGTGCAATGCCTGTTAATGACACTGGATTGATAACATTGCCAAATGATTTTTGACATTTCGTACAGTCAAAAGAGGAATTGATTATACGTGTTTTTCCTAACATAGCACAAAAATACATGCCATACATGGTTGAGTGGCAGAGCAATTTTAGCGGCAAAGAACAAATATGTTAGTGAATTAAATATGGCTATACAATTTAAGATTCCTGGCGAATTGGCTTCGTACAAGTCTTTGGATACTGTTACCAATGTAAAATATTTTGTGAGTTATCCAACAGAATTTTTAAATTCGTTTACCAGGATTGCCTCCGCATAATCTCCATTTGAAAGTTGGAGTATCTATTATTATGCTTCGCAATATCAATAAACCCCGTTTGTGTAATGGCACCAGACTTGCTTTTAAAAGGTTGGTGGCTTATGCAATTGAAGCTACTATTCTAACAGGAAAATTCAAAGGCGAACATGTATTCATTCTACGCATCCCGTCTGATATGATATTTTAATTCAAACGACTTCAGTTTCCTGTTCGGCTTGCGTTTGCGGTTACTATTTATAAGGCGCAAGGCCATTCATTAGGAATTTGTGGAGTGAATTTAGAGCATCCAGTTTTCTCACATGGACAGTTGTATGTACCCTGTTCGCGCGTAAGCAAACGATCGGTTTTGTATATTTACACCGAAAATGGAAAAACAAGAAATGTTGTGTACCACAGAGCATTACAATAAAAACAATTTATCACTATTTTAAATGAATTCGAATTGATTTCTTATTTTCGTTTTTGCACTACGAAGTGTGCAGGGGGTTCGCTAGTTTCTTTATATATATACATAACCAAATACATTATCCTTATACTTCTATTAGTGGCACCCGTAATTAATACCTGTAGTAAATAGTCAATAGTCAACTTTTAATGAATTTTATATATTTTTTCTGTTCTTGGCCAATTTTTCTTAATTTAGCTAAGAAATTTGTGCATTATAAAATTTATATAAGGCATTAATAAATTTTCTTTTTTTAATTAAAGTTTAGAAAAGTTTCTTAGAAATTTAATTACTGTATTGTCGCGCAACTTTTTACATATCTTCTTTTATAACTAAGCAAATCCTTCATAATTTTTCACCTTTTAACAAATTTGTCTTTATCAATAAATTTTCAGAAATTTATTACAAAAACTTCATTAAATTTTGCTTTATTCAGTGACATCCTTCATGTCTTAATTTCTCTATTTCTATCTCTTTTTGCAAAAGCATTCCCAAGTCTAGTAATTTTTCTTGTTTCATATTAATAAATTATAAGTCAATTTAACCTTAGAGTGAAAACAAGTATTTGTTGATGCCCCTTTGTACGAAAAAAGCATACTTACCAATTGTGGTTAATACTGTTAGTGAGTAGAGAAAAGCCTTGGCGAAATTCCATTCATGATGATGATGATGCTGATGATGTGGCGTTAGTCCATGTTGATGGAAAAGTAAAACCGCTTCCGTTGCTGGTGTCTGGCCATTAACATCTGTTTCGTGTGGCAGCTGTAGTACAGCATCCTCATTCAGTCTTTTAATTAATTGGTCTTGAAATTTTGCTATTTCCAAAGCAGCCAATCTAGAAAAAACAAATTGAAAAAACAGGAAATAATACAAAAGAAAAATTTAGCTTGTTAGGAACACTATCAGAAACTTACTTTGTCCAATTTTCTTTGTATAAAATATTTAAGGACACCGTTATATCCCATATATTTTCAATAGTCTTTTGGCGTACATCAAAAGTATCCGGTGACAAGGCATATTGTGGCGTAAAATCATCACCATAACTAAAGTCATTGTTTTGCAACGATATCGTGCCCTCTATCATTTGAGGAGATGATGATGACGAGGAGGAAGAGGCAGATGGTAATGACGATGACGACGATGTTGGTGCATTTGTACTGGCATTATCAAAATGTAATAGCTGTTGCTGTGTATGATAAATATTATTAACAGATGCGGCTGCCAAACCTGCTCCATTACTACTAACCCTAATACTCCCACCGATACTACTGCCACCTCCGCCACTACCTGTGTGATGCTTGTGTGATTGTATGTTGCGTTTGGTGGATGCCAATGTTCGTTGTTGTTGCAAGTATGCCGAATCTTCGCTTTCAATTGTTAAAAATATAAAAGAACCTGCAATTAAACAGTTGAACATAGGAATTTGATGAAAATGTACAAAACCAAAATTTATGGATTCCGCCTATAAATGGTCAGTATTTCTGGGGCTAGCAATGGTGGCGAATAATTAATATAAATGTACTTTAAAAAAAAAACATAAATTCAAATTAGTCATATGAGCAGGTTAATGAAAGATTAAAGAGTTAGGAGGAAAAGGCCCTTAAATATAAGACATAATTCTTTGTGATGGAGGCGAAAAATTAAAACAAGTAATTTGTAATAAAAATTGTTTCTTATTTTCTTTATTAAAAAATTCATTACATTAATGGTACTTTTCGCTATAATGCAATAAAATGCACGTGTTTTGTTATCCAATAGTTAATTTTAAACATTATAATTCAGTAAATTGCGTTAAAATGTATTACAGTATTATCATGTATTTTAACTGTATCAAAATATGTACATTTCAAAGCATAGTAAATTTGTTAAATGTATAATAATGCATTATAACTGTGCAGTTACAAATTATAATGATTTGAGGCTGTATCATTGTACATTATAACGCAGTAAAACTGTGTTATAATATACTATAAATCATTAAAACTGTAATATAAAAATTATAACTGTGGCATAATGTATAGAAGTGCTTTAAAATTACGTTATTATGCATTATAATTTACATTGATTTATAAAATATTGTTGTAAATTATCACTTTGTATCAACCCTTTAAATACATAATAACTGCCTTATAAAACATTGCAATACATTATAACACATTATGTAGTATAAAATACATTTGAGAGCAAAAAACCTGTGTTGTAATTTATTATAATTCTATAATGGTGCAATTGTTACTCTGTAGTAATACGTTTAAAGGAATTATAACTACGCTAAGATACTTTTTGACTGTGTAATAATACAGACATATAAATTATAATACACAAATATATGCAACATTAAAATATAATGCAGTATATTGTATTATACTACATTGCATTGCCTTATAACTCTATACATTATACTGTAGTTATTACACACTTCAAATACCGTTGCTAAGGATATCCTTTTAAAAATAATTTTTCGTTTACTTTTGCTTACAAATTATTTTCGTACGAGTGTATTAACATGTCTTTTGATTTAAACACACAAACTACATGGGCTTCATGCTAAAGTATTAAGAAAGAACTACAATTTTTTATTCTTTTCTACAAAACTAAAGTTATTAACTTTTTTTCTTCTAAAAAATGTTAAGTTAAAGCTGTTAGATGGTTTCACTTGAAAATTTAAAAATAGTGATGATTGTACATGCACAATATTTTCTTTAACTACTTCGGTATCTTCTTGTACATCTTGTTGCCTAAGTTAGTAACTGACCTACAACTTAGTTTTTTTTATATCGCTCATTTGCTGCAAGACCGGCATAAGTCAAAACAATCCATTTCGAGATAAACGCGTTTAAAGCTTTTGATTTGCTCTAATCACTTAGGAAAAATAACGATACATTCTCTTCAAATGTGGAAAGTATAAAAGTTATAAAGATGAATTTAATACACAATATAAAGAAAAACATAGCGAACAATTCTGCATCACTAACTCCAAAATTATATTTTTTGATTTATGCCGGTCTTGCAGCAAATGAGCGATATTTTGTACAGTATTTTTTGTTTCTTTTCATGGGTTTTGTGCACTTTTTAGCATATTTTTCTTGGGTTTGATTTCAGCAACACCATAAAGTCAAATGAGTTTTTCATTTTCTATTTTTTTAATGCTCGACATAACTTTTCGTATTTTATGAGGTTTTTGTGTAGATTTATTTTTTAGGTTTTTTTTTTAAGTTAGTTGGCTTTTTTCTGTTTTTATGACTAAATGTTGTTTTTTCCCATTAATCATTTCCCTTTTTGCCACCAGAGCATAATTACCAAGTGTTTTCATATACTTTTCTTTACAAAGCTTTTGTACAATATACTTCCATATCCATTCCACAATATACGTATCTCAAAATCCAAATGGTTCCACGTCATGTACATGTATGTATTTAAAATACGAAATACGTCAAACCAAAAAATACATAAGATAAAACTAATTAACAAAACAATTGTTTCGTTTCATACATAACAGTTTCTTGTTGGAGAATAAATGAAACCTGCTGAAGAAAATAAACGTTCTATGTATTAAATTCTATGAATACTCTTTTTATATTTGGATAGCTGTCAAGGGTGATAATGTCTTTGCTCTTGTCACTGAGTAAACTGACAAATTCCAACTCCAAAATTGATGCCCTAGATTCACCATCATTCCTATCTACGAAAAAGAAACAATCATCGTCTTCTGTACTGGTGCTTCTACTTCTGATATTTCAATATTCTGATGGTTACGTTTTTTTAGCGATTCTAGTTTTTGGATGATCAAAATGCAAACAACCATCAATAAACTGACAAAATATATTTTCTAAATTATGTTTTTAAAATACAAAATACTCCCATTTTTTTATGTATTTAAAATACAAAATACAAACTACTTCTATTTATTGTATGAATTTAAAATACAAAATGCTTGCTGGACATGCATTAAAATACAAAATACTTGCACGTCATGTATTTAAAAAATTGCCCAGCCCTGCATTCGTAGAATCTAAAAAAACGTTCAGTTCTATAATTAAGCTTTAAATCTCCAACAAATGTTACTCCAAGTTGAAAAAACCCTAAATACTTTTTTTGGTGTCATTTGTTGAACAATTATATACTAATGTTAAAACAGGACTTTTTCAAAAGCAAATGAAAAGCTTACATACTCCAGCTCATCATTTGGTGAATATTAAGCATTCCAAATATGTATACATGCAAACTAATTTGTCAAGAAAACAAAAATATACAATAACGGTATTCAGTTAAAAATATTTTTTAATTGTAAAAATGCAACTTTTTATTACAACAAACAAGGAAAAGACTTATGGCCATTTTCTCAATGTACCGTCAAACTGCCTGTTACTTAATGCCAACATAAATTTATTAGACCGACAAACTGTCTGTTAACAATTTTGGGTTTCTCAATATACCGACAAAAAACATGGTTTTAAGTTGGCAACACCTCTCAAAATACATGTAAAAGTTGGGAGTCAGCTGATTGAATTTATCTGTACGGCAAATAAAAGGAAAATAAATAATCGGCAGATGAGTGCTGGTAAGCTTTGCGACAGAATAAAAGCAAATGAGACATTGAGAAAACCAAATTTCTTTAATGTGCAGTTTTTCGTTGGGAAAAAAGTTAATCGTGTAATGAGAAAACGGCCATTACAATAAAAGTTGCAATCTAAACAACTTGGTTAGAAGTGAAAAAACCAGGTTTACAATTTGGCACTTCAAATTCAAATATTGAATTTGATTTAAAAAAAACTTTGAATTTGCTTTGGAAAAGGCCGAATTTGAAATTAAAATTTTTATATAGAATACTATCTATGTTTAAGTTGAAAAAAATACCCATTAAGACCCGGGTAGGGGTTTCTAGGTTACCCAGTGGGCTGCCAACCCTGGCTTATAATAACACTTGGAAATAGATAAAAGGCAGATTATGGTGTAAACAGAGTATACAAATCTTTACATTTGAGTAGGTGAGTTGCAAAACTCGTTCGTTACAAAATTAAAAATATGAGATGACAATTGATTCTAACAGTTCTTTGGGCGCTTTATATTAGAAATATTTTTTTTTTTTTTCATTATTTATTTAATGAATCTTCATATATTAAATATGAACTAACAAAAATTAATCAAATCTTATTCTAATGCTTTATTTTATGTCCTGCCAGTGCCAGACAAAAATTTACTTCATCACGGGTTCTGTTCACATATCTAGGTGTTTATCGCTCATCTAATTGGACAAGTGCTGCTGTGTCTCTTCTTCTTAAGCGAGAGTGGCCGCTATCATTAAAAATATTTCGAGCTAGTGGATTTGGGTGCGACTCTAGCCTTTTTAAATATTTTACCGCATACTTTCTAATAATAGTCCTTACCAGTGGCACATTGAGATCCTTGTGGATATTTGAGCTTTTAACACACCAAGGGGCAGTTGTAATTATTCGAAGAAGTTTGTTTTGGCGCCTTTGAATTTTTTCGATATTTGAGGCCGAGGCAGTGCCCCATAGTTGAATACCGTAGCACCATATTGGCTTTAAAATAGCGTTGTAAAGTAGTAGTTTGCAATCAAGACTAAGAACAGAATTTCTTCCAATAAGCCAGTTAATTTGCTTTTAGTTTCATTTGGGTTAATTTTGCTTCTATATGGCATTTCCATGTTAAACGCCGATCTAGATGAATACCGAGATATTTACCATGCGATTATTGAGGCACTAGTTGATTATTGATTTAAAAGGGGGGCATGTTTCCCGACGCAAGGTGAATGTTATATGTACGCATTTTTGCTCATTGACCTTTATTCTCCATTGTTTTAACCACAGTTCTAGTTGAAATATATGATCCTGCAGGTATCGAGATGCTTCACGACTGTTCTCGTGCACGCTTAGAAAAGCCGTATCATCAGCAAAAGTTAGGGTGAGGGTGTAATTGTTTGTTGGCATGTCCGAGGTATATATAAGGTAAAAAAGTGGGCCCAGGATGCTTCCCTGAGGGACTCCAGCTTCAATTGGCTGAGGAGAACTTAAAAATCACCTTCTTTAATAATGAATTTTCGACCGACCAGGTAGCTTTCTACCAGCTTGTGTGTATTAACCTGTTGGTTTAGCTTCAATTTATGTAACAAGCCTACATGCCAGACTTTGTCAAAAGCTTGAGAAACATCTATGAAGAGAGCGGAGCAATATTTTCTTTCTTCAAAGGCTTTTCTTAAGGCGTTTACTATCCGATGGGTTTGCTCAATTGTGCTATGCTCTCTTCTGAAACCGAATTGATGATTAGGTATACACCCATTGTCATTTAAAATTGGTGTTAATTTTGACGCTAAGAGCTTCTCAAACTGCTTTGATATATTAGGTAATAAGCTAATAGGCCTATATGACTCAACTTTTGTGTGATCTTTTCCTGGGTTTGGTATCATCGTTATTAAAGAGACCTTTCATTCTTGAGGGTAGTATTCAAGGCGTAAAATAGCATTTAAAATATAAAGAATAATTTTCTTTGCTATGCGAGGTAGCTCCAAAAGCATTTTGTTACTGATCTTATCAATACCTGTTGCCTTCTTTGTGTTTAATTCACAAATAGGCTTTTCTATTTCCTTAATCTCAAATCTTAGGGGGATAGCTGCTCTAACATAAACAGGCGGCAACTCGTCCGCTATATCATCAGGTATATTTGGGGTAAATACGTTTTTCAAATGATTTACAAACAGGTTTCCTTTTTCATTATTATTTCTTGCCCAACTTCCATTCAGGTTTCTTAAAGGTGGTTTCGAGATAACTGGTCTTTTGAGTTTTCTAGCTGCATGCCATAATGAGTAGTCTGATTGTGGAGTTGCATCCAGGTCCTTAAAATATTTTTCCACGGAAGCCGTTTTCTGAGACTGCAGTAATTTTCTTAGCCTTGCCACTCTCTTCGCACTCTCCTTTTTTCATTCAAGAGAGCTCAACATCTGTAGAATATATTTTATTATTATTGGGATTTTTTAGGCTTTTGCTGGAATGTTAAACAACTAGTTTAAGATAACTGCCAAAATTGACAATAGAGAGATCCACATTTTCTGGTGTGCTAAGCGGTATATTTTCTGTGCAATGGTTACTGAGATATTTTTTGTATTTTAACCAATTTATTTGTGTAGCTGACGTCGCTATGTAACCAGAGGGAGATACAATTCTATTGGTTTGTTATAGTAACTATTGTAGGTGTGTGATCAGAGGATAATTCTAACGAAGCTTCAACGTGAATCGTTTCTGCGGGGATGTTTTTAACCACGCCGAAATCGATGACATCTGGAATTTTTTGCGGATCAGCAGGCCAATATGTTGGTTGTCCGCTCGCGACAACATTTAAATTCATTTTAGAGATTGTATTTAACAAAACACGACCCTTTGGTGTTATTAGTCGTGACCCCCAGAAGGTATGTTTAGCGTTATAATCGCCAGCAGCCAGGAAACAGGGCCCCAAAGAATTATAATATTTATAATATTGGCTTTCTGATATTGCAAATCTAGGTGGTTAGTATAAGGATGAGATTAATATGTTTCGATTCAGCTCTTTAACACAAATGCTTGTTGCTTGAAGATAATCTTCACGATGATCACACATTAGGTAGTGTTTGATTCGGGTTTTTATCAAAATGGCAGAACCACCACAAGCTCTATCTCGAGGGTCCTTTGTATCATATAGTGTATAACCATTTATTTTAAACGAATTTCTTGAGGTCAAATGAGTTCCAGAAACCATCATGACATCAATTTGTTTATTTTTAAGAAAGTATTCTAATTCATTTTTATGTTGGCGGATGCCGTTTGCGTTCAAAAAAGTGAGAGTTAATACATTTGTTGAAAGTAAGTTAATTATGAAAATAGATTTATGGTGTTTTCTTTTCTACAAAAAAATGTGCCTTTAAAAAAAAAAAAAATCAAGTTAGTGTCTTTTTCTTAAAAATTTTGCTCCCGAAAAGGGTGGCTTGTTTTATTCTAAAAAACTCATGCTTTTCGGGAGCAAAATTTTTAAGAAACAGACACCAAATTGCATTTTTTTAAAAAAGGCACATTTTTTTGTAGAAAAGTCCACATAGTCCAGAGTTTATATGTAGAGCCTAATTTTTAGAACAGCTAATATGCAGTCTCGAATACAGTCTTTTATAAAGCCTTGTCGTATTATTACCCATAGGCCAAAATTAAGTATAATCTATCGTCGATATTTTGTCTGATCTATACTTAAGATTAAAGTCTTAAGCTATGTTTACACCTATTAAATATTTTACGACCTACACGTAACGACTAGTTTTATTAAAAAATTTTTTGCTTTTGCAAAACTTTTGGCAAGATCAATCATCATTGAACAGCTTCTAAGCTACATTATACAATAATGTTCTTACAAGCAAAGTGTAGTAAATCAATAGGAATTTAGAAAAATAAAGCTAAAGTTTCATCAATTTACTGGTAGCGTTTTTTTGGATTTTTTCGTCAAATATTTGTTAAGTCTGAACATTATTTATTTTTATTTATAATAGCATTAGCATTAGGGTGATCGATCGATTTTAGTTTTGCCCAAGTCGAATATTTTAAAATGTCCATTTTTCGAATATCGAATAAACCGGTTGCTTTAGTAAAATAACCCGGTTATTTTAGTAATGTGTAATTTATATACGTTTTCCTTACTTATGTTATAAATGTACCCGTAATTTAGGTATTTTTCTAATTGAATATTTGCAAACTTAAACTTTTTATAAAAAATGTCAAAACAAAATGAAACAAAAGTCAAAAACATTTTGAGCAATGTAAATACAAATCGCTTTTATAAGCGTGTGTTCTTGTAACAAAAACCAAAAACAATATAAAGTACTACAAAAAAAGTTCAGCATAAAAAGTAATAAGCAATTGGACAGTATTATAAATACTATATATAGCTTTACAAAGATGTCATCTCTGGTGATATTTCGAACTGACTTAAAAAAAAATTGTGCTTAATCGGCCCTAAAATGATAAGTGCCAAAAGTTCTTTACATCACGACTTATTAATCACTTTTAATTAGTCTACAAGCTTGATATAAATATACGCCAAGTAAAACTTAACAGGGTCAAGTAGTTTTTAAGAGACTGCAAATAATACTTTACTAAAATATGCTGCCAATAATGAATGAAAAACTCTTAAGTAGTTCTAGCATATCTTCATGCTTAAAACAAGAGCATACCGGCGGAATCAACGTTATGGGGAAATTCATCAGTTTTATTTATTAAAACACCAAGAACTTAAAATAAATTTGAAGGAATCAAAAATGTCCTGGCAGGGTTTAAGTTGTGTGATCGACGAATTGACAGATATTTCATACAAAAAGCATGTTCATATTACTATTGTTTCTATAATGCTGAAACAAAAATAATTGAAATATCTAATCCTGGATAAGAGGTTTTGCTTGCCACTTTTCAAAAATATGGCTGAAGTTAACTGCTTCATATAGACATGCTTAACCAGCAACAAATTAAAACTCATTTACAATAAATTTAGGAAAATATGTCAAATAATAAATTTATTAAATTCCAAACTCATATTATATAGTGTCATTTATTGTATTATATAATATTATTAAAAATAAAAAAAAAAAATTTTTTGTTTGTTTCAGCATTATAGAAACAATAGTAATATGAACATGCTTTTTGTATGAAATATCTGTCAATTCGTCGATCACAATTTAAACCCTTTCATGAGATTGCTTGATTCCTTCAATTTTGTTTTAAGTTCTTGGTGATTTAATAAATAAAACTGATGCGTTTTCCCATATCGTTGACCTTTGACACTTATCATATTAGGGCCGTTTAAGCACGATTGTCTTTTAAATTAGTTCGATATTATCACCAGAGATGACATCGTTATAAGTATATATAGAGTATTTAGAATACTGTCAATTTGCTTATTACTTTTTAAGCTGAACTTTTTTTTGTAGTATTTTGAATTGTTTTTAGTTTTTGTTACAAGAACACACGCTTATATAAGCGATTTGTATTTATCTTGCTTATAATGTTGTTTTGACTTTTGTTACAGTTTGTTTTGACATTTTTTATAAAAAGTTTAAGTTCGCCAAATATTCAATTAGAATAATACTAACATTACGAGTACATTTATAACAAAAGTAAGGAAAACGTATATAAATTACACATTACTAAAATAACCGGTTTATTTTATTAAAATAACCGGTTTTTTCGATATTCGAAAAATGGACATTTTAAAATATTCGACTTGGGCAAAACTAAAATAACGGGTTAAAACCGGTCAACTATATTACATTCTATAATATAGACTGTTGTTTGACCAATAACGCAGGCTGTTGTCTAATCTAAAGTTCACAATAAAGTCTAATCTTTTACGCAGACCAACATTTAATGAACAATAGTTAATACTTTACTTTAATTTATAGCCCACATACCGGTCTAGTCTAATCAGTGGGATCTATAGTTCAGACTATAATCTGATCAATAGTTGAGAACATAGTCTGGTCTATAGTCGAGCGAAGACAACATATTAATCTGTAGTATCAATTATAGTATATTTCATATTCTAGTCTCTTGTTCAGACAATATCTACTCAAGTCTATTTTCAAGTCGGTAATTCAATTAACTGTAATATTCTTGTTTTAAATATTTTTATACTATTTTCCATTTCTATGTTGGATTAATTCTATTTTAAGCTGGCTCTTAAATTATTTTCATAATTAATGGCTTGTTAACATAACCAAAGCCACATTTGATTAAAAATTTAATTATAATAGTCATTTAAAACCCTTTCTAAGTATAAAAACACACCGTTTCTAGCTTTAATTGATACTTTTTCTTAGCCTTGAAATAAATAAATAAAAGAAGAAATAATTCCCTTATATAAAAAACCTTTTCTACTAAAAAATTACTAGAAAAAGGATGATTAAGAAATAAAAAGAGTATTGTGCTTAGAAATTAACTATATATATCTTTGAGGGCACAATGAGCCGCACAGCAAGGAAGTGGCTGGGAACAACAATAAAAACACAAGTTGTGGTTGTGTTAGTAGTAGTACTCGTAGTAGCATTTAGTAATCACAAAGGATTTCTCATTTTAATTGGAAACCCTTAGTGTCAGTACACTCAAAAGAAAAATCAATCCATCCGTACTCAAATCAATCCGAAGCGGTATTAATAGTACGGTGAGAACGGATTTTCTTGAATCAAGTACAGAATGATAAAAATACTTAAATTATCCATAATCAATCCCAATATCGTACTTGGAATAATCCGAAAATTATCGAAAAAATCAATCTCAAAATGCGCTTTATTCAAAAATTATAAAATTGTTTTAATCCGAATTCGTACTTAAAATAATCAGAAAATGAGATTGATTTAAGTTAACCTAGGATTGAATCAATCTCAAAATGCTCTTGATTCAAGTATTATATAGTGGATTTTATCCCAAGCAGTGCTGCCACAACCAATACAATTTTTACAACCAACATTTTTGAAAAAGTTACCAAATGTAAGAAAATATAACCAAATTTATAAATTGAGAAAATCATTAAAATTTATTTTAAGTTGCAATGTAATACAAAGGTTTTTTGTACTTTATAGTAAAATAATAATTATAAATCAAGAAAACAAAACAAGAAATGTAATTCTCTTACATATTAAAAAAGTAACGAGAAACTTAATTAAAAGTTTTTATTTATTTGAAACTCTTTTCGTAAAAAAATATTTTTATTTTACAATAGTTTAACTCAGTATATTGAAAGTTAATAAATTGAATATTTTTTAATATGAAAAAGTCATAAATAACAAAAATGGACTGTTTAATGTGGCGATTTCTTAATCCTTTTGTCGAAATATACGTTTGGATATTGGCGATATGCGATATGAAATTATTTTCTAATTTACATATACATATCTTAAATATTACAAAAACTTTTTTCTCTTGTTTGTGAATTTTATTTAAAATTTATAATTCTTATTATAAATAACTGTTTCAAAATTGTTCTATTTGAAATATGTTGTGAATCATTATAAAATATTAAGGCGAATATACATACATACCGACAAGTTATAAACAGTAAAATTAAAAATTTCTTAAACTTACAGCCATTTCTTAAAGAAAATTCCGTAAATTTGTAAATTATATTGATAAATTAATGAATTTTTGAAAAAATTTTAAACGTCCTATGTGTATTTTTAATATGTATGTAAATATACTTCTGGAAATAACCTAAATTCAGAACATTAAACTTAGAAACACTAAAACTAATTTTGTTTAATTTTCTGAAATCGAAAATAAAAAAAAATAAGCTACGCTCATTTAAAAATAATTGAAAATCTCCATTGATTTAAACTTCATTTGTTTTCGATTTCAGAACATGGCGTTTTTAATATAAAAATCACAAATGGCAATATTTTTTTAGCAAAAACCTTAAAAACATTATTTGGTTGTTGTTTTGATAGGGATTTTTTGTTTTCGATAAATTATAAAAAAACTTCCGTTCATTGCAACAAATGATGAAAAATCGTAGTCAGTGTTACCACCAACAAAATTCAAAATTACACTTGAGATGAAGCAAAATTACCCGATTTATATAAAATTACACCTGATATAAAATTGAGGTTTTATTTAATCCTAAGACATTTACAAGAACCAAAAAACCAACAAACTCATTAAAAGAAAATCAATACATATTAGTCAAACTTTTGAGATTCTTATTGTAATTTAAAATAAATTAACAATTATAACATTAAAAACTTAAAAGCAATTAATAAAACTTAAAATAAAACTCCTAAAATAATGAGTTTAACTTCCACATTTGGTTGCATATATCTGGGGAAGGTTCAAAACGCGCATTGCAATTCCTTTATAGTGAGTGCTTTTTAAGCCCGATAGAGCTAACGAAAGATTATCTGTCAAGCGAACTGTCATACTGCTCTCACTTTTTGCTCAGGCACATCATCATGAATAGATTCTTTAAAAATCAGCCATCGATTTTCGCAACTTTTATAGGCAACTTCATGATTCAAAGACGAAAAGTTAGAATCATGTCAATAAGACATGAGTCGTATGAACTCAGACTAAGGGCGTTAAATATTCTTCAAACTAAAGCATTAAAAAGTTGCCAGATAAAAACAAAACTAACTATAAAGTTGAAATATTGGAATCATATCTTTGCCCAGGCTAGTTTTTAGTTTGAATAACTTTTTTTCAATAAACTTGAGGTTCTTAATCACTATGATAGTCATCTTAATCCAAATCTATTCCATTTTGCGACATTCATTACAGTACTTTGGAAAATATATATTAAATGATTGAATACTTTTCTTAAAAAGAAACCGAGACTTTGGTGCAGAAGACTGTGCATTTTTTTATCAACAATATTTAAAAAGAAATAAATGTCATCACTGAAATCGAATCTGGAATTTATTTGGGTATCTTAAGTTATTTTTTTTTAAATTACACCTGAATTACACCTAAGAGAAAATACCCGCGCTCTACCCACGACAGTAAAAAATATACCAAATTCGGGTAATTACCCACAAAGTGGCAACACTGATCGTAGTACACAGTACAAATTATTCGAGCTTGTAAATAATTGTATCATGAAAAACATATTTGTACGTATTATTATTTTTTAAAAAAATAACCAAAATGAAAATAATATTCACATCTCCACATTGAAAAAAAAAAATAACTAATTTTGGTTAGAAATAACCAAAAACGGCAGCTCTGATCAAAAGTTAGAAAGAAAAAAAAATATTATGATTGATTTCCTTACCCGTTTTACACCATACAGAATGATAAAATACCAACATCCTCCACGATATGGCTTTTACTTTAGAAATCGTATGTTTATATAACCAAAAATATAAACTAAATGAGAAGCAAGAGTTAAAATTTACTTTTTAACCTTTCGGGGTACACATGACTTTGGCCAGACATTTTTTCAATGTGTATAGACAATCAAAACATTCGTAAGCCGGATGTTTAACCATGCTCTGTTTTTTCTACATACAACAAGCAAATCATTTTTTCGAAACTTGTGTTGTGTTGTTGTAAATCTACAAAAAACTTTGAAAAACACACACGCAGCGTTGCCGTTAAAAATTTTCAAAAGGGGGCACAAAAAGGGGATTTTCGAAAGAAAAGTGGCACAAAAAGGGGAATTCTGAGAAAAAAGGGGCAACTTTAAAAATAAGAAAATGTCTATATTTATTAATTTATTTTCACTGAAAATATAACCGTTACAAAAAATAAACCTCTTCTTATATATAAATAATATATTATATATGTAAGTACAGAAATATTCGAACTTCCCTATAATAAATCTGTATGTATCCCTTGATGTACTGAACATACATTTTCTTGCACCTTTGTTTATAAAATTAGATCACATTTTACTAATTTTTGAACTTTGTTCATTATATGGAGAGCTTCATTGTAAGCAAGTTCCCTTTAGAGAAGCTCGGATGTGTATATGCACAGTGAAAAAAAACGAACTTTTCCATTTTGTGTTCGTTTGTACAAAAAACACAACCGTAGGAAAAATGTTCAAGTTCTTTTGTGAATATGTTGATGTAAAACATGCAAAACATATTGCATATTTTACACTTACTTTAACTCAAGGTGTTAATACTGCCCTGTTTTACAACTTTGGTTGTTACTACTTTGTTTTTACAACAAATGTTTTATTTTGTTTGTCATAATTCAAACCGCTTATAATTTTTTGAAAGAAATCCCCATAAGTAATAGACTTATAAAAACCTTATTTTTCCCAAAATTCGGGCTTTGACACAATAGCGTCTTTATCATGGGAAATAGGCGGGCCAAACTTAGATCAGATGTTTCTTATTAGGAGAAGTTAGTAGTGGTTCGATTTTTATTCATACCACCCACCGTGAAGAGTATATGAGATTCGATACTGCCGAATAGAGCGATATTTATTGTTTTGATTTTATCTATAATATAAAACCACTTACTGAATTCTTGTTAAAAGGACAAGATTAAAAGTAATAGTTTAACATTACTAATAAAAAGAAAAAAAAAATGAATTAATAAGGTTTGACGTTTTATTTCTTTAGTTGTTATTTGTTTATATATTTTTGAAAATATACATCTATATTATTTAATAAGTTCAACATGGACTGCCAGGTATCTACTTTCAGCCTATTTTATTGTTTTATATAGCTAATTTAGAAAAAAATCCGTTCGGCGGATGCTCTTCTATGCGATAAAGTAAAACATACGAACATATATATATATATATAATTTCCTGGGATTCCTAGTTGGAACAAAGGGCCAGCATACGAACATATAAAATATTAAAACCGTCACTTTGTAATTTTACTCCCAGAGTGGCGCTACCAATGGAAAGTTTAATCTTTTTTTACTTGATTGAAGAATTTTATACTTATTTCAAGAGATTCCGAAAGTTATCTCATTTCGGATTATTTTGAGTACGTTTATCCCGAGTGTTTTTCTTTCTGTGTAGTAAATCAAATATATACAAACACACCAATCAAAAAAAACAAACAAATGTTTTAGAAAGACACTACAAAAGGCAGACAGACTTTTTAAATACTATAAAAAACAAAAATATAAAGAAAATGTTGAAACTTTGGGGGAAAAAATTAAAACAAACAGAAACCGTTTTAATCCATATAAGACAAAAAGTCCTTTTAAGCCTGTACCCACAAATAAATTTCATTAGATTTCAAATCATATTAAATGAATGCAGAACAAAAAAAAAATATATATTACATCAAAAAAAAACTTGGTTGTTACAAAAAAAGAAATTAAAAATAAGTTTCAGGCCAGCATACAAAAAACAACCAAAGGATTAAATCTCTAAATTAAATTAAATTGTTGGCAATAATAATAAAGAAAAAGTTTGTTTGACAATAAAGAATCAACGTAGAAAAAATTAAGCTTTTTTTAAAAAAATTCTTACAAAAATCCTTATTTAATATTTAAATAAAAATCAAAATTCAATTATGTTTTTGATTTTTTTAGAAATGAAATACATATTTTTATGTCATGGTTTTAATGTGTTGCTTAAGACGTTTTACACTATAATACAATTCTAAATTCGGAAAAAATTACAGCAATCCATGCAAAGGATTTGCAGATATAAGCAAAAATCTGCGCTGCCGTGACGTTACAAAAAACAGTAGTGGATTTGACTTGCATTACAAAACTGAATAAGACTGCGAATTAAGCAAGCTGTTTTGTATAAAAACTTTTTTAGTAAACTTTGGACTTATATAGATTTATTTTTCAAATTTAAAAATCTTTCGTCTTAAGGTACATATGGGCATTTACAACGAAAAGTCTATATTTTTTAATGTAACGCCAGAATGCAAATAAGGTTGTATTTTAGGACCATGTCGTTCAACCGTTATCCCATTTGTTACTTAATGTAGAGCTAGTTGCGCTTTACACCAAAATATAAAAAAGTAAACTATGCATTAAAAACTTTTTGAGAAACAATTTAAATTACTTTTGGCGTTACGTTGCAAAAAGTAGACTTTTCGCTGGAACTGCCCATATTTCTCAAAATACGTAAGACTTTTACGATAGTGTAATGCACCCTTTACTTTAAGAAATAAAGAGATGTAGACTGCTTATAGGATACTTACATATTTGACGTAAAAAGTATTGCATACATTAAGGATGGAAAATATCCACTTTTAAGATACAAACAAGTTTTGATATTCTAAAAATCATAAATAATTGTTGGAGAGAATATTGCTAATATTTTGCTTTTGGAAATGAAAATTGTATAGTATATCCTAAAATTGTTGCCTACTTGAAGGAATAAAAATATATGCCTACCTTGAGGAGTTATAATATTTATTTGTAAAACAAATTTTGTATTTTTAGGATTGAAAATATGTGCTTATATTTGGCAAAAAAATATTTTAAAAATTGTTTCCTACTTTATGGAGTGAAGAATATGTTTTATTATGTTAAATTTCAAGGTTTGAAAAGATGGTGCCTACTGGTAGGTTGAAAATATTTTACATTTTAGAAGTAAACATTTTTGGTATTACAAATTTCATGTCTACTATTATGAGCGAATGTTTGTTTGGGAATAAAATTCATTTTTTTTATTTGAATAAATTAAATTAAATTTGTTAAAAATTGTTTAAACATGTTTTTGAGTTCAAGTCTTAAAGTTTGCGTTAACTAGACTGTGCAACAAAAAAACCAGCCTCTATACTTGGAACGCGAAATGAAACTAGACTATTGGTAGAGCAAATCTGCCAAAGCACTTTGAAAAGTTAGCTCGGGTTTCCGAAATATCGGCCCCTATAATTTTTGAATTTCTTGAAAAGGCGTGTGATACAAGTCCAAAAAATATAATAAATGTACCTCTGAGCTAAAGACTATTTCAGATGACTTCAGTAGAATTGTATGGCGATTCTTTTCTTGGAATATATTAACCTTCAGACACTCATTTTTAGGGTAACTTTTGTCCTTTTTTTTAACTTCTACACAAAAGTATACTAAAACGGCACTTAAGAGCGTTAAAAGGTTCGACGAACATTTTCTGGATTTAATTTTACTGGGGGTCTGCTAAGACCAAAAAAGCGTGCCATGTATGTTTTTTTTTCATTATTTATTTATTGAATCTTCATAGTATATTAAATATGAACTAACAATAATTAATCAAATCTTAACCTAATACTTTATTTTATGTCCTGCCAGTGCCCAAAAAAAATTTTCTTCATCACGTGTTCTGTTCACATATCTAGGTGTTTATCGCTCATCTAATTGGATAAGTGCTGCAGTTTCTCTTCTTCTTAAGCGAGTGTGGCCGCTATCATTTAAAATATTTCGAGCTAGTGGATTCGGATGCAATTCGAGCCTTTTTTAAGTATTTTACTGCATATTTCGTAATCACATTTTAAACTAATTGAACATTGAGATCCTTGTGAATATTTGTGTTTTTAACATACCAAGGGGCAGCTGTGATTATTCGAAGAAATTTATTTTGCCGTCTTTTAATTTTTTCGATGTTAGAAGCCGAGGCAGTGTCCCATAACTAAATACCATAGCACCAGATTGGCTTTAAGATGGAGTTGTAAAGAAGAAGTTTGCAGTCGAGACTAAGGACAGAGTTTCTTCCAATAAGCCAATGAATTTGGATGGCTTTTAGTTTCATTTGAGTTAATTTTGCCTCTATATGGATTTTCTACGTTAAACGGCGGTCTAGAAGAATACCGAGGTATTTTACATGCACATTTTGAGGTATTATTTGGTTATTGATTTTAAAAGGGGGGCATGATTCCCGACGCAAGGTGAATGTTATATATACGCATTTTTGCTCATTGACATTTATCCTCCATTGCTTTAACCGTAGTTCGAGTTGAAATATATGATCCTGCAGGTATCGAGATGCTTCTTGGCTGTTGTATCATCAGCAAATGTTGAAGTTTGGGTGTAGTTGTTTGTTCGCATATCCGAGGTATATATGTATGTAAAACGGATTTTTCAAATTCCGGGCCTTGAAATTTTTACATTTTTCGAAAACCTGTTTTACATATATTGAACGATTTTTTGATCTTAGAAGACCCCTAGTGAAATTTAATGCAGAAAATATTCGTCGAACATTTTAATCCTCTGAAGGACCGTTTTAGTAAACTTTAGTGTGTATGTTAAAAAAATGACTGTTAGATGGTTAATATATTCTAAGAAAAGAATCGCCATACAATTCTACTGAAAACATCTGAAAAAGCATTTTAGCTCAGAAGTACATTAAGTATATATTTTTTTGACTTATGCCAAACGCCTTTTCAAAAAATTCAAAAACTTTAGGGGCCGATATTTCGGAAACCCGAGATAACTTTTCGAAACACTTTGGCAGATTTGCTAGTTTTCTAGTTTCATTTCGCGTTACAAGTACTGATGATGGCGGCGATGACCAGAATTTTGTTGCACTATGTTATCGAACTCATTGTAACCATGTTAACATTAACAATACTTTGATTGTTTTAAGAAAAAAATCCTAAAAGTAAGAAAATTTAATTCATATTTTTGTTAAAACGCCTAAGATTCTTTGAAGGGTCTATTCAAAAAAAAATTCTTAGCACGATTGTGTTGTGAATCCTCGTTAAAATTATTTAAAATAATAAAAAGAGATCCTTATTTAAAAAAAAATTTTATTTAACAATTTGTTTTATAAATAAAATAAAAAAATTGAATGCTTTACGCCGATTTTTAATTTAGATTGTTTTTCAAACAACTTACCTAATAATGTGTAGGCCAATAAAAGAGCACATATTCCCAAATTGGTTACAAGAGCCGACCAAAATGTTTGGTTATTATGACGACTATGACGGCGTCCTATTGTATGTCCGTAACCATGGGATTTCGTTGATATCGTTGCTTTATTTGTGTTGCGCCCTCGACTATTATGTGTGCTAGAAATGGCACTGCCAAAACAAGCACAACATTTTGGAGAAGAGGGTCGGTTATGTAAATTATTTCTACTGCTTGTTTTGCTGGAGTTCGCAGTTGTGCTGTGGAGATTTAAAGGCACTGTACTGCTGCTATTCGAAGTTGTTTTGTTGGCATTCATATTTATGTTGCTGATATTATTGGTGGTGACCACAGTATTTGAGGCAGCAATATTGCTGAAAGAAGCTTGTGCCGTATTTAAGGATAGATTGGTGGGTGTCTGTTGTTGTTGCTGCTGCTGCTGTAATTTGGTCGAATTTTTCAATGTACCACATGTAGAGGAACCATCTCCCATTGTTGTCGAGGAAGCTATAGATAAATTATTTGTTGTTAGTGCTGGCGGAGATGTTACCACCGACATGTTGTGTGATGTTGCCAAAGGGGGTAAATTTAAAACGGACGGTGGTGCGGTGTGTGGAGGAGATGGTATAGATATCATAGAGGAATTTGGAGGCCCTGGACCAATGCCTAAAGCGGGAGGTGGTGGCATATTAAGTATTGAGGAGGCTGTTGTTGGGTATTTTAATATGCCAGGTGGCATGTTGCTTGCTGTCGTTGATGAACTTCCGTTAAGGCCCACTTCAATGTCTTCTAAGGTGGGCATGGGCAGCAGGGGGGTCTTAAAGGTAGTTGTTGATGAGCCAGGAGTTGATATGTTTTGTGCTGCCACCTGTGCCATTGATGTTGGTGCTAGAGCTTGGGGTGTCATCATACCAATAGTCACATAGGATGTGGGTACATTGACATACTCTCCGCTGGAGTTTAAAGATGAAGCTATTGTGGTGCTCAGACATGTTGAAGAGGGCGGTACTATAGAATACTGCTGTTGTTGCGTGTCCATATTCATGTTGCTAGTTCATGGATAATTGTTAACATTTGATTGATTTTATTTTTTTCCAAGTTTTTGATGATATGAAAAAATTGTGCCCTGATTTTTTTTTACAATTAAATGGCTCTTTATTTTCTCTTGCTTAAACACACTGTTATAATTGAATTTTCTCTTTCCTTGTGGTCAAATGGTTCAGGATGCTGTTTTCCTTTCATTTTATAGTTTTTTCTAGTGTGTGTTGGCAATTAAGGTTTGTGCAATAATTTTTATTTTGAGTTTATATTATGTGTAAAGGAAACTGTAACAAAGTTGAAAAAAAATAATAATATTTTATTAGCTTTTGTAAATAAGAAGCATAAATATAATTGGAAAGTGCAGATTTTGTTAACTTAAAGCCTCAAAACCTAAATGTGGAACGACCACCCTAAACAAATGTAAAATTATGTTACAAAACCTAGAATAAATATTGGCGGAATGCTCATAATGATATACATTTTGCACGAATTTTTTTTATATAACTACAAATAATGCCACAAAATCGGTCTATAAATTAATTTTAGCCTAAAAGCAAGAACCTCGAAATTTTTTAATTTAATGATAAATACATGTACTTTAAAATATTTTTCGAAATCATAATCAATTTTAAAGCATAATTTTTTAATACTTTTGCTATACCGCCAAATCTATCAGGACTTGTGCACATTTCTACACCATAACACACACTTGTGCGCAAGTTTGATGCAAACATACTGCCAATTGCTTTATGTTGCAACTTCCCTATAAAAGTAGGCTCCACAGCCACATTATATCACTTCCTTTAAATATGCAATCAGACACACTCTCACACTCTAAATGTTTGTACTAACATACAAGAAAGTACAAGTAATTTTGTTTTTGCAAACACTTTCTTTCAGTATTTGTGCATTGAAACTAAACATTTTGCAATTTCTTTATTAATTCAACAGGAAATCGTAATTTCTGAGCAGATTTGCAGTGATACTGCTTCCATAGAGTATTTATAGTTGTGTTTGATGATGTTTTGTAAATTTTCACAAACAAACCAACAAACACCCTAAAACTTTATGTCTATATTTATCAATCAACTACAAACAGAAACGCTAACGTACAAAGACAAACATGAGCACAACGTACTTCAATACATTTACGTGAACAATTGCCCAGTAGTTCTTGTGGCGGTAAAGGAATTATTTATATTTTCTAAATACTATTAAAATTTGAAGAAAAATTTGCCTTTTAGCTTTATAACTGTAGCCAATATTGTTAAGAGGGGCTGGGCGGTAGCACTTATGATATGAAGCTTTATTTTCATTGCTACAGTATGAGATTGGTTATTCTGCTGGGAAAAATTCCTCCATAAACAAATTATCCAAATGTTGTAAAATATAAGATCAATTGTTATTTCAATATCTCTTTTACTTACAAATCGATTCACAACTCATAACAATTTGCTTGTAGATGAAATCTGCTGCTTGCCAGCATTTTGAAATGGCTGAAAAAGTGGTTTTTAACAATTTTGCAAGGTAAAAATAAGTTAAAAAATTTCAATTGCTTTAATTAATGCCACAATTATTTAATTTAACAAGATGTTTATAAATCCCTGTCACACATTTGCTCTGTAGGGGAAATTCGTATCAAATTTGTTTTAGCATCTTTAAGATTTTTTTTTGAGGATACTGAATAACTTTCAATTTCGACCGAAAAGGAATTCTGTGATAGGGGCGGAACTTAAAAAAGTTTTTTTTAATGGAATAATTCAGGGGTGTGCTGCAAATCGAAAACGCAAGAATTTTAAAACTTGTTTTTTAATAAGATATATATATATGTTTATATTATATATAAACATATATATATACATATATATAGAATAAAAGAATTAAAAAAAAAAAATATTATACAATCATTAAATAGAATTTTATAACAACAATTACAAAAATTAGATTAAAAGTGTATTAAAAACAGCTTCCAAATTCTTGCGTTTTACGTTTTCGATTTCCAGCACAACCTTGAGTGTTCGATTTTTATCCCCTGAACTACATGGTTTTTAATATATGTAAATAAAAACATGTGCGTGTCGTTCGCAACAAACGCCTATAACAGAGTGTTTTTAGCTTTTCATATAATGGGTTCTAAAATCACAAAGATTTTTTACTCACTTGCTAAAGCTACCTACCATCTATCTTACATTTTAACCCTTCTTTTTCACACATTCCATATTTATGTAACTTTTTTTCTCTTTTCTTGTTTTAATTTACTACTTACACAGAAAAAAATATCTCAAGAAATTTTTAAACAACACAGTTTGTTAAAAAAAAAATTTTAAGTCAACAAACTTTTTATTTGATTCAATGAAAAAATTGATCAAAATTGCGCTTTCAAAATAGCACTAAATAAAACATATTTATAATGAAATATTTATATTCAATAAAAAAATATTTAAATCGAAGTAAAGACAGTAATTTTAAAACTCTTGTCCATTTTTTAATAGTTGTGATATCGTTGCACGTTAGACTTGAGTGTTTGTAATTCTCATTCGCTTTACAGTTTTATTTGTATAATATCTTTAGTTTTTCCAAAGTCTTTGGATAGAGGTTTCCTGATGATCTGGCCTTAGCAGCCATTTATTATTTATATATTATTTGGCAAAGAATAAAAATTGGGAATTTATAACATCATAATAAATGTATAAATAAATAAAGATTCAATAAAAATTTTGTTTGATTTATTCAAAATTTCCGACAATTTATGTTAACAAATTACGTAAACATTTTGTTGACTCAATAAACTTGGTTGTTGACTAAAAATTCAATAACTATACTTAAGCCTGCAGCCAGGTTTAAGTGAATGCGAATTTTAAATAAACCAAGAGGCTAATAATCAGAGTACCGAAACGTTTACTCATTTTTTAGTCATGAGCGAGCGTGAAAAATTCAAAATGTTACTCCTTTTTTTATCCTCATGTGGGCGAGGGAAAAATATATTGAGTTTCCTCATTCATGAAAAATGAGCAAAAAAAATTCATACTTAATTTTGTTTTGGAAATAAAACCTTTAAAGCGATAAACAACTTCACTCCAGAAAATATTGCTTCCGGAAAAACCAAAAGCATAATACTGTTGTTATTAATGCTATTTACAAACGGTAAAGAAAACTATAATAATATCAATTCTTAATTCCGTGTTCTAGCGGATCTTTCAGAAATAAAGCATTTCACAACTGAATATATTTAAATTTCTTGGAAAAATATAGCCAGTAATAAGAACGAAACTAAAATTTGGAGAAATTTTACACATTGCTTTTGGTATTATATCGATACCACATTTCTGAGCAGTGATATTTACCGTAGGGTAATTACCCTTTTTTAGGGTATTTTTGAGCCACAAAAGGTAGCAAGTTAATTTTATTTAAAATACGGTAATTTAAAGAAATTTGGATTTTTGGTAAAAATATTCGTACTAACATATGTAGGGTTTAAAGTTTTAACTTTTGAGAGGTTATTTTCAATTTAAAAATGCATAGATAAATATTATAACAAACAAATTAACAACATTATAATTCTATAAATGTTTTCGTAACACCGATAAGTGCAAAATAAGAAAACTTAAATTACTCTTGTATATTATTAATTTTATATTTTTCTTAAGTTGTATTTTTATTCGACATTTAAAATTCAATTTAAAGTTAAAATGCTTAAGCTCGAGTTCTGTTGTATGTAAGATTTTTCTTTATTTGTTTCCGATATTTCGATATTCTTTGAATATCACCATCAGGGAATGATGAGTAATAGCTCTTCACGTTTTAGCATCAAAAACTACACTATGTGATGATAACATAATAAAGAAAAATCTTACATACAACAGACCTCGAGCTTAAGCATTTTAACTTCATATTAATTTTATATTTAACTTTTTGTTTGTAAAAATCAACAATACTTAAACATATGAAATGACCGCAATGTTATAAATTTATCTATAATTTTCAGATTATTTTAAGTACGGATCAAATTCATTATTATTTTACTACCTTATCCATAAAAATGCAATAATTTTGGTTAAAATGTATTTTAAGACAAAAATTTACATTAAAATTTGTCTTAAAACACATCTAAAATTTAAATTAATGGTTTATAAATTATGCTCTTATATGCTGTTAACAAATGAAACAATCAATCGCCTGTCATTTGGAAAAAGCACATTAATGTTTTGATTAAAAATCTTTGCGTACGGTAATTTCTTCTCAAAAACGATAATTTTTAGAGGACCGTAAGGTAATGAAAAAATAAAAGTTAACATCACTGTTTCTGAGCATCAATTGAACGCACATTTTCAAATGCAAAATTATATAAAAAGCATAGAAGAAATCGTTTACACGTAGAAACTGTTTCAAGTTTGACAAAAACTAAAGATTAATTAAAATCAACTGGTAGTTGTAGTTATAAAATTTCTTATGATCTCTTAAAGTAAATTTGCTTTATGTTATAAGACAGAATTAAAAGCTTTGTTTTTAAACATTAATTTTTTTAACTTTTTAAAAGTCTGAATAATGTAACTTTGCAAAGTTAAAACATAAATACCAGTATAAATTTATGTTAACAAAATAAAATTGTTAATTTATTTACTTATTCATAAATATATGAACTATTTAAATATTTTTTTTTTAGAAAATACTGAAAAAACGTACCTTAAGCGGCTCATACACTTCCAATATAACTGTTCGATTTGATCGCCAATATGTATGTCGAAATCAGAAAAGAAGTGAAATATACTGTGAAATGTGTTGGAAATAATAATAACTTTTAATAAGAGTTGCGCCATATTTTAATTAAAACCATTATGCCAGTTATTGAATCATAAAGGGCAATATAGAGATAATATGGCGAATAACATATAAATACACTAATATTGTAAATGAATGGGGCGCTTGACGCTTATGTATAACAGAAATATTATTTACATGTGTACTTCAGATATAAATACTGCTTGCTATTAAATACTTCGATAAATGAATTCCAATAAAATATTTTTTATTCATTTTATTTTCATAAATTTTTGTTTTATTTGGTGGGAAAAATACTCTTTTAGTTGAAGTTCAGTACCATTTCAAAATTTAAATTTTGCAACAAAATAAAAATTTCACCCAAGATTGAGAACAAAAAATGTTGAAATGAGTGAGTGGAATTACAACTTAAACCAATGACCTGAATGTATAGGTTTATATATATAAACATGAACATATGTACGAGCGTATGTGTACGTAAATATTTGTGTATACAGCAAGCACTGTAACAATGTTAACAAAAACTAAACAAAAAAGCATCCTAAGAGGAAACAGCGTTGTACTTGTTTAATTGACAGGTAATTTTGCTAAAGCAACCTAATTCTGATTTGCTGAAACCACACAGAAAAAAATGAGTACAATATTTTTTGGATATGCGTTTATTATATAAGAAGAATACAAACCATTATATATTCCAAGTTATTCATGTTATTTTTTGTTTCTCAGGCCACATTTTTTTCATAAGTAAAAGTTATATTTTTCTGTTTCGTAATTTAAAAAAAATACAAAAAAAAATGTGAAAAAAATATTAAAATCTTATAAAATGTTTTAAAACATAGATGTACTTAAACATATGTACACATTATTGTTAATTTTTTTTTGCTAGCAGGTCTTTCTTTCAAACTGACAGCAAAACCATACACGAAAACATAAAATGCACATACAAGCCACTTTAATTTCATAACATTCTTTTTAGATTTGAAGGTAAATAATAATTTTAAGGAAAACGTAAAAAATATGTAAATTAACATAAATAAATTTTACCCCATGCTCGTTTGAATACAAGAGCCTATTATGCATGATACTAAAAAAAGTAAAATTTTTTTATTCACATCTTTCTAAAATATCATTTAAAATTGTTTGTTTAATAAAATATTAAATATAACTTTTTTAATAACAAAAATTGTCACTTTCTAACTTATGCTTTTAGGAACAACTCTTAAAAATAATTAAGTTTTAAATATAACTGTGAATTCTTTAATTTAATTGTGTTAAAACATTTATTTTATATTGTTAAAAACTTAACTTAATTTTTCACTAATCAGATTTTTACTGTCGTTTGTTTTAAATCCACACTCGAGACTATGTCGCTAGTTAATTTTTATTTATTCAACCGTATAAGTATGCCATGCCGCTCAATGACAATTTTAAAAGCAATGTAACGTCAGGGTCTTCATAGAAATGGGTATTTTTCAAAGTCATTGTGGCGTATAAAAAATTAACTAAATGGAGATTTAAATGACAAAACATTTTTTGTCATTATATAAAGCTTTTTTTTCTCTTTTTGGTTTTTGTAATATGGTTTAATTCAAGTTTTACTGCTTGTGCCGTTGTCATTTACCAACATTGGCATTTTGTAAGTTAAACATAATCTACAATAATCCTTAGATTGTAACATATCATAGACTTTCATACGACAACGAATTATAGTTACACATATGTTCAATAGATACTTACACATGCATACGTAAATATTTATGTGTTTTAGTATTTGTTACACATTGAAATAGCTTATAGTTAAAATCATTTTGCAAAACACACACACCATACAAGCTAGATCAGGGTTCAGCTATTTTCTATTCATCTTCAAAAAAAAATAGAATAACGACTAATAAATAGAACTGATTTCGAAACCAAGAAACAGCTTTTTTTCAAGGGAAAAGCTATTTCGACTAAAGTAATTTTTTCTATAGAAGAGTTATTAAGATTTGAACAACGTTTTCTATAAAAAATTCAGCTAGACTAGCTCAACCTTTCCTACAGAAAAAATGCTCTAATTGGGAAACTCCTTTTAAATCTGAAAGAGTTACTTGGGTGTGATCAACTTTTTATGCAAAACTTGCTTGGATTTTATCACCATATTTTGGTGGCATGTCATAACGTCCAGTGTCATAGTGTAATTATTAAAGAAGTTAAATACAAAAAAAGATCTACATACACGCTGAGAAAAACATGTTTTATTATGTTCACAACCAACAAAGCTGGTTTCAAAGAAACTAATTTCACCATAATATGGTTGTCGGTTACAATGATTTGGTTAAATTAAACATATTATGGTTAAATATTTTTTAAAAATGGTTTTGTTGCTTTTTCTCTGGGTGAATATATTAAATATATAACGAAAACACTTTTGGACAAAAGGATTTTGTTCTCTATGGTATAACAAATACCGGATTTGCTAACTAAAGCTTATCTGCACCGCCGGCCTTCGGTCGTGCGCAAGGATTTTCTCCTCTATGGTATAACAAACACCGGCTTCGCTAGCTAAAGCTACTCAGTATAGCCGGCCTTCGGCCGGGCGCAAGGATTTTCTCTACTATGGTATATAAAATTTTAATTTTTTTAGTTAAGTTGTGGACATTATGACACTTTGCAAAGTGTCATAACGTCCGTGGATGTTGTGTCACTTTTCTGATGGAAACTGTGACACTTTTGAAAGTGTCAAAGTGGACGTTATGACTTGCCACCCGTTTTTTGTATAAACATTTTTTGAATGGAAGAAACTTTCAACAGAATTGTTGATGAAATTTTTTCTGTATTAAAAATTAGGTAACAAAATTAACTTTTAGACTCTTTCTCTTTTGAAATTTTATTTACTTTTTGTTCTGTTTTTTGTTCAAAGTGTTTGGGCTTATGAGTGTGTGTGTGTGTGTTTTCTTGACTTCACAACTAATCAGGGTATTTTTGGTTGTTAGAATATCAAATATTTTCTAAAGGAGTTTTCTCTACTTTTGTGCGCTATTTTTGGGCTCTGCAACAAAAAGGATTTAAAATGTTTTAAGAAGCGACTTATTTATTAAGATACAAGCTAAAGAGACATTTATTTAATTAAAGACAAAAATTTTAGTGGTTATAAAAAATTAAGAAATTTTATTGGGTTTGTTTTAATTTTTTAAAAGGTTTCATTAATAATGAAGCGCCTCCAGTTAATTTTCTATTAATATCAATCATACGTTATTATAGAAAATAATTTTTACTATCAAATCAAACTTAATTAATTTTGTTGTATTTAATATTTTAAGTTTTATTTTGGTTTTTTTTAATTTAAAGAGAAAGTAAAGATTAACCCCCGTATTTATGAACAAATTTTAAATTTAATAAAGGTTTACAAAACAAATTTTGAAGGAAAATTTTCCTTAATAAACGTTTGTTAAATTTAATAATCGTTTATAAATACAGGGGTTAATGTTTAAATCTTGATTTAAAATTTTAGTTTTTTCGTTCCAGAAATATTTTCCTTGAAGGTTTTGCTTTTATTTTTTCTTATTATTTCTATGCTAAACAAAAAAACAAATATTTTCGTAGTCTATTTTTACTCAAACTTACATGATTGTCAAGATAGTTTTTTCTTTTGCTTTTGTCTATTTGCGTTTAAGCTAAAAACTTTAATTTGGTTCCTTTTAAGCGTTTCATGAATTTACATTCTACTTTCATGCAAACAACACACGAAGAAAAACCTTAAGGTTATTTGTTTAAACATTTCTAACAAAAAACTGAAAAAAAACACATGCACACAAGTGTTCAACACAAGCGGACAGTTGAAAGAAGCAATCTTTAGATTTAGCCGACAACACTTTAAGATTTGTTTGTACATTTACTTTGTTTTGAGTAAATAAAGTTGTGCCAAAGGGTTCAGTAAACAGTTGAACTGAAGCACAGCAGCTCAACAAACACACCTGTGCTTTTTTTACATAATTGTTAACAAGAATACAAACACTGCCACAAACAAGGGCAAATTGAAGAAAAACTGAAAGTACATACCAAGTAAGCTCTTTGTTTGGTTTAAAGAAATACATATCTTGAACAGATGTGCGTACTAAGGGCATTAGGAAACATTCACAAAAAGTACCAGGAGATATATTTAAGAAAAAAATTTAATAAAACATTTAATTTTAAAGTGTATACATTTTGGGAAATTAAAGCAGATGAAAGAAACAAATTCTTATCTTAACTTAAAAAATAATTGACGAAATGGTCAAAACTTTTCCTTAGATCTTAAAAATAAACCGCGTAATAAAGTTTTTTCTATGGCAACTTTTTAAAATTTGGTAGCAACTTTTCCTTTAGAAAGTTAAACCAAAGTTTCTTATTTTCCTTTGAAAAACAAAAATTATTTCCAAATTCTAATTTCCGTTTGATTTTGATTTATGACTACTTTTATATTTTTCCATTACACCAGTATTTGTAATAAGTGCGAGCTAAAGCAAATCGATCAGAAAGTCAAATAAACATATATTTGTTTAATATATAAATAAATAAAACAAAAGCTTAATTAAAAATAGTTTTGTATGACACAAAAAAATCTTGAATCTAATCGAATTTGAAACGTGATAATCAACTTAAATTACAAACGAATAACAGACACAACGGCCTATAATGGATTTATTTCTTGATAAATTAGATATGAAAAACAAAAATTTCACAGTAATCAGGACTTCGTTGCACTATATGCAATACACACAACTCATTTAAATAAGTTTTCGATTAAGGTGTCTTTCCCAGAACCAACTAAAAGGTTCAAAAGTAACACTCATAAGAATTTCAGAGCGTGCGGGCTGCCGGGGTAACCAAATAACAAATGGGTTTGCTAAACAAGGTGATCTTCTGGACGACAGATTTATAGATAACTAAAATGTCTTTCCACTTGGTAACTGTAAGTCACTTATTCAACTGAAATCTTATTAACTTGCACGATTGTGGTGTACTTGTGAATCCACCTGTTTCTTAGTCAGCGCATTGTGGCATAGCTACAATGAACTGAGGACTTTTTCTCTACTTAAATTGAAGAGGGAATTGAGATCTGCAGAGAAGCTGTTCCTTAGCATTTTAATGTAGTGTTATTCAAAAGTAGTAGTACATATAAAATAGCACCTTGGATAGTGCTTTTAATATTCATAATTTACCAATTCTCGTTTAACATTTATTAATAATTTTTAAATAAATTTTACAAAATATTAAATCCCAATACTATGCTTATATTTGTGAATGATAGCCCATCACAATATTAAAATTTTAATGCATTTTTTTTTCTTTTTGTACAATTTTTCTGAACTTTGCTAATAAATATTTGCAAATTTTCAAATAAATTCAATCTTATAATTATGCTCTTTAAGATGATGTATATAACGTTCGTCAAAGTCCAGCAGTCCTTTTTCGTTCATAAAATTTCATGCACTTTGTAAACAAAGAAAAAAAAAAGAACAAAAGCAAAAAATAAAAGAGTATTTGAAGTTTCTGTCGAAGTCTTAATTATGGGCTTAAGGATGCCTGAGGTTGAAGACTCAATTCTGTATTAACACTTACTTTTCAAGATAATTTCCTAAAAATATTTAAGAATTTACAAACGTTTTATTAAAACAATTTCTTAAGGCAATTATATGATCGGATTTACTTAGTTATTCCTTTAAAATAAAATCATGAAATTTCCGTTATTAATAAATACATACAGGGGTGTGCTGGAAATCGCAAACGTAAAACGCAAGAATTATAAAAGTCGTTTTTAAGTAAGATCTCTGTAATAAAAGAATTTTATGGCAAATATTAAACAAATATTACCCTATTAAACAGGAATAAGGTTAAAAGTTTATTAAAAACAACTTCCAAAATCTTGCGCTTTGCGTTTGCGATTTCCAACACACCACTGATAGCTTTATATTTATATTAATTTTTTATTATTTGCCAAACATTGATTTGTTGATTTATGTTTAGGCTTGAATACATTTTAGCATTTTTGTTTATTTTATGGATACTCTTACAACAAACACACGTAAGTTCTAATTAAATTTTATTAGTCCCACATACATATAAAAACATACTTCGATGGAAAACACACACATACACAGATACAATTGCTTACACAAACACAGCAAATTAACCACAATATTTAAAAATATACATATATAAAAACCAAGAAAAAAAAAATTGCAACATCTAACGTTTGAGTGATTTAAATTATAAAATTATTTAACTCATAAATATAACAGCAAAACGATGTAAAGCACTTAAAAGCACGGAACAATAAAAAATAAAATGAAGGGAACAATGTTTGCAATCGATAACTGGCTGGCATTCCAAGAAAAAAAAGTTGATTTCAGAAATGCCTTTATTTTGTAAAAGCATTTTGCCAGCCCTGATTCGTTTAAATACTTGTGACAGTGATTATTTTGATGATATACCTGATTCAGAGTTCGTTTATTTTTTTGTTTAGTTGGACTAAGGGCCATTATTACAACTTGCCAATAGTTAAAAGTCGGATTTTACAACTTCCATTTTTTATTGCTGTTATTTTCAATAATAATAATATTTAATAGATGAAAACATAATAAATGAAGGTTTTATAATGCAAAGCTATTTATCGGTCCGACAAAATCCGACTTTTAACTATTGGAAAGTTGTAATAATGGCCCTAAGTGTATTTTTTATTTGACTGTATGTATTTATTTTTATTTTAATCAAGTTTGTATTTAATTATCATTCAATCCTTCATATTTTTCCGTGTTGGCTACACGTGCCCGAAAACTAGAATATTGGTGCAGGATTTTTGCTAAAAGCATTTTTTGTTTGCTTCGTAAAGGATAGAGAATCTATACAAGATTTCTGGAGCCCCAGGAAATAACAGGAAGAAGAGGAAATAAATATGTATAGAGTTTATGAGAATCAATCGTCATTTATTTTTTTGTACGCTTGAGTTTAATTACTGTCCATATTGAAAAAGGAAACTAAACAGTGAACCATTTTGTCGTACATAGTGGTTTGTAAGTGAACGCGGCCAAGACTTTTAATTAAAACATTTGATACAAATTTCTGGAAAATATGAATTTGTAACATCAGTATTTAAACCCAATTTTCGAAGTTAGTTTTTGGGATTTTTTTTTTTATCTAACTTTACCTAATATAAATTTTAGTTTGTATTAACGTTTAATTTTTCCAAATTCGAAATTAACTTATTTGATCATTTCTAACATAAATTTTGTTAAATCCTTAATTATTCCTTTGGTACATTTAAAAAAAAAATTTATTTTGGTTTGGCCATCAATCGAATGTTTTTTTATTTTAATTTGAAAAGAAACAAGAAAGGAAATTTCTTATTTTAGTAATTGAAAGTAACTTGTCATACATAAAACCCATCCATACATAACCCTAAGTGTAATTCTCGTTAAACTTCGTTGTACTACGTAACAGTCTACTGTCAACCGGAACCTACTGACATCATGTTTAAAAATTACATTTTACACTCGTACTCTCACACGGTACTCGTATTTCCATTATTATTTCATTTTATTTATTATATTTCGTGGATTACTTAAACGTAACATTAAGATTTCAATTTAAATTGGTTATTATAACTTCATGTTACAAAATTAGTAACTTCTAAGTCTTGATGTTACGTTACCGTTAATACTTTATATTCATTACGTTTGAATTACAAAATCAATCGGTTTCTTTTTTCTTTGTTTTTGTGTTTTTTTTTATATATAAATAAAACCCTTTCGTTTATATGCGAATTTAAAGGGATATATATACATCTATATATATAGATTATATATATTTGATAAAAGGGCAAAGAAGGCGGATTTGGTTGACCATATACCAAAATGTAATTTTTTTCCCTATAACTTAGTTGTTTTTTTAATTTTGAATTAAATATCATTAAAATACTTAAATAGTTAAACTTGAATAAATAAAACATGTAATTAGTTTGATGTTATAATAGCATGAATTTAGAATTTGTTTGTTATTAATTGCGAAAGGTGAAGTGATGGAACTGAGTGTAGGTTAAGTTTTATTTTCAGTTTTCTTCTTTCTTTGGGCTGACAACAAGAGATGATTTTCTGTCAGCATGGTGGGTGGGCGAGGATCTGTGTGGCAAATAACATTTGTCATCAACCTTTCTCTTATTTTACCCTCTTCAGCTTATCAGTTGTCTCACTTTTAGAGTTAGCTACCTAAAAGTTAACTTCTCGAGTATCATATTTGTTTTTTTAATTACCTGTGAACACAATTAAACCCCTCCCACTAACAAGCACAGCCGAACTAATAGGTAGCCCCGTTCCCAGTGAAAAAATATAACATTATTTGACAATCGTTACATACTCTTTAGACAAAAAAATAAAAAATTCTATATATTATTTATTTTTTGTTTATAAAAATGGAATTCATTATTTTATCTACATTTTTTGCAATCATACAAAGAAAATTTAACACAATATCTTTTACGCGGCCGGAAATACATACAATACAATAGCGATTTTTAAAAGAAACGCTTTTATTACAATTTTGAAATATTTTGAAAAGTTTTCAATATTTTTAATCAGGCTTAAGTTCATCAAATTTAATTTTCATTAAATTATTTTTATGAAGCAATGAATTTTACAACAGGAAAATTAATTAAAATTGTTATTGATAATCATTCATTCTTGACTGACCTGAGATTCGAACCCAGGCGGCTGGTTACCCTGACATGTTTCGATCTCCTCAGAGGGATTTGCCGTCTTACACTCGCAGCCATCGACGACTGCTGACGTCAATAGTCAAACATCAATCCTTAAACCAAATTGTATTTTAACCGTTTGGTAGATCGAAATTTGCTTTTTTTAATAATTATCCATTTTTAATTGATTTACATGTTTTTCCTTTACCTCTGTTTTTTTCGTACTTTTTGTCAATAATTCTTATTGAAGTCCAAAGTACATTTTAGTTTTTTCATGTTTGTCGTTCTTTTTCTTGTTGACCTTTTTCAGCACAACTTGAAGAGCTCGTGCCTTAGCTTTAACAATAATTAGTATTGTGGTAATTTTGTGGAACTATTTAAAATTACCGCAATACTAATTATTTTGGAAAGTTTAAAAAATTAAACAATAAGCTAGCTTAGTAATTTTTTAGTAAGTCAGGGTTTTTGTAAACTTCTTATTTGGCTTGGTTAATTTAATTGCTAGACCGCTACATAACGGTATAAAAGTTTTTGTATCGGTATACCGGTATAATTAAAATAAATTTTCCGGTATCGAAATAATACCATTTTCTGAATTTAAACATCAGATTAACTTTTTCAGGGGAACTCTTCAAGTTTTTCTGTACCAATATATTTAAAGACAGAATAAAATTTACAAAAAAACTTGGCCACATTTTCTAACGAGAGACAAAATCAACTTTTTTTTGTCAAAAAATTGCCAAAAACCAAGCAACTTTGTTTCCTATTTGAATTTTAATCAAACTATTTTGGTAATTAATTGCAAGATATGCACTCTTAAAGAATTTAAGCAGCAGCCGCAGTATCAGCAAACTCTATTAAAGTAACTTGAATTCCATTAGTAAAATTTCATTTTCAATAGTCTAGTCTGGCAAATAACTCAATACACATGGTATCTAAAAGTCAAATTGTCTTTCTAATAAAAGTCATAAACAAAAAAATCACCAAATTGTTATCATTTATATGCCAAGAAAATGCTATTACTATAAGTGTATTTGCATAAAAACTCACTCACATATAAACATGTCCTCACCTTGTAAGAATATGTGGTCCTAATTATACACTTGTATGTGGTTTATTGTTAAATATTTGTTAGTGCGATCATACATACTTTGAAATGCGTTTGTTTCCAACTGCAGTTAGAAAAAAAAAGGTTTTTCTTAACTTTATTTTTTTAGTTGCTCGGTTGCTGGGTCCAAAAAGGTCATAACATTTAATGTAGGGTGTATTTACATATTCCCTTTTTTTTAGGAAATGGAGCAAAAAAATAGTTTATTTTTAGAAGCATTAAAAGGTGAATTGAAAATGTGAAGCAAACATTTGGCTAAGAAGGAAATAAACAAAATATCAATTTGTTTTTCAGGTTAGAGGAAGTATTTGGTTTATATTGAATAGAGGAAAATTTATTTATTTTAAAGTAATGGTGTTTTCTTTTTTCTTTTTTTTTTTTAAATGCAAATTGGTGTCTGTTTCTTAAAAATTTTGCTCCCGAAAAGCATGAGTTTTTTAGAATAAAACAAGCCACCCTTTTCGGGAGCAAAATTTTTAAGAAAAATACACCAAATTGAATTTTTTTTAAAAAAAGGCACATTTTTTTGTAGAAAAGAAAACACCATAAGTTTTAAAATTTTTCAAAACAACAAAAAGTATGTTGATTTTTTTATTTTAAAATTTCTATAATACTGAAATATTGGCTATTATCCAGAGAAGCTTTTTCAATTACATTTTTTTTTGTTATACAGAGAAAATTTTCTTTTAAAGATCAATACAACGTTTTGTAAAGAGAATATGTATAGATCGGAGCAACATTTTCTATAAAATTGTGTTAAATAGAGCATAGTATTCTATAGAAAAAATGTCTGAAACAGAACAACTTTTTCGAAAGAAAAGTCGTCAGAAACAAAGCACCCTTTTCAATTCAATTCAATTGTGTGAAGTAGCACAACTTTTTCTATAGAATCAGAGTAAAGTTGTATAGAACAGAATATCTTATCTTATTAAACAGTTGTATGAAACAGATCAACTGTTTTTAAGAAAATATTCTATAGATTAATGATTCTGGTAAAATTTCCCAATGGATTGAATTTGGTTTTTTTCAATTGCTATTGTTTAAATAATCTTAAAAGTATGCTTCTATTATTACATAATCTTTACGGTATTTGTTAGTTTTCATTATGAGTTTTGTTTTTTAAAATTGATAAAAATTATATTTTTTAACTTACGTAAAAATATGCTTTTTTTCTGTATTAAATACCCTCTTAGTATGCTTTTTATTTCAAGTTTTAGTTATTTAAAGCGTGTTGATTTTAAAAATTGTTTATACAATTGATTTACATTTTTTGTGTTTTCCTTTTATTCGTAAGCACTTTTTATTTAGTGCCTCAATTTTCCCCAAGTGAATACATCAGAAAGTTGTTTTTTTTAACAATTTGTTGTGCATACGTTTATTCGCTTTAAAAAAAGCTTTTGGAAAACTAAGAACTTGTGGTTGTAAGTTTAAGAAAAAAGAATTCGAAAATCTTTGTTTTCCCCATGTGATTCATTAGGACATTTGTTTGAATTGCTGCAGTGGAAAGACTTTTCTACGATATTAAACCATCGTTTTGTTATAATTTTTTTTAAACTTTTTATTCTGATTCAAATTTTCACATAAATTTACAAATAGCTTGCTTTCAATTTTCATATGCTGGCAGTAAAAGGAAATTTAACAATTTAGCACGTTCATCATTATATATTTTTTTTTGCTTTTTAGTTTTCTTTAATATTGGCTGAAGTCATAAAACAATAGCTTTTGCTGGTGGCAAATTTAACCTTTATGGTTCTATGGTTAGTTCAGTGACTTTTAAGAGCTAACCTTTTCAACACTTATGTAAGCCATAGAACAAAAAACTGTTTGCCTTAGTAGTGTAAAACGAATATAGAAATTTTTCAATATTTAACTAAATATTTATGGATTATTTTTCTCTTTCTCTGTGTGAAGTAATGTTTTGAAAAAAAACTAAAAAAAATTGGCAACATTTCATATTTTGTATAACAGGGCATAAAATAACAGGAAATTTCTTTAGGGTTACAACGTCTGTGAACATATGAGTATGCACACAGACTTGTGTATTTTCATTTTTTTATAGTTAACTTAAGACATATTTCTTTTTTCCATCAGGTTATATCGAAATAACATAATGGTTTTATATTTTTCTCTTTACTTTTGTCTATGTTTTGTTATAAAGTAAAAGTAGGCTGTAAAAAAGGTAAGGGAATATTCACCACTATAAGAATTGATGTCTACAATAAAAACCATAGAGAAAAAAAGCCAAAAAAGTTATCTGGATCTTGGAAACAGAGCGACTTGTTTTAAGAAAATTATCTTTTAATAAGGCAAATTTTTAAAGAGAAAAGCAACTTGAACTTAAACAATATTTTTCATAGAAAATATACATTAAATTTTTTAAAGAGTAAAGCAAAAATTGTTGTAAAACAACTTTACAGAGTTGAGCATTTTTTTTTCTTAAAAAGGTTGCTTGAATTGGACTAACTTTTACCATAAAGCGTTCCACCACAATAAGTTGTGAATGGGGTATACTAAGTTTGTCATTCCGTGTGAAACTTTTAATTCTTCACCTCAGACCCCATAAAGTTCTAAGTCGATTTAGCCATGTCCGTCTGTCTGTTCGTTTGTTGAAAACACTCACTTTCGAAAAACTCAAAAGAAATGAACAAACTTGGTGTCAAATTGCTTGTAGTTATCCTAAGCAGTTTGCGCTTGAAATCCAGCAAAATCAGTTTAGTAGGATCAGAGCTAAAAAATTGATATTTTTTTTACAATAACTAACATAAATGGTTGAAAAATGCACGGAACGATACACGATTTTGCAAAAATTCGTTTTAGGCGACTGGAATACACGCTATAAAATTTCGTGAGGATCCGTCCATAATTTACCGTGGGCCCCATATAAACCCTACTGCCGGAAAACAGTTTAGTACGCCTAAAATCATTATATATAATGCTATTAGAATAAAATACTTAACAGTTTTATTGGACTAGAAACCACCTTGTTAAATTTCGTAAAGATACTTTCATAATTTACCATAGGCCCTTTATAAACCCTACTCCCGGAAAACCTTTTATTATGCCTTAAACCGTAGTAAAAATGCTATCAGAATCTAATAACCTAATAAATTTCGTGATGATCGATCCATAATTTACTATAGGGTCCATATAAAGCCCACTCTTTTAAATTAAATAAATACGCATACAACCGTAGCAGATAGATATAGATATTACGGGTAAATTTCTTCCAACTTATTGTGTTTTCTTTTCTACAAAAAAATACCACATTTTAAAAGGTGCATGTATAAAATGTCTTGCCGAACATGTAATACTGCAATTTTTTATTTGACGAGAACAAAACACAAAATTGAATCGCCCTGTTTTTAACAGCTGACAAAAAGTTCTTCAATATATTAAAAAAAATATGTATGTTCATAAATCAAAAAGCGTGTTCTTCAAAATATAAAAATATAATAAAAATAATAAATAGAATATAAAAAATATACATAAACCCACATTTGTTAATAGACTGATATTAAATAAACAAATAAATGAACAAAATGAATTGCGAAATTCCAATTTCTTTAGTTTATTTATCATAAAATATGTAAACAAGAAAATACCTCTGACAGATTGTTTTTACGATTTCTTGATTTGAAATTTTTTTTCAAAAACAATTTTATAACACCGAATTCATTAAAATTTTATGTAACTGACAACCTACCATTACTAATGTAATCCTTTTTTTGTTTTTACTATAAACAAATTTAAAAAATAACTATTTAAACTTAATATATTTACTGTGCTAATTAGAGGCGATTTTTTCCCAACGTCGTCTGGTAGCCCAATATATAAACAGAAGCCATCTTTTTACATGACATTATCAACACTCTCGATTTATACGGGGCGTAAAGTGCAATGCCTTATGACATTTAGGTGTGAATTGTTTTAGAATAAAACACGCTGCCCTTTTAGATAGCGAATCATTTTTAAGAAACGAACACCAAATTGCATTTTTTTAAATAAAATGTGAAATTTTTTGTAGAAAAGAAAACAGCATTAGCTTCATAATTTACCTTAGATCCCATATTTAGCAGCCTTCTGAAATTTACTGTAAACGCTAAAACTAAATCCACCACTGTGCTGAAAATTTCGTTTTTTTATACCAGAAATCACTCTGCGGAATTTTGGGATGATTGGGGTTCATAACTTACCATGGCTCCAATATAAATCCCCCTCTTAAAAATCATTTAAGTTCGGCTTAGACTGTTACGAATCATGATATTTTACTCAAGATGGTCGGTCAATAATTTAATATAGGACTAAACCGCAACCAATTTTAATGCTGATGTCTGTTTTTATAAAGATAAATTAATAATAAATAGAAATCATATAGATATCACTCCTCAAATATTCGAACTGCCGGTGGAGGGTATCAAAGATTCGGCAGAGCCGAATTTAGCTCTCTAACTTGTTTCAACAAGAACCCAAAAATGTTCCCATGATAAGTAAAAATTTTACTAAAGCTACGGTCACACTTAATAAATATTTGACCAAATAAGCGTAACCACTACTTTTGTTAATAGTTAGTGAGATTTAACAAACTCTGAATATCACAAAATATAGCTTATTATACTGCTAGACATAGCAAAAACTGGTTTCTGTAAGATGTGGAATTATAATCATAATAAATATTGGAAATAAAGGAAATAATTATTTAGTTTGCTTGTTTGTTCCGTGTTTTTCGTCAAATATTTTGACTTTATTGTTTGTTGAAAAAAACTTAAATAAATCAATTGTTCTTTATTATCTGTTTTCAATGCTCCTGGTTATTGTGTTTATTAAATATTCCTTTTCGTTCATTTATTTTTTTCTTTACTTACTTTTTACTTTTTATGACACAATAAAATTCAGTGTTAAGGAAATACAACACCCAGAGCTACAAAAATAGCACTAAAAAACGCCCTTTGTTAAAATTTTGATGACGGCTTATATTATGCTGTATGAAGTACTCACATAAGACACTATGCATAAGCAAAAGGAAATTCACTATAAAATAGTTTGCATACTTTCAGGACCTCTGAAGTTCTCATTCATATTAAAGATTATTAATATGCTTCCTTTTTGTTTTTTTTTTTCGAAATAACTTCAAATTTGTTTTTTTGCAAAGTGTTTTTATTTAAAACTTTTAAATTGATATCATTAATATTTTTTTCTTTACGTAGTTTTCTTTACAATTTCGCTTGTCTGTGAAATCGGCTGTTTGTACAGAAATAAACCAATGATGTAGAATTTTTTAAGCTACGCAGAACTTGCATTTGTTTTTTTTATAATAACTTTTCTATATATTTAATTATTTATTCTTATTCGAACTAGTGGTTCTCGATTTATGACAAACAAATGAGCCTCAAACGTGACAAATTCCCCTATACGACGCTTACTAACTTCAAATTAATTTTTAAATTATTATTTGAGCTACCTTCACAAACTAATGATGCAGAAGTTCTTCTTTTTGGGTCTACTTTCATAAACAATTATCAGAATGTGTTGTACTGTGTTATACGTGGAATTCTTAACAGTTATTTGTAAAATCAGTGATTAAACCCAGAAAAAACATAGAGCATAATCATCCAGATCAAGAAGTGTTTTACCAAGAGCTCGCTGCTATGTCTTCAATAAAAAAACATTGTAAAAAAAACGCAAGCGTAATCGGCCAAATTAATTCAATGAGTTGCATTCGAGCTGCGTTTAACCGTGCGAGATCCGAGTAAGTTTTCTATACAAAATGTTTGATTTTGTTACAATTATGAATTTATTTTAAAATATGTAGGAACCAAGACGCAACAAAAAATTTAAATTATTCAAAGATGCAACGTGGTAAACAGTACCTGACTGAAAAGGTTTTCATTCGATCTCCTAAAACACCGAATGAAATCGTTTAGGCTTTGAATATGGAAAACATATGGAATGAATATGGGTTAAGTTAGCATGCAGACAAGACAAGCCATGTCCCTTCTTTAAGGCATGTATTCAAGAAGAGGAGTTTAGCTACTGCATTTTTTTCTGAAAATATTGCTGACTCGATAAAAGCATAAATGCTTCCTCACTAAAGAAAGTATCTGATAGATGGTACATTTAAAATTGCTCCGATGGGAGTTTTTAAGCAACTTTTTATAATTAATGAGGATTATTTTGAGGAAAAGGAAAGTAATAATAATAATTGTATTATATTTTATTTTTTAAATTAAGCTCTAGGTCTTTTAATATTTAATTATTTATTTTCGATATTTCGCTAACCTTTGGTTAGCATCTTCAGGAAATTTAATTTTATTATAAAAAAAAAACAAAAAACAAAAAACAATAACAAAATTATGAAAAATTTAAAAAATAAAATATAATCAATTAAACAAGGTCAAATAAAAGTTAAATATAATAATAATTGTAAATAATAACTATTTATTTTACTATAAATAATGAAAATAATATATGTTTATTAGAACCATATGTGATGTTATTTTTTTCTGTTGTTGTTGTTAGAAAAGCGTGGCAGACGAAAAATAACATCACATATGATTCTAAAAAACATATATTAACTAAGTATTTCATCCTTCTCTCGATAATTACAGCTGTTTCCTTTCTTATTTGTGTTAATGGATAAAAAAACGAAAAAAAGTTATGCACATTAATTTAATTATATCCATAACAATATATTTAACTTAGCTGCTCAAAGTTTTATGACTGATTTTGAAACCGCTTTACAGAGCTCTTTAAAAAAAATGTTTCCAAATGCACATCACTATGGCTGTTGGTTTCATTTTTGCCAGGCAGTGAGACAAACGTATCCCGAAAATTTAAAAATCTGGCGGCATGTATAAGAGCCAATAAGAAATCCTCTCAAATGTACCACAAATTGTCATTGCCCTTGTTGCCACCGAAAAGTATTCCAACAGTATTTGCAATCCTGAAGCAGGAAATTAGTACTTTTGATGAAGACAACAAATTTGGGGGTTTCATTGAGTACTTCGAAAAACAATGGATTCAGAAAGTAAATTATATAGAAAAAGTTGGTCTGTGACAGTCAACAATTTTTCTATAGAAAAAGTTGGTCTGTGACAGTCAACAATTTTTCTATAGAAAAAGTTGGTCTGTGACAGTCAACAATTTTTCTATAGAAAAAGTTGGTCTGTGACAGTCAACAATTTTTCTATAGAAAAAGTTGGTCTGTGACAGTCAACAATTTTTCTATAAAAAAAGTTGGTCTGTGACAGTCAACAATTTTTCTATAGAAAAAGTTGGTCTGTGACAGTCAACAATTTTTCTATAGAAAAAATTGTTCTGTGACTATTTTTTTAATGCCTTTCTATCACTTTTTCAAACCTAGAAGAAAAATTTTCTTTCGGATCGAGAACTTTTTTTCTATTTTTGTAAGGTTTCTGTTTTTATATCTACTCCCTGAAGTGTGCTATACTTATCATGTAATTTATCATTTAACATGACTTTAAATTTAGCTAAATAGTTTTTGAATTTCCTATCCTTTTTTTGCTTTTCAAAAGAACTTTTGAATTTTTATTGTTAACTTTTTTTTTGTTAGAGCATGCTAAAATTGTGCATGTTTAATGAAAATATAGAGAAAAAGCGTCGTTTAAGCATAAACTCTCTAGATAATATGCAGTTTTCCAAAATAGTTTTATTTATTATATACAAAATTTGGAAAGTTTTTATGTTTTATTTCTTCTTTATGTATTTTTTTGCTAGGAGCTGGAGAAAGTAAATATTTCGTAAAAAATGTGGGTTTATATTATTTTTTTTTTTAGATTGCAGTATGTTTAACTTTTGCACTTAAAAAAAAATGTACAATTGTTTTATATAAATATGGACAAGTAATAAAAAAATAAAAAATATTTTTGTATAAAACACAAAAAAATTCTCTATCTGTAAAGATAGAAAATAATAAAACCTTAATGCTAATAAACATTTAGAGCAAAAATGTTTATACTACATTTTTAAATTTACCTAAAGAATGATTTATTAAATAAGGTAAATGTTCTAAAAAAAACCAGTTGATCTATTATTTACTTTTTACCATGTAAAAGAAAGTTTGCAAGTTTTTCTTAAGTATATTTAGATTTAAAACTTAAAGTATGCAATGATTTTCCAAAATTTAAAAACTTTGATATCATCTTTTCAAGTAACTTAAACTATGCAATACTATTTTTAAAATTTCTTTTTAAACCTACAAAATTAAATTATTTCGCTAGAATTCTAATTTAAAAGTTCATCTTTTTAATTCTTTGCAATACAAATAATATAATTTTCATTACAATATTTAAGAGAGAATATAAACATTATATACAACTATAGAGAAAAAAATATATGTCTTACTTTAAATTGTCATTTCCTTAAAGTATGCTATTAGTTCATGTACTATATGTACACCAATTTGTTAGTTTAAGTTTATTTTTATTGTTTGTATTTCAAGCATTTAATTACAGTTTAAATGTTAAACGATTTTAATCCTAAATGTAGGCTTTAAATGCCTTCAAATTTCCTTTAATATGGGCAACATGTTTTTAAATGTAACCTAATATTTACCCTTAAATAACCTTAATATATGCAACAAAAAATGCTAAAAATTGTATTGCTCTTGTAAAAAACTTTCGCTTTCAGGCAAATATAGAAAACATTGTAACATTTTGTGTTTAACAAATGCTTTAAAACATCAGCAGTCTAACAGTCAGCCATAAATACAACTAAAAATAAACAGAAGAAACAAGTTACTGGAAATATCAGGCTGGTAGTGAAAGGTATGATTTTTACACCCATAGCCCACACAGTTTTTTTGTCTTTTACCACTACTAACTTTAAAAGCTTTAGCTACTGACTGTTTTGAATTTTTATTTTTTTTTTGTTGTTTTTTTAAGAATAGGTGGTTTGTAGAATAGTGATGATGGTTTTGGTGTGATACTAAAAAGTGCGATAACACTCGGAGCGACAATGTTTCAACGAAATATTTTTATGTTTTTTTATTTTATATTTTTAACCAGCTTCCAACTTGTTTTCCCCTTTTGTTTATAAATATGTTCAACCGTTTGCGCGTGTGTTTCAAGGAGACCACTATATCTAAACTACTTAACAATGCTTTTATTTACATAAACAAGAGTGACCTAAAAATATGCAATCAAAAATTTAATTTTTTGCCCCTCCACAACGAGTGTTTGAAGCAAAGTGCTAAAAAACTCTGATACAAATTTTATATTTAGCGTTTATTTTAATGCATTCAAGTTAAAAAAAAAAACAAAACAAAACAAAAACAATTGCAGGAAAGGAAAGGAAAATTTAAATAAAACTGAACTGAAAATTGAAAATAAATGTAAATTGGTGGCGAATTTTATCATATTTTTTGGCAAACATTTGTAAATTTTTGTTTAAAAAAAATTGTCAACATAAAAAGTGAAATGCTGCTAGTAGTCGCTTCATATTACCATGATTGTTACGTTTTCAAGCTGCCACATATGTCAGTTATATACAGAGTTAAAATGATAAAAAATAGAAGCAATAAAACGTATTGAATGCATGCAAACAATTTCAAAGAGTTTGTGAAATTTGTCCATCCTTCATTCGATAGCTTATTTTCACGATATATTGGAAGGACTCAAACCCTTGCTCCGACATGCTGCAAATTTTTAGTGTTTTTATCTTGTAATCTTTTTATAGTCACTTGTTATATAATATGACGACACTGTGCGGCGGAAGATGTTATTCATATATTAAAGTGGTCTTGGAAAACCCAATAAAAAAATTTATTTATTTTCGTAAAGCAATAAAACTAAGTACGTGGGTGTATGAGATAAATACCTTTTTTAACGTTTAAAGTTTTTTTTGAGATTCGATCGAATTTATCAATAATTACTGCTCGTGTTCGAGTCGGAAAGAACCCAACCAATTGTAGGGGAATGTAAGAAAAGATAAACTCACTGTTTATTGTTGGTGTTTTGTTTTGGCTTTGATATTGTTACAAGTAAGACTTTTAGTGTTTATAATTCTTATTCGTTTTAGGGTTTTATTTGTATAATATTCTTGGCCTTTCTAAAATCTTCGGAAAAGGTTTCCTGTTGAGCTGGCCTAAGCAACCAGTGAAATGTGCATAGATGCTAGCTTTCCCTCAACAATAAATTTCAGTGTATTTATCAAATATGAAAAACTGGGAATTTAGCACATCATACAAAAATCGTATTAATAATAAATTTTGTATTCCCGAAAATAACTTTGATAATATAATTACTGTTGCTATTTCATAAGTTTAATATTTGAAGTTTGCCGTGAGTCTATTTTTGGTTTTATTTATTAAAAACTAAACACTAACAGCCGTATTCATAAAAACTTATTTATGATTAATTAACCGTTTTTAAGCAAAAATTGCTAATGTTTTATTCATAAACGAAAAATAGTCTATTAAACCTTTAATAAACCATACATAAAGTGAGAAAATTTATTGTTGAATTTGCCATTCTTTAAACCAAAAATTAAATGACGTTTTGATAAGTGTTTGCATTTTATGATATTACAAGCTCAATCAAAAAAGAAACGCATGTATTTAATGCAAATTGGAAATAATATTTATTTATTACTTCATCTTAAGGCCGGCGGATAGACAATGTTTTTTGTTTTTTTTATTTGGTGTAAAAACGTATAAATTTTTTGGCATGCCAACTCGGGAGCAAGCCACTTACAACTGGTCGTCAATAGTCAATAATTGGTCTTTTGCTTTGTTGATGCTAATATCAAAGGAAAGACGCAAATTGAATTGGAGCCGCTTGAATCGGAATGGTAAATCGTTGGAAATCATCGGAATTCGTGGAATAAGTACGTAGTAGTTTTTGATGTAAATAAACCGAAAACTCGGATTTTTGAATGCAACATTTCGAAAGTTTTAAAATTTTGATATTGGATCATTATTAACATAGGTTTTTTGTAAATATCTTCGGAACTACATAATCGATTTAAGAGTTTGATCCTTTTGAAAAACATGTCAGCGGCTTTCAAAAAAAATAAAATAAAAAAAGCAAACAAAATAAATATGTATATGAATTTTGGATTGGTGGTGCAATATGAAAATTGGATTTTGCCACGTCCCTCCGCCCGCAGACCGAAAATAAAATTTTCTTTCCGTAAAAACCTAAGTTGGACCATGGCGATAATTTTAAAGAAAAAATCGTTCAAATCGGTCAAGCCGCTCTCAAGTTATGGATTTTGCCACGCCCCTCCGCCCCCAGACCGAAAATCAAAAATCAGACTTCAAACTGTTAATGTACGTTTATGAATACACATTTTTAACATAGGTTTACAAGACAAAAATCGTTTGATAGTTATTACATACTATAAGCTTAAAATAAGACCATTATATGAATATAGCTGTAAGCTTTTTTCTATAAACAAAAAGTGTTATGTGTTCAAACTAGTATGAACGTAATTTGAAAAATGCGACTTAAAAAAGGGTAACGTGTAGTTTTTCTTAAAAATCACGCATCGCTCTGTAACATATTTAATCCGAGTTTCTTTTAACGCGACTTCTTTTTGGTTTTTTCACTATTTATTTATTGAATCTTCATATATTTAATATGAACTAACAATAATTGATCAAATCTTATCCTAATACTTTATTTTATGTCCTGCCAGTGCCAGACACAAATTTTCTTCATCGCGGGTTCTGTTCACATATCTAGGTGTTTATTAAGGAGATGCACAAGCACAAGAAATATTGCTTATAAGCAATTTCATTAAATTTAGATAGTGTGTGTATATTACTATCTCATTACAAAACACATACTTCCAAAAACAATTGTTTGGCTTTACGATCAAAACATAGAAGAATAGAACAAAACTGCACTAAAACAATGCTAAACTAGAATAAAGCTGAATTAGAACAAAGATGAAGTAGAACATTAAAACAGAAATAGAATATTCCAAGCATGTTTGAATGTTTTGATTTGAACATTGCTTGATTATCGTCCAAGACAAAAATTTCTTGGTTTTAACTTATTATGTTCTTATTTAGTAAAATTTACTTAAATCAAGCAACATTTTGCCTAAACCAAGCCACACATATATTTAGAATAAGTAATTATAATTTTAGATTCGAGGTGTCATAATTTTAACATTTTAATTTATCAAATTCAATCTTTTTAAGTATAAAAAAGTAAAATTATGTATATACACAGAAAAAAATATCAAAAGTTATTTAGTAATTAAAGAAAATTTGTTAAAACTTTTATAATATTTGTAACAATTTTCTTAATTAACATGTTTGAAAATTGTCATATTAACAATTTGTTTCATTTGTAGAAAATTTATAAGTATGTACATATATCATATAAAATTAAAAACATTAAATGAAAAAATCTGAATTTTCGATCTAAAATATTTAAAAGAATAAACAAAATAATGCTTATTGCGAAATTTAATCAATCTATACGGTAAGTAACGTTATTGTCTAATGATTTATAAAGAGATTTTAACCATTACTTTAAAAATTAACGATTTTGAAATATTACTGATAATGGTGCCAAGATTCCGTTTTGTGCTGATGATGCAGGTCTTAATTTGTCGCTTAAATTTATAATAATGTTGTTAGTGAAGTTATTTATTATGCATACATATGTATTTTGCTAAAAAATAATAAAAACAACTTTCAATTGCATCTTTTTTTCCACTTATTAAGCAACAAAATATTTTGTTAATATGACAAACTCAGAATAAAAAATTATATCAAATTGTTAACAAATATTTAATTCAATATAACAAACACATTGTTAAAAATATTTGTTGAGTTTTAATAATTTTAATTAACAAAATAATTTTTTGTATTTACAAATTTAGTTGTTGGTGCCTTTTCAATTAAAAAGTTAATTGTATTGTATTCAATATGACAATTGATTTCTCGTAATTTTTTTCTGTGTATGATTAATTTACAGTGTTAGATTGCGATCTTGTAGGGCTAAAATTAGCAAAGAAGTGTGGTATGCATTTTACTTCTTACTTGTTCCCTTGATTGTTTTATTACCCACAAAAGTAAATGAAAACAATAAAAACCTAATAATAAATAAAATTATAATGCATGAGTAGAAAATGAAATTATATACTCAATTCTAGGGATTAAAGTTAAGAACAAGTGTAATGAATTATTCATAAGTAATGTTGAAGTTTTGATTTCTTTTTTCATTTCAGTTGGACGATGAAGGACTAAAAAGGAGTGACTTTTTACAAAAGGTAAGTCTTTATTTCTTCCTTGTTGTACTCGTATATTAAATTTAATATAATTTTGTTTCTTTACTTATGAATTTACTTTTTTTGTAATATATTCCAAACTATTTTTCTCAAAAAATATTACCAAGTTTTTCTATAATACCAACAAGTTTCCTAATATTGTATATTTAGGCTAGTAAAATTTTCAAGCAAATTTATATTTTTTGTTGAAAAAAATAAAAGAAAAACCTACTTACCAAATTATTTGAAATATTATTATATTAAATGAGTTTTTGCCTTATAGACTTAAAAATTCACACACGCATGGTGGAACTGACAAAGACACAAAGTAGTATCCCTGCAAATAATAGGACTAGTCCAAACAAGCGCGTAAAATGTAGCCCACAAGGGACTAGGACTAGTCCAAAAGTAACCCAAACGTATGGAAAAACATGGTCTATTTAACATTACGATGTCCTAGGGCAGAACATATAACCCAGCTTTGGATTACAAAGGAGTAGTCTTAAAACTACTTCATGTTATACTTAAGATGATTGGTTTTGAAATCGCTTAAAAACGAAAGCATGCCTTTAAAAAACGAAGACATGTCGTCTCACTGCAAACACTTTTTAACAATGACATGGTCCATGCTTACATTACATTGGACCAGTCCAGGGTGTAGTCCATTTGATCAAAATGGATCAGGTAGTCCAATATTATTTGCAGGGTTGCCAGACACGCATACACTCATTCACACAATCGTGCTAGATTACATGTATTGTGTATAAAATGTGTATTTGTTTTGGTTTAAATTATAAGTAAAGAGTTTCTTATTTTTAATACAGACTTCATCATAATAATAGCCCAAAAAATATAAACTTGGAAATCATACACATGATAAAATTCATAGAATAGAGTATGTGTCCGCATGAAATTGTAAAAGGAGATTTTCATTGGAAAATCTTAAAAAAAGTTTCGAGTAAAAAATTATCCTAAAAAACTGTCATAAAGTTTTTTGTATATATCTTTCAGTGAATTAATAAGACTTCTACGAACAATTCGAGATTAAAAATTTATATTTTCTTTTGAAAAATTTTGAATACTACATTTTGTCATAAATTTACTAATCTATTTTTAAGTGTCCTTAAATTTATAAAATGAACTTGGTTAAATCTGTTAAATCTTTGCTGTAAATCTTTGAATAAAGAACACCATCATATGTCCATATTTTCTTAAAACACAAAACGGGAGCAACAAATTACAGCTGATAATTAAAAAAATTTATGTTTAGTTAATCCTTTCGATATTATTTAAATTGCTGCTCTAATTCAAGCACCTTTTGTAAAAAAAGTTGTTCTAATCTCTATTACTTTTCTAAAGAAAAAGTATTCTAAATAAAAAAGTTTCTTTTATTCCAGCAACTTTTTTAAATGCAAAGTTTCTTTTATTCCAACAACTTTTTTAAAGAAAAAGAAACTTTTCTAAGGAAAAAATTTAATCAATTTTTCTATGGAAATAGTTTCTCTTTAAAATATTGCTTTACTACAAATAACTTTTCTATATAAAAGTTGCTTCTCATCAAGAAATTTTTCTTAAGAAATTAAACAATTTTCTATAAAAGTGAATCTCATTAAAAAAAAAGAAAACAAAATGCTACAATCCATAAAACTTTTCCATAAAAAAAATTTATTTTGTTCAAGTTTTTAAAAAAAGTTGCAGGCAAGTGTAATTAATTTTTATCAATAAGAAGTTACTTAAAATTTAAGTTGTCTTATTTTTAGACACTTTTCCAAGGCAAAAATATGCTCTACATCGAGCTATTTTCTAAAGAAAAATTGCTCTAATTCAAACAATTTTCCAAAAGAAAACCATCCAAGTGGCTTAATTTCAAGCAACATTTTTTTAAGAAAAAGGTGCTCTAAATTGAATCAATAGCTAAATTAGCTTTTCAATATTTCTAAACATTTTTGCTTTTAATGAAACTAATCCTGTTCTATTCCCAGCAAATTTCATGTTTCCAAGATTTTTGTTTATTATAGAAAAAGTTATCCCCTTTTCATGGATCAAAATTGACCACAAATTTTATTGCTTACTATTTTTAACTCTAGGCAATGATTTTTTTTTTAAATTTATGTACAAAATCTTTATACATATATAAAATATTTAATTACGAGGCTTTTTTGTATGTGTGTACCAAAAATTTTACACATTTTGTAAACATGGGTCAAAATTGCCCAGCTGCAATTTTTTATTTGACGAGAACAAAAGAAAAAATTGGATCGCACTGTTTTGAACAGCTGGCAATAAGTTTGTTCTTCAATATATAAAAAACAAGCTGTCCCAACAAAAGTTGTTTTGCCATATTAGTTATTTCTTTCAGATGTTATAGTGTCCGCATGCCAAATTTTAAGAAAACCGGATGATTAGTTAAGAAGGTATTTTAAATTATAGGCTTTAGTTCTATCCAGAGGACACGCTATTTGCTTGTTAGATTTCAAGAAAACCAGTTGATTAGTTAAAAATATATAAGGTGGATAAGCTTTTACCCCTCTTGCCCTTTTTTATACTCTGTTCTCTATCAGAAGTTAAAGTGTTTGCAAGCCAAATTTTAAGAACACCGGTTGATTAGTCCAGAAGATATAGGGTGGGGGAGCTTTTATTCCTCTTGCTCTATTTAACGTCCTAAATAATAAAAACTATAGGTTATAGTTCTTTCCAGCTGTAACACTATTTGCCTGAAAAATTTCAAGAAAATCAGTTGATTAGTTAAGAAGATATAGGAAGGGGAGCTTTTACCGCTATTGCTCTATCTCACGCCCTATTTCGTTTTTCCTTTCAGATGTTACAGTGTCTGCTTGCCAAATTTTAAGAAAAGCGGTTGATAAGTTATGAAGATATAGGAATGGAGAGTGTTTGCCCCTCACGCCCTGAATAATAAAATGTATAGGCTATAGTTCCTTCCAGATGTTACACTATTTGCCTGCGAAAGTTCAAGAAAATCGGTTGATTAGTTAAGAAGATATTGGGAAGTGGAGCTTTTACCCGTTTTGCCCTATTTTACGCCCTCTAGCGTATGAAATATACATTGGGATCTATTCCGAATGTCATTGTGCACATAAGGCATTACGATACATGGCTTGGTAACTTTCAAGTGACAATAAAAAATCATAATATGCAAAATGAAAAGCATTTTGTTGATATTTATATGGGAATAATATATAGGAAAATCTCAATGCAATATCTCCGAAACCACAGGGCCGATTTCGTCTAAACTTCACATAAACCATCCACAGACTATGCCCAAAGTACCATGATAGTTTTCGTTTCTATCGGTCGATCCGTTTTCACAGTTAGTGGTGACATCAAAGTGTACACTTCTTTTTATATATATAGATTATGTACATATTTCAAAAAGCGTGTTTTTGAAAATATAAAAAAAATATCGCTGGCTTAACATGTAAAGGCTCTAAGTCCACTTTTTTTAAGAAATTGAGATTTTAATGCAGTAATGTGCAATAAGTAAAAATACATTGTTTACAAAGAAAAAATTACAGTTATCTCATTTTTGTTGTTGTTTTGTAGTGATGAACAAAAGCGCTAAGTCCAATTTATCACAAGCAAAAGCTCTAAGTCCCAATTAAAACTACAGTTTTACCATTTCTCTCAAATTGTTCCATCACATGTATTTTGATTGTTTTTGTCCTGTGAAATTTTCAAATATGGACTTAGAGCCTTTACATGTTAAGCCAGCGATAAACAAAAACCCAAATTTGTTAATAGATTGATATTTAATAAATAAATATATGAACAAAATGAATGACTAACACCAAGCTTTTACGATTTCTTGATTTGACGTTTTTTTTTCAAAAATAATTTTATAACAACGAATTTATTTAAATTTTATATCACTGACTACCAATCATTAACAATGTAACGCTTTCTTTTGTTTTAACTATAAAATATAAGAAAAAATAACTATTACAATTTAAAATTTTTACTGTCCTTATTAGAAGCGATTTTTCCCAACTTCGTCAGGTAACCCCATATATAAGCAGAAGCCTTCTTTTTGCAGGGCATTATCAGCACTCTCGATCTATACGGGGCGTAAAGTGCAATGCCTTAGGACATTTAAGGGTGAATTTTTTTTAAAATAAAACACGCTGCCCTTTTAGAGAGCAAAGCATTTTTAAGAAACAAACAACAAATTGCATTTTTTTTAAATAAAATGTGATATTTTTTGTAGAAAAGAAAACATCATAAAAATATTTAAACAATTGTTAATTTATGTAAAAATCATTTCTAAACTTACATTACATACTTTGAAAGTAAAAACAGAATTTACAAATGTATGGTGAACTTTCTATATTGGGAAAAATTAACCCACAAAAACCACATGCGTTCTATTTTTCTAGTACATGATAAGGGTTAAGAAATTCTTCTATATAAACAGTTACTTCATTGTAGTGAACATTTATTTCTACGGACAAATTAACTCTATTTAAAACAAAGTTCTAGAAATATATACTTTATTCAATAGAAATTTTCTTTAGAAGAAGTAACTATGTTATTAAGAATTTCTCCAAATAAAAATCTACTCTGTTTCAAAAATTTTTTCTCTAGAAAATTTTTTTTACTGCACTAATCTTTTTATAGAAAATGTTACTAAACTTATGAAAATTTTTCTACCAAAATAGTTGCTATGATTTATAGGCTTATAAAAAAGTGACACTGCTTTGGAACGCGTTTCTATTGATTATTATAGAAAATGTTACTCATTACAAGAGAATATAAATATTCTACTAGGAGAACTTTTAGTTAATATTGTTAAGTTCCTCTATTCTAGAAAGGTTTTATTTATACTCTTTTTTACAGATTTTTTTCCGAAAAGTTTAATCTTTTCCAGATAAAGTTTTTTATATTTTTAAAATTCTTCTATTTAGACAACTTTTTTTTACCATACTTTATATTTAAAATAGCTGTTAATCCTGTCCCTGCCATGGAGGAAGTAAAACTACTGTAAGGAAAGCCCAACGTCAGTACCATATGCTTGGCAATTCTTAGCTTCATTGTTCTTTAGGGGGCGTTAAAATTAGCTGAAATGTAAAATTACACAACTGTGCAAAACCCTTTTCCTCTCAATTCTCCGCCGGTAGTCCAAAAATCTAGGATCCGATTACTTCAGGCTATGCCTTTTTCCTCTCAATTCTCCGCCAACAGGCCAAAAATCTAGCTATGTTAAATTTGGCCTAGGTGTTTTACTATATGCATGCCAATTTTCTGCTTTCTAGCCCATCAGTGGGCTTCAGAAAGATCTGGATAGACAAAAAAGAGAAACACACAAATAAGGAAATTATATATACATACATATATACATATGCATGTGTATGTATATCAAATATTGTTAATTTTCATTCATAAATGCATAACTTGGCCATAAGTCCTTTTATATTTAAAATATCGAAATAATATATATATTTAAATAAATAAAAAACATTTATCTAACTTATGAACTAAAGTTTGAGTATTTATTTTTTTGAGAAGTTAAAAATTAACAAAATATTTAGTTTATACATATGTGTACATAAGTAACCCAATAAAACATTTCATCATTTTGCAAAGCACTAATGGTACATTTAAAAATATAAGCGCATAATTATTTGCTTCGCAATAAGACAAACAGAGATGCAGTAAAGTAATTGAAGGAGCTCTTTGCAAGTTTTATTAAAAATTAAATAATATTTCAAGTGCCACGGCATTCCCTTACTACGAAGGGTTGTAATTGAGAACGTCAAAAATAAATGTAAAACATCATTCAGTGTGTAAAGCTAGCACCTACGTTCATCAGTTTTCATATGCGTTGAATAAAGCGATTTTTATGTCAAAAATGTATTGCTTCAAAGTAGGACCTCGCCATATAAAATTAATGTCTTTCGTAAGCGGTATGGTAAGCGAAACTCTTACATTTCTCCCTTACAAACCTGCTTCGTTTGAAGCACAAGTTTTTATTGGGAAAGAACTTGCAAATTTATCATATTTTTACTTGTTTTCTGTGCGAGTTTTTGTATTTCTGTTGCTCTGTTTTAATTGTTTTTTTATGCTGCAAATCCCTTTGTTTCAATATATTTATGATTGTTGCTACAACATTTATTTACACACTTGCAACAAATACTAATAAAACAAACAGGCTTCCAATTTTTGTTTTTTCTTGCTGTTGTTGTGAATTGTTAGCCTTTTGTTTTATTACATGAGTAAGCAGAACGTGCAGTAAATATTGAAAAATTACATCATTTTTATCGAAAGAATGAGAGAGTGCCTGTGGTGTATATGTTGGCTTTTTTTTAAAGTAAGTTTTGTGTGTTTGTGACTTTTTGTATTAATTTTTTAATAAATCTAGTGCCGTTGTCTGAATGGTTTAGAAAAATTTACTCCGATTTAGAGAACTTCCCAAAAAAAAAAAAAAAAAAAACGCTATAAAAGACAAGTTTACTATAGAAAAAACTTTGCTAAGAAACTTTTTGTGTTAATTTTAGTATTTATCAAGCAAATTTTCAATACTTTTGCCAAGCAATAAAAGTTGTTTGTGAAACATTAATAAAAAAACAAAATACTTTTCTTAATAAAATTTAAACCCCAAAATTTTATACATTTTTAGGTTTTGGCCATTTAAAAGCCACATGAGCTGGTGGTTATTATTTTTAAAATTAAAAATGACACTTCATAAACCGCAATAAATAATGTATAATTAATCAGTTCGCTCAAACACAAGCTTTTTTCTTGTAGCAAAAATTTACTTATTTTAAAGGATGAATGGATAATGATAATAAAAAACCATTATTTTCGACACGTAATTAAGGATGATTTTATAGTAACAGAGTTTTTGGTATAAAAAAATTATCAAAAATAATATAAAATCATAAATAAATAAATAAATCAATCATAACCATAAAAGCCTAAAGTTGAATAGCGAAATCGCAATTGCAAAACTTAATTTTGCTAAGCTATCAAATTTTAAAAGAGGAAACCCGACATGTTTTAAAAAAAGAATTTAAAATAAGAATCCTGAAATATTATTATTTTTTATAGATAAACTAAACATCAAATACCCTAAAAACCTTAAATTGATATACGAGATTTTAACTGAAGTTGAATTGAGGTGTTTACTTAAAAAGGAAATAAGCTCCTTAAACCAATAATTTTCAAAAATTTCATTCAAATGCAACTGAGGAGAAACCAGCATAATAACGAAACAATTTGAAATAAAAGTAAATGCGAACAAATTGAAAAAAATATCCTTTGGCTTTGTATTTTCTGCAGCTTTAACAAGTGTTCGTTTTATTTGTTATAACAGTATAACATTTAATTAATATTTTATTTTCTTTTCATATTTCCGTTTATCATTTATCACGATACTTTATTTTCCTTTCCTCGGCCTTTTTTCTTCGGCCACTTAAGTTTTGTGTTTTGTGAAAGTTTTTTTCATAACACTTTAGTTTTTTCTATTTAGTGATTTAAATAAAAGGCATTAAGATAAAAAATAAAATAAATATAAAGGAGATCTTTAGTGGAAATCCAAAGAGCTTGTTAAACAGTGAAAGTGGCGTAGTTAATGTTGTTCAACAAGTTTATATTTATAAAATTGAAACAATTATAATTGTAATTAAGCTTCCAGTTCAGTTCTAGTTCATTTCCAGTTCTTAGTTCTAGTTCAGTTGTAGTCCAGTTCTGGTTTAGTTTTGGTTCAATTCTTAATCGGTTTTCGATAATTTTTTTAAGGAAGCAAAAAAAAAAAATTAAAGAGAACTTTTTGAAAGCGTTAAAAAAACACTTAAAATGTTTTATTTTGGAACCAAAAATGTTATAAAATTTTTCTATAGTTTTGAAAAGTTGAAAATTTTCAATGTCGTTTCATTCCTCTAAAAGCCTTCTTTACATCTACTTTCCTCGTACATTTATTAATTTGTTTGTTTAATATTTTATAAAAAAGTGCTTAATAAGTTGGAATTAAATAAAAATCAAATTAAATTAAAGTTTTTGGATTACTTTGATTTCTTGGATTACATTCGATGTGAATTTATTTTATGCAATAAAATTTCTCCCAAAAACATTTGCTTAATAAATAATCACATTTGATGTTTATCTTTCTTTCAGTTTCATTTAAAGTTTGTTGTTTATTACTAAATATATTTATATACATTTTCATATTATTCGAATGTGTATTCTAAAAAAAAAAAAAAAATGTTGCTCCCGAAAAGCATGAGTTTTTTTAGAATAAAACAAGCCACCCTTTTCGGGAACAAAATTTTTAAGAAAAAGACACCAAATTGAATTTTTTTTAAAAAAAAGGCACACTTTTTTGTAGAAAAGAAAACACCATAAGTCAAATTACATAGAAAATATTCCTGGAAATTATTGAAGGCATACGACTATTAAAGTATAAAAGCTTTTAAAAATTGTAATTTGACTTGGAATACACATTCGAATAATATGAAAACTTGTATAATAAATGTTACTCACCATGAGAAATAAATTCCCAGATTCTATATATTTTTATACACTTTCTTTGTTATTCTTAAGAATTTTTAAACAAATAAATCAAATATTATTCATAGATAAGATATTGTTAAAGTTTTGTGTGATTATCTTTTTGGGTTTTATCGGAATTATTGCTGAAACCTTCTAAATGCAAATGAAAGGAAAGGAATAAAAAAAACAACCTTCAACTAAATTGACATACTCTTAAGCTACGGTCACACTTGTCAAATATTTGACGAAAAAAACGGAACCAACAAGCAAACTAAATTATTTGTACCTTTATTTCCAACATTTATTTTGATTATAATTCCACATCTTACAGAAAACAGTTTTTTGCAATGTCTAGCAGTATAATAATCTTTATTTTGTGACATTAAGAGATTGTTAAATCTCACTAACTATTAAAAAAAGTAGTGGTTACGCTTATTTGGTCAAATATTTAATAAGTGTGACCGTAGCTTTAAGCATTCACTGTTTGACACAAACATAAAAATAAGATTAAGGCTTTTACACACAAAAAACACACTCTTACTTCAAAAGTAGTTGGTAAATCAAATCATTGAAAATGACTAGAAATAATTTATGCCATAAATTTGAGTCTTACTCGAGGCTTAAATTTTCAATATGTATATCCAGTAAAATTTACATTATTGAATTGTATATAAATACTGAAGCAAACAAAAACAAATAAATACTTTAAAAGAATTGCCAAAGTTAATATTAAAAATACATAATTGTTTGATCTTTAAAAATCATTGAATTGTTTAATAAATAAATCTTAAGTCATTTTGGCTTCTTTAAGCTATTTTACCCTTTACAAGGATTTGTTTAGAAGGAAATCACCACTCTATATATAATTTAAAAGAAGCTATGAAATCTCAACATTAAAATCTATTAGAGGTTTTACCACAAAATTAAAACATTTAATTTTTAATTTCTGATATTCTTTAATTAGGCTTGAGTTCATCAAATTTAATTTTCATTAAATTATTTTCTCTGAGGGAAGGAATTTTTACAACTTGGAATTTTTTTTATTAAAATTTATTGATAATTTTTCTCAGCTCAGCCAAGAAAATTGTTCTTATTTAATTTTTATTAAACAGATTTTAGTAAAACGAAAAATATATTTTTAAAATAATGAAACCCTCATAAAAAATTCAGTTAATAAATTATAGATCATAATAAGTGGTTTATAGTCAGCAATAGTAATGTTATGAAAAATATTGAAAATAAATACACTAAAATTATTATGTAGTTAAATTCAAACGAAAATTAATTTTAAACAACTTAAAATTCTTTTAAAAACGAATCATTTACATTTCATTTACAATAAATGAATTTACATTAATTTTTAAATTTTTATTTAATAAAATAAACAGCATATTCCTTAAAATTTAATAGCTTTTACTTTAAAAATATATATTTTAACCGACAAAAATCATTGAAAAAATCATAAAAAAATAAAATCAACTGTTTTATTTTTTAAATCAAGCTCTAGGTCTTTTTAATATTAAATTATTTAAAATTTAAACAATGAAACAAACTGCAAACGCAGATTTATATTAGAAATGTTACACATAACTAATTAATACACCAACAACACAAAGAATGAATTTCAAAGCAAACACAGAAAATATAGATACTAATTATAGAAATTTTGGGGGGTGCTTTAAAACCATGGGAGATAAGGCCATGATGGCTTTATTGCTCAATTGAATGGGAGATAAAGCCATTATGACCTTATTGCCCAATCATTGAATGGTAAGGTCATATTTAAAATTTTGCGAAATGAGAGATATAGCCATATTTTTTTTCGCAAATGAGAGATAAAGCCATATTTTTGCGAAGCCAGATTCCAATACTTTAGTGTTTATTGTTTCCGGGAAAATACATTTTTTATTCTTGTGACGCACGCAGGAAAACTTCATTCAGCGAAGCCACCTGCCGCGTCCTACTGGAGGAGAAAACCTGTAAGCACGGCCGCAGGCCGCCACGCAGAACTACTTTAGTATGCGAAGCCATATTTCAATACTTAACTTTAGTAAAAGGGCAAATCATTACCTCTTAATTAAAAAATAAGAAAACTATTAATCAATGTAAAATGCAAAAGTTCTTCAAACTGAAATGAGAGATAAAACCATTTTCTAATATTACTAATGTGAGATAAGGCCATGATGGCTTTATCTCCCATTCAAATGAAAAAAAAATAAAAGACTTTATCTCCCTTTTGAATGAAAGATAAAGCCATCATGGCCCTATCTCCCATGGTATTAAAGCACCCCCCGAAATTTTGTTATTAAGAGATGAAGTATTTATGTTTATATGTATATATGTATATATATGCGTATGTATGTGTATATATATACCCAGCGGTAAATTTTAAAAGGACTGAAAGTGAAGGCCTATTTGAATGCCTCTGCACTCCTTTCTAAAATATTCGGTTCGTATGATATCCTGCCTTCAGAAATATGCCTTCTAGAAGGTATAAATTTTTTTAGAAAGACCTTCCAAAATATGCATTACACATTCGCTACTCCCTTCTTTAAGAAGGAAGAAAGGAAGTTGTTCAATTTTAATTTTTTTTTTGTTTTTAGTGACATTGTGTACTCCCTTAGGGAAGGGAAAGAAGTTGTTCAATTTTTATCTTTTTTATTTTTTGGTCAATAACATTTTAAAAACAATTTTATACATTTCTTTTTGCACGTGGTCTTGTTCTTATAACGGTTTTTTATTTTTGTTCCGTTGTCCCTAAACGCGTCATTTGTCTTATGTAAACGTATACGTTGCGGATCAGCTGTTTCGTTTTTTCCTACTAAGTTTTTGTAAAATAAGTAATAATAACTCCTACGTAAACATGACGTTGCATTGCGGAAGAAAAGAATTTTATCTGACAATAAAAAATTTTAAAGTTTATAAAACAAACAGTATTAAGTAGAAAAAATAAAGAGCTGAAGCTTGGAATTCTTTAAAAAAGTTTTAAACAAATAAAAAACTGCTGAAAAAAAGCTTTTTTAACGCGCGTTGTGTATATTGTTATTTTTCATGCACTAAAGTTTTTAAACGCCTTTATGGAAAAGACTCTTGATTAAGAGAATTTTTATCCGCCATTGGGAGGTCGTAAACTTAAGAATTAAATTAAGATTTGATTAATTTTTTTTATTTCATATACATACTTTATATATGAAGATTGTGATTACTCATATTTTTGAGCAAAAATCGTTTTTCGTTAAGAAAATCGTTTGATCGAAAACAAAAGTATATTTTGTGATCACACAAAATAAGCGTATAATAGAATAATCACCAAAAATCGTATTTTTATATTGAAAATACAAAAATAATTAAAATGGCTTATAACTCCTTAAAAAAGAGTTTGATCGAAAATAAAAGCTTGTCTTGTGACCAAACATATTTTTTGGGTAAAGTTGTTTTTTGATAAAAAAAAAACATTTGCTTGTAACTTCCAAACGGAACAATTAGTTTTTTTCACCACTCATATTTTTAATGAACAATCAATTTTTAATAGAAACCTTTAAAACGCTGGTTATTCCTTTAATAAGTTTTTAAATTAAAAAATTCGCTCATTTTGTGATCAATAGTATTTTTTTTTTTAATCAATTGTTTTAGAAATGTTAAACGTTTGCAATTATTTTCCCTATGTATAGCTTATTTTTTGGAATAAGATCACGCATTAAAATAAATATAAAATCTTTTTCTAAGAATGTTGGAGAACATTTTCAAAACTACTTTACAAATTATAAATGTTTTATATAAAGGAATCTTGGAATTTTTTATTATAATTTTGAAAATAATTTTTCTGTGAACTTTTAAAAAATTCATTTAAAACATAAATTTAATCCAACTAGGACATTTTCAATAGAAAATGGAGAAGAAAAATATGAATTAAAAGATGTGGTAGCTTTTCCAATCGGTAGCTCTTTCCTTTAAATTCCTATTTTGCATATTTTACCATTGAAATTGTATGCATACTAAATGTCTATGAATGGAAAACTAAAATTTTCAGAAGTCCTTTTAAAAAACCTTTTTTTATAGGTATTCGATATGTACTTTAATAGAAGCCATTTTTTCAGTACTTCAGCTATTATATGTCCTAGATTCAGTACAATGTATATGAAGAAGTCGTTTGTTGTTAGAATATTCAGACTGTGGAACAGTGTTAGCCCATACAATGCGCGCAATTTTTCGCTTAAAGTTCATAATTTTCACACTCTTTAAGGAGACCATGTAAAACATATTTTTTTTCTCTCTTTCTTTCTCGTCTTTTATCACTGGCTATCTGGACCTTATATTATATTATGTATGTATATTTTTGTATTTCCTAATTTGTAATATACATGTTTCGCGCAACTAGGGCTAGTTTTAAGTAATTTAAAGTAAATGTATATACTTGTAGAAATACTATGTAATCCATTCGGCCTTTTAGGCTTCCGGGATTACTATATGAATTCAGTAAATCTAAATATCGTCCTTTCTCTTTTTCTCATAATGCCTAAAACAAAACGTCAACCGGCTTTAAATATCCCTTTTGGCTTAACTAGTTTTTGCTTCTTGTTCTGTTTCTAGCCAGCAAAGAAGGTTACAAATACTCCAATAAATAGTCAAAACTACAATTCTAACCCATTTGTTTTATTTTCTATTTTTTTTAATTTCATTTCCTATCATTTTCTGAGTAAACAAAATAAAGTTTATACTATAAACATACACATACAAGTGTCAACATTGATAAAACGATTGTGTGTTCAAAAGCGTGCAATTTTGTTTTGTTTAATTTTAATAATCAACTAGTCATCATCTTGATCGTGGGTATTTTTTTATCATAATCTTCTTCTTCGACGTCGTTCTTATTATTGTTGATGTCAATCAGATGTGAGCTAAAGAATGGCACGTACGGTTTGAAAGTTATTAAAAGGGGGAGCAATACAGGGCCAGAAGTGTCAAAAAAGCGTCTTAATTTATTCTTAAAACTAATATAATTAAGAAGTTCGAAAAGTCTGAAATCCGGCTTAGTTAAGGGCTTAAAAATTTAGGTTTTAATTTGAAATAAAGACCAGTTCATTTAGACTTGCTTTTACTTCAATCGAAGTTTTCTTCATAGTCTTGTTTTAACTCGAATCGTAGGGGTAGATATAGTCCAGTTTGAGTTTAACTCAAAGGGGTTTACAACGTCCAAATTTAGCTTGAATCGTAGGTTCTTAATTATATTGTAAATCGTAGGTCTTTACGGGAACAGTTTAAGCTTAAATCGCATGTCCTTTTATGGTCAAATTTTAGCTTTATTTGTAGATTTAGGCCGTCTGGCTTACCCTAAATAGTAGGTTCTTTAATAGTTCAAAAATATCTGGAAAAGTAGCATTTTAATAATCCACATGAAGATTTGATCGTTAGTCTAAATGTAATTCAGTGTTAGTTTTACCAGTTTTAGCTTCTATTCCAGGCATTTATTTAGTTAAGGTTTAGCTTGATTCATGGGTATTTATACTGTCTTGCTTTGGTTTACTTTCAAAAACTATCAAATTAAATGTAAACTATTTTCAAAAAATCATAGGTGTTTATACAGACCAATTTTGGCTTGAATTCCAGGTCTTTTTATAGTTTAAGGCTGAATCCTAAGTCTTTAGGGACCAGTTAAGGCTTGGGTTGTAGATTTTTATGCAGTTTTAATATAAGGTGTTTATATTTTCTAAAATCAGAATATTCATGAGTTGAATATATCCAATAAAAAGTCTTAATTTTTGGTCTTTAAAGAGTCTTAAATCGCTCGAGTATGTATGACTTTGTATGGTAGAATTTGTCTTTAAAAAGAAAAATTCATATGCTTTTATAATTCAAATTTAGTTTTAATCTTTTGTTAGAGACCACATTTTATCGTGTGCTAAAACTTGACTCTAGTTTAGGTTCCATTAGCAGCCGCAATTATGCATAGCTCACGTGAGTCCAGAAAAAAAGTTCCCGTTGTGTTACCATGTGTTTCTGACAAACTGTGTATACCATAAAGTCGCCGTTATTATTCATCAGCCAAGCGGTCGATTAAATAAAGCAATGCATTCCATTCAATTTGGAACTAGCGAGATTGGTTTTGCCTTTATTATATGTTGAACCATTGTGATTCAAAGTGGTGCCTGCATGCACATACGAGTTAGTTATTAAAATAACTTTTGAAATAATCTGGAAATTTTAGAGATATTTTCCTGGCACCCTGTCTAGAGTAAATGTCCAACAGGAAACTGGTTTAAGCCTCAATTGACGGTCTATATTTTAGTCGCAGTAATGACTTGAGAAGTCAGTTCTAGCCTTAATTTGAGATCTTAATGGAGAAGAACTTTGGCTTTTGATATAATTTTTTTTAACAATTTTTCTCTAAGTGTATTTCCTTTCTATTTATTTATACTTCTTCCATTAAATAGGTATTTAAGTATATTTTCCACTAAACATCTAACACATAATCAACAAAAATTGATTTTTTTTGAAAATATAAACCCAAACAAAATATTCTTCAGTCATAAAAAAGTTATTTCACCATAGAAAAATAAAGAAAAACTTTAAAAATTATATATTTTCTTTAATAAACCCGGAAGAATTGTTTAAAGTTTTCTTAAGCTTGTCTTTGTATAACTCACTTCCTGCTTTCCAGACATTTGTATAAAAGTTAGTATTTAGAAGTGGCTAAGTAATGTTTTCTTAAAGTTTATTTTTAAGATTCTTTTATCCATAAATTACCTAAAAGTAGGTTGATGTTGGAAAATTATTTTTTTCTATGGGAAAAGTTTTGTGTTGAACTGAAATAAATGAACTATTTAAAACTTGAAGAAATATGGGTTATATGAAAACAAAGTTTCAATGACTTGGATTCTACAACAAAGAATTGTAGAAAAATTAACAGTTAGGGCCAAAAATAAATAAGTTTTTACAAATATTATACGATTAATATTAATTAATTTTAGTCTTCATAGCAATAAATAAACAATAGCTATTTAACAATTTTTAAATTTAATGCAAAAAATTAACTGCCGTATTCATAAAAAATTAAAATGGATTTGAAATGCATTTTAAGAAAAATTTGTATGAAAATTTTGCCTTAAAACACATTTCAAATTAATTTTATTATTTATGAATACGGCAGTAAGGCTTTTATAATTATTTTACAACAAATGCCTTAAGTTTTACTTAAATTACAATAAATCCCGCCAAAATTAATTAAGAGAAGAGAAAACCATTCATCCATCTTGTGGCCATTTGCTTCTCCACTTCTTTCTCTCACTTATTTTTTTTTTATTTAATTTCGAAGTTAAGACGGATGTTCCTTTTTGCCTACCTTTTGCCTACCCTTCTGCTTGGGGCCTTCTTCAAATTCGTCGTTCCAAATCTCTCTTGGCACATTCACCATTTAGTTTTAGTGACATCAAAAAGATGTTTGCGGAAAATTTAACACTCTCTTTGTTTCCTTTGTTTTTTACAATTTAGTTTTGCCTTATTGTTTTAATATTTGTTGTATTTTCGTTTTATTTTTAGTTTTTATTGCTGCCAGTTGTTTAAGAGACAACATGTTGAAACGTGCTTTTACATCTTTAATTGTCGAGATGTTCGGAAGCATTAAAATGTTTTTTTTCTAACGTTAGAGTAAACGACTATTTTTCTTATTTAAAACTCACACCATAATTATAATTGTATATGTTGTATATTTTTTTGTTTGTTAATGTAAACAGAAATGCGCATGTGAGTGGAATAGATTAAAAAATTTCTAGGACACTTTTTCATGAACAAGAATGGGGGAGGAAAAAAACTTAAAATTTTATTACGCAAATAAAAAGAAAGATTAATTAAGATTAAAATGTTTGAAATTCTGTCTTAATTTTGATTGAAATCTTATTTTTATATGTACTCCACCTTCTGATTTAATACATATGTATAAAGTATTTATTTATTTCGTGTTTGGGGTTGAATCAAAGGTAGTTGTTAAGTTCAGCCGCGGAGTTAATCATAGGTGTTTATTTGCCCATACATTTTAGATTATATATCTTAGATCAGTCGTCCGTTACGCAGACCTCATGAATGACATGTATATACATGTATATATAAGTTTTTAAAAAGTTAAGATTTGTTAAAAGTTAACTGTTGAAACTTTAACTTCAATAGTAGGTTCTTTTAGAGGGTATTCTAGTCATTATTTTGGTTTAGCTATAATCGCAATCATTTATAAGGTAACATTTTATGTTCAGTAGTTGCCCTTTTAAGAAGACACATTCGTAGGTCTTTTAGGAAACCAAATTCCGATCCAAATGTAGCTCTTTAAAAAGTAAAATTTTACATGATATATGGCCAACTTTGAACTTAGACCACGATAGCTTGGCTTCAGTGAGGCCAATTATACGACTTTTTAGGAATTTAGCTTATATATTTTTCAATAAACGATTTATAATTTACGATTATTTCCAAGGGAACTTGTTAACAAATTTGCATTTTTAAATTCTCTAATTCGACTCTATTTCATCAACAATACTTTGGCGCAGTTCACACAAAAAGGTAAAAACAGTGAACCAGAAGGTTTGTTACATAAAATAAAAAGAGGTAGTTTTGCAAATGTCTGGTGAGTGGATCGAACTAGTTTTGTTACCAACTGCACACATAAAAACATAGAAAAGGACATGCTTCGATACAATCTACATATTCATACTCATAAAGTGCTAAAGGATTTGTCAAAATCAATTGTTATCTCAATTCCTTATTTTCTGACATCAAAATTTTTAAAGCTCTTAAAATTTTTTTATTTTAAAAAATATAAAAGAGTTTTAATGCCGAACAATTTTGGAGTCGAAGTCGCGAGTTTTCGTGGGTACTACGACTCCGACTCCGGTACAAAAACAACAACTCCAACTCCGACTCCAAAGGCCTGCTTCATATAATGCACTTTAAAAAGTCTTATGGTAGGTTTTTTTTTAAAGACAAATTGAACTCTAATCGTAGCCCAGAAGCCAAATTCAATTAATCAATGCTCTTTAAAAAGTTTATTTCTTGATGTTTTCCCCAAATTGTAGATACCAATTTCAAATCTTTATAAAAATGTCAATCTAGATTTAATTGAAGGCACTTTAAGATGAAGCAACAATCATAGCCTTTCACAAATGGTAATTTTTGCTCTAATAAAATATTTTTCTGCTGGCCTATTTTCAATCTGTGTATATAAATTTCATATTCAATTGTAGGTCTTTGCAGGACAAGAAAAATCTAATTTTAGCATTTATAAAAGATATTTCGGAGACAAATATACATACATAGCAACAACCGAAAGTCCTTTAAGATGCAAAACTGAGATTCATTCATTTTCTGATCTCCCTTAAGGTTAATTTCGACTGCAAATACAGAGGTTTATAAAGGACAATTTCGAATCCAAACTCAGGTTTCTAAAAATATCAAACGTGCTTCCTATTTTACTAAGCTTTTATAGTTTAGTTTTTCAAACAATTGATTGTCTTAAATTTACATAAATTGAGTCTTGTAATTTCCTTTATAATTTTAATAGATTTTTAAATATTTTTTTCTTTTGCCTGAAAATTCATTCTTTCCACAATTGCTGTAAATTATAAAAAAAATTAATACATACATATATTTTTTTTGTTTTAATTACCTTTTTTGATTATTCATGTGGCATTAATTTCATGTGTATTAAAATTGGAAAAAAATATGTATAAGGAAAGTTTTAATAAGCGAGAAGAGTCCTTGACATTATTAAAAGTTTTAAAAACTTGTTAAAACATTTGAACATTTCAATTAAAAAACAAATGTGCACATTTTATTTGGAATGTGCTGACAAATAATATAAAGAAAGGTAGCATAAAGAAATGTTTACATATTAAAAGAAATTAAAAAAAACTCTTTTAGTTTAAAAAAAAGAGATAATTTTTGTTTGGCAGATAGTGAAACTAATATTGAAGTGGTAAAGGTTCAAATACCAAGAATGAATGTTAATAATTCGAAGTGGAAAATTTGGAAAAACTTGATATATTTAAAAACTGATTGTATCCCCAGGCCTACACGAAAGATAGATATCTAAGCAATTTGGCAATAACGTCGGCAAAATAACAGAGCAATATTTCTTATTGCTTAGCTTATGTTAAAGGTATTAGAAAACGTAATTATATTATCTCATAATTTAAAAAAATGAAGGAAGAAGGAGCAGTGTAAAAACTGACGAAATCTTGCAACAATTATTTTATACATATTATTATTTTTTACAAATTGTTATTGATAATCGTATTTATCTTAGCAATTTCTTAAAAGTTATCTGTTTGAAAATTAAATTCAATAAAAGATTAAATTAAAACTGATTTACTTTTTAGCATTATTAACCTACAATTCAGAATTATTCAATCTTGAAACATTTCAAACCATAATTTTAAAACCGTTTTTTCCAAAAGCTACTTAAAAAGACAATCAAGCTTATCTTGCCAAATTAAGTGTCACATCCAAGAAAATTTTACCTTTGGCATCACTGACTTTTAGTATGTATCGTTGTTGTTGTGGCTTAAACCATATCGCAGGGCAACCGAGTTGCTAGGTGTGGAGTTGCACTGCAACCGGGCTGTCTGACTCATAGATTAGTAGACGTGTCAGCTGGGCTTCGCTCTTAAGCGAAGGATAAAACAAAGCCAATTGTTGAATTCAAATTCCGGACTCTTGCAGCTTATTTGATGGCTTTGTGGCAGAAGTTCAACGGGGGTATTGGTCAAAGCATTGCATTGTACCGGTGTTAGGAGCATCGTGAGTTGAGGATGCATTCCTTATTAATTTTTTTACGTTTACATTTTTCCTTAAAAACGAATTTTAATAAGTTTTGCATGCCATGGCGTATGCTTAATATTAATTTTTTATTTCATTAACATCATCTGCTGTATAACCTGTGGTTTTAAGCAAAACTTAACAGGAAAATGAAAGGTCACCTAAAATGCTTTTCTATAACACACTTTAAAAAAATTTAAGAAGAATTAAAAAGTTTCTTAAAACTAAAGGAAAAAATATAGTTTTTGGCAAATATTTTTATTTAACTACTTTGAAGTATCCATGATATTTCATAATAACCTTATTTTCCTAACATCTACGTGACATGAAATTAAAACGAAATATTTTTCATATAAGAAAGAATTGTTTTAACAATTTTATTCTAGAAAAAAATACTACAAAAAATAAAAGCAGTTTTAATAAAAAAAGAATTTAAAAAATTTGACTATAGAGAAAAAAAGTTACAATTCCTTTCCTTCCTGTAGTTTTCAGGTGTCATTAGTAAAGTAAACACTCTTTACTCATGCCATGTGATTTAACTTATGGCCACAAATAATATTCGAAACATTGTTATGAATTTAGTATTCATTTGTTGAGGCTTTTGCTTTCCACATAACACCATTTGTTATGTACTTTAAAGGCATATAATATCTTCTTTTAATGTCACTAAGCAGAAGGTGTAGTTTAGCTAAAAAAAAACCCCCAGCCTGTTATTATTATTTTGAAATTGCTGCCAAGAAAATATATAATAAAATGTAATAAAAAGGTTAATAATGCTGTTTTTGGCTTAAATAAAAACTCAAGGTTATAGAAATATTTTAAAAGATAATAAAAAAGAAAAATAAATAACAACTTAATAACTTTTAGGCTTGTCCGGTCTAAAATCTCGGTTATAGTTTTATTCATATTCATGTCTTGTTTGGTTAGTCTTGACTATTCTCGATTTAATTTTGGCGTAGACTATCGTATTTAGCTATTTCCATAGTTTCGACTAAAGTCTGGTCTTTAGACGCGACTATAGCTGGATCTATAGTATAGACTATAGTCTGTCTGGTTTATATATTCGACTTAACACTATACTATATATTTTCTCGATTTTACTTTATTCTAGACTCTAGTTAGGTCCATACTAACTTTTATGCCTTGATGTTTTATGTTACCTATAGTCTGGTTTATATTCACGATTTAATTTTTGATCTAGTTTTTTCTACAGTTTGATCCGTTGTTTCGTCTAAAGTCTCGTCTACAGTTCGGATCATCTATATTTTGAACTTCACCCGCGACTATAATCTAGTCCAAGGCCTATGCAAAAGTCTTGATTATTGCTCAAGCTTAAATTTCGACAAGAGCTTGGTATGTAGCTTCGACTGTAATTTTATCCAAAGCCTCGAGTATATTTCTGTCTACAGCCACAACTATAGTTTGGATCATACTCTCGACTAAGTTAGACGTATAGCATTGACTCTAGTTCGGTCTTTATTTTCAACCTTAGTTAAGTCTGTATATAATCTAGCCTTCTGTGTAACTTCAAAACAATTTTTAATTGCTTCTCCTTCTTCTAAAACATGTTTCAAAGGTTTCATGATTTCAATAAAAAAAGTTAATAAATATTTTTGAATGTTTTCGTGAACAATAGGTATTTATGTATGCATTTACTAGGGATGCCAATCCCGATATTCCGATCCCGAAAATCCCGGGATTGTTAGCTTAATTTTTTTGTTTAATTTTTTTTTATAAAAAGAAATTCATTATGACATTTCCCATGAGAGGATAGGGAACACAATATTGATCTTTAATATTTATTTGATTAATTCTGTTAATATTGTCGTTGAAAACGTAAAGAAATAGTTACACTTTTTTATTCTTTTCAAGCGTGTCCAATAATTATAAAGAAATTTTAACGTGTGAAGTGCTGAAAATAATTAAACAAGAAAATTTATTAAAGAAAAAAATGTTTTTTAAATGCACAAAACAATTCACTGGTGCACCAAATACAAAATTTAAACTTTACTCTTTACAGGGTTAAGATTATTAAAGTGCTTTCCGAGAGTTAACATCGAACCTACGGTAGTTAATGGAGCGATTTCACAATATTAAGTAATGTATTTTATACACTACATAATTCCTACCGCAAGTAGTGGTGGTTATAAAAATGCGTTTTTGTTAAAATAAGATTTTAATGGTTAACTAATTAAATTGATTTTTTTAGTTAATTTCGAATTCAAATTTCAATTATTTTTTTTAATTCATTTAATAAAATTTTAATAGAATCTTACAAATAAATCAACTTTTATGTTGCGTTGTTCAATTAGAATATTAATTATTTTTTTTATTTAGCTTGAATGAACTGAGGTAATTGAATCAAATATAGCTTTCATGGTAATTGTTTTTTATTGAATCAAGTAACTAACACATTGTTTAAAATCGTACGTTCTTTTTTTTTTATCATATATTTGATTAAATTAGTCGTTAAATAAGAAAAGTCACAATTTAAAGTTTTTACAAATTTAAGTAATATTTAACATGAAAATAATAAATTAATTATAAAACCTGCGTTTGTAAACTTCTTTTAAAGACGTTTTTTTTAAATAAATATCTATAAAAAGCATTTATCTCTTAATTTTCAAAAATCCCGAATCCCGAAAAATCCCTTTTAATATATAAAAATTTTATCCAGCAAAGAAACAGAAAAAATATGTATATCTGTAATTAGTCAAACAAAAAAAAAAAAAAATAAATAAATATTTATTATCTGGTATTTTCTGCCAGTTACCTTCCATGTATTTCATTAATATTAATATTAATATTTTAAAATAACCTTTAATATGCACAATTTTTTTTCAGAAATCTTATGGTGTTTTCTTTTTTACACAACAAATATCGCCTTCAAAAAATGTGCATGTATAAAATGTCCTGCCAGCCCTGTAAATATGCAATTTGATAGTTGACAAGAACAAAACACAAGATATGAAAAAGTGAAATGGCCTGTTTTTAACACATGACGAAAATTGTTCTTCATCAGTATAGCTAATTTTTTTCTTTATTTTCTGACATTTTGTTTTTAAACCAATTGAGCGATTACAAATAAATTTTTGGGTTTGTTTCCAATATTGCAATTTTTCGCGAATTTTAGCCATGTTCGCGATAGACGTGATTTTTACTGTAAGTTTTATGATTTTTTTGAAGCTTTAATGATTTTTAATAAATATTAGACTTTGCTATCCTGCCGCTATTAGCAAATTTTTGCGAATTTCTGCTAATTTAGCAATTGTTTACGAATTTTTGCTATTTCTAATAGTCTAGGGGACTTTATTTAATTTTATGGGATCTTTGAAAAATTAAAATTTTTTTCGCGAATTTTCGCTATTTTTGCAAACTTTTGTATGTTTTTTCGGATATTTTGATTTTTTTAACTGATTAAGCGATTTTAAATAAATTTTTGCGTTTGTTTCAAGTTTTGCGAATTTTAACATAATAGCGATTTTTATCTGTAAGGGTTGTGATTCTTTACAGCTTTAACGATTTGTAAAAAAAAATTAGACATTGCTATTATGCCGCTGTTATAAAATTTTTGCAAATGTCCGCTAATTTAGCAATTTTTACCGAATTTTTTCAATTCCTTATAGTTTTAAGGACTTTTTATCTATTTTATTTCTCGTTTGAAATAATAAAAATTTTCGCAATTTTTCGCTATTTTTGCAAGCTTTTCCTAATTTTTGCAATTTTCGCGTAGCTTTGTTGCTCTTTGAGGCAATCGTCGCCGTTATTAAAAAAACCCCATATATAAGCCCCATATATTTTTGTTCCTTTATATTAAAAATATAATGAAGTAAAATTTTGTTGCGAATCGGATTACGTCAAGTGGGCCAAGAAACGAATTCAATATACCTCTACGAATAAATAGATTAAAATTAATAAATTAAAGTCGTTTCCGGAAATCATACTGTAAAATGTCATGAAGATCGGTCCATAAAGCCTACTCTCGAAAAAACAGTTTCGTTTAGCCTACTCTAGAAAAAACAGTTAGGTATGCCTAAAACTATAACAAATAATGTTTTTATAGCAGAATTGGGTCTTTCGTAGTTTCAAACTATTATTTCAATACGCCTTAAACCGTAGCAGATATAAATATTGTAGTTAAATTTGGTCCAATTTTGCTTCATATGGATAGAAATATGTAATACCATGCAATTTTGTAATAATTTGTTTTTATTAAGGTTTTTTTTTAAACCAGAAAACACACTACGATTGCTCCATATAAATTCCCCTCTCGAAAATAATCTTAGTTCCGCTGAAACTGTTACGAGTCATGATATGTTACTACAATTTGATCAAGGTAAGTTTTATATGACAAGAAATAAAATCATAAAGCTTTCTGATTGTTGGTCAATAAAGTAACATATATAAGTCTAAGCCGCAACCAATTTAAATGCTGATGTTTTGTCAAAAATACTTGGGGAATTAATTTTGCATCATTACACGATTAAACAACGTAAAAATATAATTGAATTTTATTTTTTAAACCAACAGAGAGGTTGTGTTTTGATAACCCTGCTATGTGTACCAAATTAAGACAATTTTATCTTTTTGTTCGTTATATATAAATAAATCTATTTAGTGCTACGCCCACTTCTCCATTCTTGCCCACATTTGATCGGATGTTGTGTTTTGATAACCAAAATTCTTGTGTTTTAAATGAAAACATACATAAAAAAACCGCAATAACAAAGGATTTATGGGTAAAATTAAAAGCAGTCTGATTTTTTGCTCATATCTTCGCCATTTGTGGACCGATTAGGCAGAATTTCAAAAGCAAACAATTCCAGACTATATGTGATATAAATTTGTAAATACCTGGTCATCATCATGTCTGGGGTCTACGAAAACCCCATTTCAACGGACAAGCAGACAAACATCGTGATTTGAACTTATTTTATAATAAGGAATTAGTCTATGGTCAATATTGTAGAAATTACAATTGGAATGACAAAGTTTTTTACAAACTTTTACCTTCGATGAAGGGTATACAGATATTTAATGCATTTTTGTGAAACTTGCAAAATGACTTTGCTTTTTTTACTATAGCCAATGGGCCTATATATCATTTTTTAAGCTCATAAAAAATTCAATTCATAATCATTTTTATCATTTAATAAAAAATACGTAAAAATTCTGTAATTTTAAGACATTATTATATTTTTAGGTAGCGTTTCTACCATAAATATTTACGAGTTATGGTGAAACTCGCCACGCGAACGTAAAACTTCTGATATATTTATTAGCAAAACCTCCCAACACTTGCTTAACAACAGTAAGCCACATATCCTATTTTCTATTAGGACTTTAATATTCTGTAAACAAATTTTAAATACGAAGAGAAGCAACAATTCTACCTTCGTATATTATATTTTCTATGTATTCCGTTTTCCTTTGTTTCGTATTCTAACAGGAAATTCAACCGAAAAGTAAAATATCGTATTGTCTTTTAATTTCCGATTTTTGTTTGTATTTTTCTGCAAAACTCAACAGAAAAGTTCACAGCCTGTCGGCATATTTTATTTAATATTTACATGCTTAAAATGTAGAAAATTTTTATTTATGCTCCCTGCTAAAACAATGACATTTTAATGGTTTTGTTAAAGCTAAAAACCCGGAAATAGAGTTTGTAATGAAAACATCTAGAACTATGACACAGAATAATTGCAAGAGAAAAAATGCAAACCAAAAACAAAACTGTTAACAAATTTCAAGGCAAAATGGTGTTAACATTAATTGAAATAATAAGATAAAAAACCAGCAACAAATTGTTTAAATATACAATCAAATATGAAGAAGAGATAAAATGTTAAACATGAATTATTTATAACTTAGAAATGCCTCAAAATTTAAAAAAAACTATGGATCTGAACAAAAGAAAGCTGTGCAATTACTAAAATGTTAAATAAATATTTGAAATGCGCCTAAAAGTAGGCTTGGTTTTAAATATTTATAGTTATAGTGTTTTGCCATTAAAAAGTCTCAATACTATTAAACAATTTCTAAATATTCCCCAAAGAACTAAAAAGTGAAACGTATTCTATAAATTTTTAAAAAACCTTAAAAAATGCTTAAGGCAATAAACAACCTCGATTTATTTATTAAGCAGCACCCAATGCTTTCTTATTTATTCCATTCAAATACACAAATTAGGAAATTAAAAACATATGTTGAGGGTATAACTTTATTTATTTAAACAAAAACTATTTATTCCCGCAAATCTAAGAAATTAAGAAAAAATAATTTTTTAAATTATTAAAATTTTTTAATTTGAAAAGCTTATACTGTAAGAGAACTTTGTACAATTGTATAGTTAAACACTTTAACTTTTTTTCTTTAAATTTTTATTATTAAATTTTTTTAAACTTTTGAACTGTTAAGTACTCTCCGGTTTATTGCTTAGTTTTGATCATAATTTTTTAATGATGCCCGACCACTAGATTCTAGTTCTAGAAGTGACTACCCTGCGGGAAATTGGTGTCAATTGGTCCAACAGACTGGTCCTGGGATTTGTGAAAATAGAACAAGTACAAAAAGAAAAGACTCATGACCAGTGAAAGAAGAACCAATCCCTTAACTGGTTTATAAAGATCAAAAAGGTAGAAAAAGTAATGAATTACAGTACAGTTTTAACTGGTGCTGTGACACACGTTTTAATAATTTCTAAAATTTGGATCTTAAATTTAATTCTAGGACTTGTTTTATTGAAATAATACTACATTTTATTGAAATATTACTACATTTTTGTAACTGGCACTAAGCACGTTCATTGAGAATAGACCTGTGACTGGTCAAATGGTGTCAATTGACCCCCTCCAATGACAACACCATGTAAAAGTGATAGGTCTTATCCATATAAAGTGTTAGAACTAGAACCGGTCTCTACCACCAAAGACCTATCACGGGACTACTTTAGTGTCCGTTCGCTTCCCTCTAGGGTAGTGACTAGAACTATTGTTGACAAAAATTTCCATAAAATTTATCGAAGACACAATTCATGTTTATCCCGAATTTTGTGATTATACGCTCAATAAATAAATTACTCTTCTATACATCTTTTTCATGTTGATTAATATTTGTACTTAATGCACATGAATTATTAATAATTTATCATAACCACCCCTATTGCCAGTTAAATATATGGCTGCTTTTGTTTTTATATTTAAACCATGTTCATTTATCAAAGTAATAGTTGGTTTAATATTTGTTTTTTATATAACAAATTCATTTATATTCCCTGCACGGACAGCAGAAAAAAGAGAACGAGTCAATAAGACCTGCCTTGAAATTTTTTCTCTCATATGTGTACATTAATTTTTGATAGCTGTTTTTAGTTTTGAGTTTTTTTATACATAAATTATCATTTAAATTCATTATGACTTCAATCAATAATTCAGTTTGGTTTGGTAGTGTATAAAATTTCATGAAAAGTGAATTCCAGTTGAAAAAAAAGAAAAATTTTAAAAGCTTCAAATATGACCAGAAAGCAGTATCAACTAGCGGCTATTGTTAAAACTTTTTGGTAGTCGCTTGTCCAAACTTAACTCTAATCTGTAGGCTAAACCATAAAGTGGTTTTAATTTAGCCCAGCCAATAGGATAGTCTTTGGCTCAGGCTTTATGGTTTAAAACACTTTCTAGTCCAGCCAATATCCTTGTCTCTAGTCCGGGCTATATGTGAGCCTTTAATCCGGACTATATGCTGGTTTATAGTTTATACCCTTAAGTCTAGTCTGGACAACATGATCGCCTATAGTTTAGGCTTAATGTCCTTTAACATCATATATTCATCATCTTTAAAGTCATATAATGCAAGTGTTAAAGTCCCTAGTCTATATATTTGTCTCTACATTTTTCACCTTTGCAACCAATATTTTCTATTTTTTTTTTCTATTTTAAAAGTCCTCCTTTTTATATAAACTTTAAATTAGTAGTCAGTTTGGAAGTCACAAAGCATGAATTAAGGACTTTTCTACATTTCTTTGTAGATTAGTCAAATTTCTCCGTGTTATTTTTAGATGAAATTTTAAATTTATTTTTTAATGAAATTTCCTTTCTGGTTGAGATGCTTTTTAAATGTTATTGATTCTATTATTAAGAGTTCATTAAACACAAATATTGGCTTGCTGTAACAACATAAAACTAATAAAAAAGGAAAGTAAGCAGAAAAAACTTTTTTTTTTCAAAGACTTGAAAAAGACAGATAATGCAAAATATTTTTTAAATTTGCAATAGAATTATATTTTTCTTTAACAAACTTAACTTATAGTTGAGGTGATCAAGGCAGTCTCAAATAATTAAACAACTGGCTGCTTGTTTACAGATGTTTTTACTGCATTTTTTCTTTCCTTATATTTACTTTCCACATTTGCATTATTGCTGTCCCAGTTGCCTGCCCTATTACGTCTTTTGAGGCATATGGGAAATCTCAATAAGATCCATTAAATATTCTTTATGGTTTTGCATAAAGGATTTACCGCAACCATCGTGGACAATTTGCAACTGCAACTTATACTTTTTTATCCTCCTCCTCATCATTTGGTTCGTCATACATTTCGTAATTTTCAATGTCTTTAGTATCAGCTTGATGCAAAACTTAAAGAATTTTAAATGACAAGAATTGACGCATGGAATTCTCCGAAGCCTTTCTGTCTCTTTATCCTTCTCTCTTAAATTTTTTGAAGGGATTTGCATAAGTAGAATGCCATTATAAAAACATTTGCTGCATACAATTTTTTTCAAACCAAAAAAGAACATTTGTTTGGTTTTTTTCGTTATTATGAAATATTATGGAATATTTTTTTTTATTATTTATATATTATTTCATTTGCTCTTAAGTTTTAATGCCAATTTTACTTTAGACAACCGAACCACTTAAGTGCCATTTTTTTAAAAGTAACCATTAGCGTTTCTCTCACTTTAAGTACGAGTTTTAGTCTTTGCATACCAGTCACTTTCAGTATCAGTTTTCCTCTAAAAAAGAAGTCACTGTCAGTTAAAATTTTTTTGTAAGAAACCAGTCACTTTAAGTGTAAATTTTCTATAGCAAATCAGTCACCCTTAGTAGTATCAATTTTTTCATCGCAAAACAGTCAATATCAGTGTCAGTTTTTTTTTAGGAAAGCAGTTATTTTAATTCAGCCCAGTAATTTTGTAAATGTTTTTTGTAGTGTTTCCGTAAATGAAACCATTCATTTTTTATGTTACTTTGCCCTTAAGACAACCAGTCGCTTTTGATGACCAGTTTCTTCAGAAAAACATGAATATTGTTTTTGTGCGTTTTTCACTATTTAACAAGCATACACACAGAAAAAAATCAAGTTAAAAACGTCGAAAACAAGGTTGATTTAAAATTTTTCGGTGGTGATTTTGCTTCATACGTGTTTCATTTTAATTCAACCTGATTTTATAATTACTTGCGAACAACATTTTTTTCTTTTGAAATAACTATTATTCATGTTAATTTAACATTGCAGTAAAGTTAGAGCAAAATGTCATTTATATTGAAATCAAAATCCGAATCACGTTGAATGAAAGTTATTTCAAGTTGAAACAACGTGAATTTCATGTAGAATCAAATTGGTTTGAGTGTGTTATAACAGTGTGAAGAAGCTTCACAGACAACATATACATTTATTTAAGAGTAATTCAATACACTTACCCCTGTAACACATGCTTCACTTATTTTGTATTCTCCTTTGTCAACAGAAGCATCAGCAGAATCGCCCGATATGGTTTTTGTCATCATTATACTTTGAAAACTTGATGTACTATTTAACTAAATATTTTTAATTCAAAGAATACGGGAATTGTCTTCATTGTATAACATATTTTAAGAATGAAAATTTAAAAATTAACATACTTAACTATGTATGCATGTTAATTTTACAAGATCAACTTTTGATTTCAATATAAAACAGGGTTTTTAATGGATTCAATATCGAATCCATATTTATGTATTTAAATTTTAATATTTTTTTTTATTTATTTTAACAGTGAATAATATTAAATAGGCGTGATTTAGGATTATTTTAATATTTTTAATATAAAATTAATATGAAATAATGATAAATTTAAATAAAAGGCATACTTTTGCAGACATTTAACATGATTCTCAATCAACATTTTTCCAAGTTAATTTTACATTGGTATTTTTTTCTGTGTGTAAGTGAATTGTTTTCTACTTAATTCAATCTCAAAAGTTTATAACCCAAAATGTTTATGCAATTTTTTTTAACCGAAAATAATCGAAAAAATTGTTTGTTTTTTGATATTTTTTAGTTCAAACAAAAAACTTGACAGTTCAATAAAGGAAATCTAACTGTAAAACAAACAGAGAGGGAAAAAAGTGAATTAAAAACAAATTGCCTTTTGCCATGTCAGCTAACCAATAAACCGCAAACACCATAAACTTTAACGAAAATATATTATTAAAGTTCGTGCAGGAAATAATCCAAAATGAATGGCGGGGGAATTGAGTGGTGTAAGTAAACATCTACTTTAAACAAGACAATGATACTTAGCGCAAACTTACACATGCATAATCTTATGCCAATATTCGATAGTTTTAATGGTTAAATAAATCGGTTTTTATATGGAAGTGTATGTGTTATTACAGATGTGCATTTGTATTGCATGTAAAACAGAAACTTGTTAGTTTATTTAACTAAAACTACCAAGAAAAAAAATAGTTTTTAATGCTTAAAAATGTAATATCTTGGTAAGAGTTGGTATATAATAGTGTGTGTGTGTGGTAAGAACGAAAGCATTTTGCAAGTTATAGTTTCCTTGGCAAACATTGATGCGGCACAAAGAATAATGGGCTACATTTTCCCCCGTTTACATTTTCCCCACATTTAAAAACAGAAAAGAAAGCAATCGTATATTGGCAAAACCCAAACAAATAAGCACAACAAATTTATCTATCAATGGCAATAAAGTTGTGTCTATAAAAACACACAAAAACTAGATTATACTTTCTTTTTTTTATCCTAACAACAACAAAAAAAAATGCAAAACTATCTTAAGACACTTTATTTACAAGTTTCCAAGAACATCTTATTTATATAAAAAGAACAAGCAAAAAGTTAAAAAATATTTTGGAATACAGTCATGATAGCAAACACAAAGGCGTCGAAAATTGATTTAACAATTGCTGTTCTTTCAAGCATCCCTCGGAGTTCGATCGTGACCTTGATGAGCAATAGTCAACTTACGGAGATCAGAGCATTTCTTTTGTGTATTGCTAAAAACAAAACATCTTTTATTATTCATTATTTTATAATAAACATGTGAAAATGAGAATAGAAATAGTAATGTACCAATCTCTTATCAGGCCTATTATTACATACGATTGCCCCATTTTAGTCAACAACAAAAAAAACAATAGATTTTAACAGGACAGTCTTAATATGCACAATAAAACCTAAAACAAGGAAAATATGTGTTTTAAATATATTATTTTTTATATATTAAATACGAAAATGAACAATTATGTGTCTTTAAGCTTAAAAAATTTGCCCTGGATATTAAACAAAAAACTCACGTTCTTTTAGGCTGACTTAAAAAGTACAGATGACAGTTTTTGATATTTGTAATGGGTACTTTAAGGCACAAAACCATTAATGCCGAATGTATTTGCCTAAGAAAGCACGCACTTTCCAAATCTACTAAATTTCTTATGCGTGTACAAATTACACTAATACACACTCACATATGAATGTACATATTAAGATGTAATGACAAGGTAATGTTATTTAATATATATGAAACATAACAATGTTGCAATACATTTCTCTTATTGATGATGTTGCTTGAGTTCATGTTGTTAATGTTTTTGTTGTTATTGTTATTCACGAACATGTCCCTTGCCTTAAGCCTTAAAACGCCAGTAAATTTTTTTCTCAAAATCTCGACAATAAAGTGACTTTTTGCCACTTTTAAATCACCTCTAGGCGTTCGTTATACAAATGTCCATAAAAACCAAAGAAAAATAACAAACAATTTCATATAAATAATTTGCTTTGCTCACATCCTTAACTGAAAAGTATTTACTGCTTTATTCCAGTACATATGTTTGAAATGTTTGAGAATAACAAATAAGTTTAGGTAACCCTTTATGCTTTAATGCAGATTTATTTGTATATACATGTAGATTAACCTAGATCTAGTTACATAAATTATTAATGAAATAATTTTTTTTTCGAAAGACATTTTTCCAATAAAAAATCCTAAAGGATAAAATGATTTGTTATCTTTAATATTTGTACCTTTCAGATAAATTTAATTGGAAATATGTAAAAAATTTTTAAACTAATTTTACTTTAAAATATTTTCACATATAAAAAAAACAAAATTTGTAACTTATTGCAAAAGAAGGTTATATGAAAGGAACTTTGCATTAGTTATGCTCTGCTAAACTTTCTAATGAATTTGAAAACTTTACTAACTTTAACGTCCTTCTAATTAATTTTATGCCAATCTACTTAAATATGTGATTAAAAATATGACTTTCTATAAAAAAATAACTGCAAAAGGTTAACTTAAATTAATTTTTAATATAAAAAATAGTCGCTGGTTGAAAATTTTTAGAAACCGAAATTTGTGATTTTTACAATGGAGGGATATATGAAAGGACCTTTACATTAGTTATTTTTGTAAAACATTCTTATAAACTTTAAAACTTAACTAACGTTGAAGTCCTTGTAACTAATTTTATTCCGGGATATTAAAAAAATTAAAAATTTCAAGATAAAAACTAATTAGGAAATGATAAAAACTATAAAATATGAGCTAAATTTAATTTGAAAAGAGTCGCTGATTAAAAGTTTAAAAAAATTTAATTTGTGATCTTTCAATAATCCATTTTTTCCTTTTTTATGACTGTTTTTGCCATATTCTGTTATCCTTGAAAGTTCTCTTCTCTTTCTCAAAATTACACAAAGAGTAACTATTTTTTCCAATGATATTAAGAAAAATTGCATGATAATGAAAACATCTTGTTGGTGTAATATTTATTTTTGTAATTATAATAAAAACTGAACAATATTTTAAACCTTTTTCTGTAAAAATTTGACCTTAAATACAAAAAATATACACTTGATACTATTTTGTGTGCATTTCATATACATTTTACCACACGTTCAGTCACTTGTGTTGTGAAAAGAGCACATAAGTTTTTTTAATCGTTACAAAAAAAAAAAAAAAAAAGGTTTTTTAGTTCTAAAATACTTAATTTTTTTCTTAAAAATACACAAAATAGTATCAAATATGCTTGTAAACGAATATCATTATTTGCATGTGTGTTTTTTTTTTAACAAAATTAAGGGTTTTAAAGCACTGTCTAATAACATTAAGTTCAAAATTTTTGATGTTCCACGAGAAAAATTGGCAAAAGTGTTTGTAGTTTTTATTAATAAAAAGTTGTTTTTAATTCTAAATCTTATTTGCTCATGAATTTTGTGTCTTCTATTAGAAATTTTTACATGTCCTGCAATATATTCTTTATAGAAAAAAACATTGTTTGCATAAATCATTTCTTAAATGAACCGTTACGAACCGTTTGGTCTGGCGAGGTTTCCCACCAGCTCTTGTGCATTTTTTCTCGGGGGGTACCAACCCTCCTCACCAGCCACGTATCCGAACACGAAAAAAACTATGAAAACAAACAAAACTGACAACTACACAAATCCACCACCACATAAAGAATTTTGAGACTGATGTTGGTCTCATTTTGCCCTCCCAACCATGTCATGAATGCATCCGCATAAATTCTGTCACATGACCCAAAATCCACTTGACCACTTCTTCACTTACCACTCCATCATTACCTGTACCTTTCTTACTAAACAAAAATCTAATTATTCAAATTATCATTTACATAATTTATTATTAAAAAAAAATACCTTAATTAATAAAATAATAATATAAACCATAGTTTAGATGAATGCAAACCATCGATACGTTATATTATTGTCTCCATTTTGATGGACACATGTTCTTACATATACTCTTTATTGAAGAAAATAACTACTCCACTTTTTATAATTTTTATTAATAAAAAGTATTTCGTACCTTTTTCCAAAAAAGTGCTTCATTTAATTAACATTTCATGTGTTGTAAGAAAGAATCATTAAAAGTTTAAAAAACTTGACGTCATTTAGCTATTTGTCTTAAATTTTTTCTTATTTTATTAATTTTATATGTCGTGCCAAGTATCCCATATTTAAAAGTAGGATATATTTTATTATCTTAAAATTTTGGTTTTAAAAATTTGCAGCAAATTTTGTTGCTTGCTTATTTCTTAATCTAATTCAACAATGGTTAATTCCCTGCCTTTTATACTTCATTGTAGGTAAAATTTTTATTAGATTTTCCAATAATTTCTATTATTAAAAGTTTTAAGAATATTCGGAAACTCAATTCATTGCACAGGTCCTGTCATATATCCTTTATTGTAAACATAATAATTGCATGGTAATTTATTATTATGTTTGTCCCTATAATAAATTTTTTTATGTCATTTAATTATTTTTAAAGAATTTTCTAACTATTTTAGACTTTATCTCTATATACATATATGCCTAATATTTGGACTATTTTATAAATTTGATTTTACAAGGACACTTTTCCCAAAGTTTTTTCATAAAAAAGATATTAAATTGAAAAATGTTTGGCATTCAATTTTAAAAAAGGTTGTAGTTTTGTTTTAATGACTTGTTAAGTTTTTTGCTCTTCATCTTTATCTTGTACCATATAACCATAATTACCTGTACAAATTTTATACACATTTTTAAGGGTTTAAGCCCATATTTCTTTTTATTATCTTTAAACTTATTAAAAGATTTAAATTGCTGTTTTTTTAAATCTTTTGAGCCCCAAAATTGAAATAAAATAGTAGCGGGGGAAGTGGTACCCCCCATAGGACGCCAATGTTTAATATCATATTTCTTAAGAACTGAAAATAAAAATAAAGCGGGTAGGCACAGATGTAGAAATACCCCCTATAGGATGCATATATAAAATATCGCGAAACTGAAGAAACTTTATAGCTAGAGTCTTCAAACGTGGTTAAAGCCACTATTTATGTAAACTATAAATGTCAAAAGAAAAATGAGTGGGGTACACTTGGGAGGAGCAGACAGAACCCCCTATAGAAAGAAAATATTAAATGCCGAATATCCGAAGGCAAAAGTTTTTAAGCTTTGTAGGAACCACTCTTATGGTAAATTACAATTTCAATGTTAATATTTTCCAATTTTCAAGTGGGTGTGGCACCTCCCATATAATAAAAAAAAGATTTCTAAATATTTGAAGTACTGCAACAGTGAAAGTATTAAAATTTTGTACAAATAGCTAATATTCCACAACATCTTTCAAAAAGTTAGTTCAACGAGATAAGAAAGCATAGCACATCCCATACGAATACACTTGAAGTTTCTGTATTTCTGTTGTACGGTCTATAAAAGCAATAAAATTCAGTACAAGATTCCTCTTAAAAAAATTTTACTAATTTTATTTCGATGAGGGCAGCAAAGCGCACCGGGGTAATTTAGTAATCAATAAAATTATACATTTTCTGTTATAAAATAGTTGTGTTTTTTGGTGCTTTACCTTAAGGGGTTTTCTAGAAATAAGTTCGATAAAAAAAGAATTATGTACTAATTAAACGCCTATTAATATTTTGTATTTAGCTATAATATTTTTATATTAGACGTTTTCACGATTCTTACGTTAAATTTCTCTGGTTGACTTCTGTAATACAAAATTTCTTTAAATATATTTCGAAACACTCTGAAAGAAATTTTTCTAAATTGGGTGAGAAATTTTAGTATTAAGTTAGTCAAATTTTATCCTGATAAAATATCCATAACTTTCTTAAATCTAATTGTTTTAAAAATTATATCCTTCAATATATAATTTTTTATTATTAATATACTTATACTTTTCAAAAAATTTGGGTTTTTTTTATTTACCATCTGTTCATCGATTCGCATAGTAAATTATATTTAAAACAAAAACAAATTTTCGAATTTTGAAATATTTTAATTATTTATTTTCCTGTGATAACTATTAATCCATTTGAATCCTTTTAAACCTTATGCATATATTATTTATATATTAAGTTTTTGTTAAATATGTAAATTTTATACATATCTAAATATATTTGAAATATTGCAGGCCTTTTTTGTGTGCAACACCTACCAATTTATTATGTTTTATTAAAATTTTAATTTATTTTATATTATAACAATACAATAAAACTTTCAACGAATTTTTTTACAATTAATTTATATTCTAGGCTAAACAAAATATCGGAAATTGAGTTTAATAGTTAATTAAAGGTGTAAGTTGAATGCAAAGTATTAGTGAAATATTTATGCTAGAATTTTTTACTTGCCATTTACTGCTGCTAAGCAAAACAATTTGCTTACAAGTACACACATACATCCACAATGCTATGCAAATGTTAAAATTTTTTAATTAATAACAAAATATTTATCTTAAGTTAAAGCTGTTATCTGTAAGCCTAATGTTATTTATTATGATGTTTGTAATGAAGTTAATGATCGAATTTTGATGAAGAATAAGGTATTTTTGAAATAGATTACAAGAAAGTTCATAATAATACAAATCAACAATGGGCATTTATTATAGGAGTTTATCTTTAGTTTAATTAAATTAAATTAAATAGAAATTGAGTTGCTTGAAAATATGATTATGTTCAGAATTTTGTTTACGAAACTTTTTGTTTTTAATGCTTTTATATCATTTTTTGTTATTATAATACGTAGATCTAGATTTTCAATATGTTTTAGTTTTGTTCACTAAACTTGACTTGAAATGTTTTAATCAATTTATGTCGAGCCATAACCGCAAAAAAGCTTAAGCGACAAAAACAAAATTTTACAGGAGCAGGTTTTTTATTTTATTTCATAAAAATTTTGTATGAAAGTTGTCGCTTGAGATAAAATTGTTTTTGCTATAAAATCGTAACGGTGCCTTATGTTATAATGATATTTTTGGAGAAGATGTAAGTGTTGCAGTAAAGTCAATTATTTTTGCTTAAAGGTTGTTGTCTAACACTAAGCTGTAGAAATTATAAGCTTTACTTATTTTTATAAAGAGTTTTTAACAATCCTCTTGTATCCTTTTCTTGGAGGTTTTTAAGTTAAATTAGTTTTTATCATTTTTTTTGTTTCTGGTTTTATTATACTTTTTTTAAGAAATAAAAATTTTTTTAAGCAAATGAAAAGAAAATGACCAAAATTGATAATTTATTATTTTTAACAATTGTTTAAATTAATGGTGTTTTCTTTTCTAAAAAATAATAATGTTTTTTATATTTATCAGGTTACACGCACCCTTACAAAGTGATACATTTTTTTTTAAAATTACATTGGAACAAAATAATAGCTATGCTTTACACTCAACACTAATGTGCATTTGGCGTGTTATATAGAGACTCCAAAGTTTGTACTAATACGCGATATTCACCACGGTTGTAGCAATTTTCCACATTAAATTCCAATAAGTAATAACAACACTGATTTTCAATAATTAAAGTCAGCTGTTGTTAAAAATTTTGCGCAAAAAAAAAAAATTATTAAATAAAAGTACAACAAAAGAAAAACAAAAAGTTTTTATATCTATCACAATACAAACAAAAATTACAATACAACACGTACGTACAAACATAACAAAAAAGGCAACGAAAAATACTTGCTTGCATAAATAAGTACTAAACGAAGATGGAAAAAGGGTATTATCTCACACTCAATTATAACTGGGGGTAAGAAATGGAAAAAATTTGCTTTTTATTTTTGCAACATATTTAGAAAGGAAAATGACAACTTCTCACATTTTTGTATATTTTTTAGAATAGAACAAAAACCCTCGCGAATGGTAGCATTCATGGAACATTATTGCCAGAAAAAAACACCATAAGTTAATTTTTTTCTTTAATTTTAGTTAAATAAACTGCCAAAAATCTGCTTAATTACAACGTTATATTTTGCTAATTTTTTTTTGGTACTAAACAGTTCTGTCCGCATATATCTTTTTTGGGGCAATAAGAAATTACAGTAGACTCGCGATAACAAAAACACCGCCTTACGTGAACACCGGCTAGCATGAACATAATTTTTTTTACACTGACTACTCTGTAGCGTGAACACAGTAAGAAAGCCCTATAACGTGAACAAATGTAAAATTCATGGAACATAGAAAACGTTGTTTTCTTTTGAACATTTTTATGCAATCACTACTTTTTTAAAAACTGGGAATCCCCGTAAATATTGCTTATGAATATATTCTGGCATTTTGTCTAACGCGAGCTGTTGATTTGCTTATTTTGTTTTTAGTTTAATATAAAGTGTGTCGTGAAAAATGTCGCAAAAACTACCGAATTTTTTAACTTTAAAGGAAAAAGTGGATGTAATAGAAAAAATAAAAAGAGGTCTCCTAGAAAAGGCGGTGTTCAGCTTTTTGCAAAAAAAGAAAACCCATTTTTTTAAATAATTTTAATGTAAATTGTTTTTCTTAACAAAGCAAATACGAATATGAATTAATGAATATGAATTAATAAATAAAATATATGAATTTGAGTTAAATATATGTCTATTTTATTTTTAAGATGTAAAAAATTACACCTTCGTAAACATGAACAACTTCGCAAACGTGAACACGCATAGGTTTTAATAGTTCACGTTACCGCGAGTCTACTGTTATTCGAATTTTTTAAGATTTTAGTGCCCTTTTAACTTTCTAATATTACCATAATAAATTATCTTTCCAATAGCAACTCAGAAACTGCAATGTACTGAAAAGAAAGCCATTTAAATTAACATAAAGTTTTAAATATCCTAAATGGAACTGATGACAACTTTTAAGTTAGTTATGCCAATTATAGATTATGTTATTTATATCTTTGATCTCATACATTGTTGCAAAATCAATTGAATAAATAATTAAAAATATATATGGCAGAAATGTTGAAGAATAATGAGCCGTTTTATAATAAATAAGTTTTCTAAGAAAGTTTAAAGCAGTAGCAGAGCTGTCCATGTATCCTTTGTTAAATTCTTAATTTCGTTGTTTTTAGTTTTATTTTTAATTTCGGAAAATTTTGTAAGTTTTAAATGTGGTTTATAATGATTGGGATATTTTTAAAGATATTTTTTTTTTAATTTTCTACTTTCCTTTTTTAATTTTAATTGGCGAAAATTTAATCAAATATTTTGTGGGTTTAAAAAAGATACACATACATTTTTTAATTATTCCAAGAATATGTAGAGGGTCCTAAAATTGTTTCAAGGGAAGTATTTATACTATTTGAGTTATTTTATGTTTTTTTTAGTAAAAATTAATTTAATTGCAATTTAAAAGCATATTCAATTTATGAAAAAAAGTGTTTTAACAAATTTTCTTAACTGAAACATCGCGTTCTTTAACAATATGAATTTTTTTTTTCTCATTTTTCCTAAAATTATTAGATCTTTGTTAGTTTAAACAAAATAAAATAGACTTAATAACAATTAACGAGCCTTCTCTCTTCCATTGCTTAACTACATAAAACAATACTTTAAATTTAATGTTTCTTTAGATTCAAAATGTCTCAGTATTTAAGTTTCCTTGCATTGCTTTATGCCCATAAGTAACAGTGCATCACGTTTATTGCCCTTATTTTGTTGAAAACGTTACACATTATTTCCTTAATTGCTAAAATTTTTGTTGCTCTCTGTGAAAGAATAAAACTAAATTAACTTTCGAGGACTCTTTTCCCACATTTTAACTAGTTTTTTGATTTTTCTTTCCAACTTTCATAAAATTTTCATACATTGTTTCATAGAAAAACCTACCTTGTATTTCGATTATTTGTTAATCCAGTAGTAAATTTCTGAAGAAGAATCCTTTTTTACTCTTTACGCAGAAAGAGAAGATATTCCAAGTATTTTTGTAGGGGAAAGTTTGGTTTTATTTGTTGCTTTTTTATTTTTGTTTTTTAAAAATTTTATTATACTGTTTTCAAAATTTTTTATATTGTTTGAAGAAAACCATTATTGTAAATTTTAGATTTTTACAAAATTTAATAATTTTTATCAATATTTTTTCTTTTTAAAACAAATTTTATTTATATTAAAATTTTCATTTGTTATATTTTTTTAACAATACAACATTATTTTTCCATTAGTTGTTTCTCTTTTACTAAAACGCCATTATTCTGTTTTATAAATACATAAACACTTTTACAATTTTATTTGCACACACACACACGCACATTTACAAATACACTCTTGGCCAATAACAACTACGCAAACAACAAATTTGTTATTTGTTTTAACATTATACCGCCATTAGAGTGTACAATGTTGCTGGTTTTGGTTTTGTTAACTATTATCCTTTTTAGCTTAGCTTTAAAAGCTTTTAGTGCTTATTCTTGATTATTATTTTTTAGTATGTATTTCATTAAATATTTGTTTAATAACACTTTTTTAAAAGCATGAAAAGTTTTCTTAAGCATATTTTAATAATGGCCTTGTCTTATATATTTTTTAGTTGAAAATATAGAGATATTTTTCTGTCTGTGGTTTATTTTAAGCTATTTTGTTTTTATAAAGTAATTTAATAGTTTACTCCTTGCTGCCACTTTTTAAAACTTAAGTAATGTCATACTGACACAATTAAGTTGCGGTATCTTTATGGTTTAATACTCAAGTAAATCAGCTAATAAAAGTTTTATTGTCTGATGGCTTAAAAACGAAAAAGAGAAATAAAAACATAAATATCATTATAAGCTAAGATAAATTTATAATTCAAAAGAAAAGTATTGTAATGTTTAAAGAATATTCACAAATTGCGTCGTTAATAGACGTAGAATTGAATGAACTTTTCCAATCCTTAAAATAATTTAAAAAACATAGCCTAAACACAAACCTTGTTATAAATCCCTTAAAATAAGTTCAAAAATATTTGTATTTTTTAATAATTTTTCACATAATTATAGAAAAGGTATACAAAAAAATATTAGACTGAAATAACGTAATTTAAAATCTAAAAGGATGTTAGATTTTAAAAACTAAGAATCCTTGAAAATATTTTAAAGCAAAATTATTTTAACATTTTCTTTTAAAAGTATGCAGATTTAAATATACTTTTAGAATCCTGAAAATATTTTTTTTGAAAATTCTTAAATTTTTCTGTAATACATGTTTTATATAATTTTAAGGGCTCATCGTTAGTTCAAAAAAAAATTAAATATTTCTAAACGGAAAAATATTTAAATTAAAATCTATTCCTATCCATAAGACATTTTACTCTAAAAACGCAGTAAAATGTATTTTGGTAATTTCAATAAAATTTAGGAAAAATTTCCTTAAAACAGACGTGGCAATATATAATTTTTTAAACCTTTTCATGTTTCCTTTTCAGTATTTATTTATATTGTTTTAGAATTAAAGCCAATTTCTTAATAAAATATTAAACTAAAATACCATTTTTTGATAAAAAAAGTGTTGTATTCGATCGAAATTTCAATTTAATTTGACCCCAAGTCTGTTTTTAAGCTTGAATATATTTTGTTTTTACCAATAAATTGAGATTTAAAATTGAAGTATAAATGTAGTTCTGAATCAAGCCATTAAAATGTTAAAGTTAAATATTTCCCTAGCCGAATTAAACATAAAATTGCAGTCACAAGACGTTTTTCATTTAATATATACATAATTAATATTTCCTCAATACACTTGGGAGATTGTAGTCAAATACAAACAAAAATATTTATTAATTACTTTTCTGAGCTGAATCAAATTATATATATTATGTATGTATGTCGAAATACATTTGAAACTTAAAGGTCATAACAACTTAATGCTCTTTCGAAATTTCCCACACAATGCCAATACCACAAGTCCTTCCATAAATTCTTTTGTTTTAAATTTGAGAAATTATGATAATTTCGAACATTTTTGTTAGTTTATTTACACTCTACGTTCCAAAAAAAGCATTCACCTTAACGGTTTTTAATGTTAATGAATTATTTTTCCAATCAAATTGATTAATTGCTGTCAAATACAAACAAAAATATTTAACAATTACCTTCCTGAGCTAAATAAAATTTTATTTGTGTATCTTTAAAAAAAAATTAATGTTTCAGGATCTTAAAATGAATGCCCTCTTATATTTCAAAACAAGTTTCCTTAAAAAAAACATAAAACAGGTCCTTCCTTGTACCCTTTTTTTGAACTTTGTAACCTTTTAAACATTTTAATTTTGATTTATTATTTTTTTTTATACATTTTGTGATTTTTTTTTATTCTTTTAGTGTTAGAGGTTGGCAAATTTTGGTATCTTTGCGAATATATTAAAAGTATTTCAACACTTTACGGATTACTTGTGTCTAATCGTATATCCTTTTTTGAGAATTACAGATTTTTTCTTATTTTCAATAAAATTTTTAATGGACTTTAACTTTATAATGCTGTTAAGCAAAAACTAGCATTTGTGGCATTTAAAAAATCTTGTCCCTTGCCATATATCCTTTTTAATTTGTTCTGACTTACCAAAAATAAAAATTTACTTTTTCATTAATTTTGATGTATTGCATCAACACAAATGCCTTTCGTCCTAAACTAGCGATTTCATTAATAGAAAACAAATAGCCCTATAACTAACAATTTGAAAACTTCTTGTAGATTTGACAAGAAAAATATAAGAAAAATAAATTTTAAATATTTAAAGGCAATTTATCAACTTATCAGTTTAAATAATTTTTTCCTTCACCTGTTAAATTTTAAGATTTATGTGTATTTTTTTTTTCTAAAAATGGGTTTAAAATTTCTTTCTTAAATTTTTTTTAAGCTTTGCTTAATATATTTTTAATAGTTATAAAAAATGTTTCTTCTGTTAGCGATGAAAATGGAAACATCTTATTCAATCCTTTTGTCAAATGTTTGATTTGTGTTTTAACTCCAATACAGAACGTGTTTTTAACGCTGTCTGATTAACATTAACTTATTGACCAGTATTTTATTTATTATTTAATGCGGATTGCCATATACTATACTCTTTCGGAAGAATTCACAAAATTTTTGCAGTTTTTCTTACATTGAATTTTTTAACTAAAGACTCATATTTCTATTTTTAAAAATTTTGTTTTTGTATTATCGTTGACTATTTCTATTTTTTTTTTGTTTGTTAGGTTTTTGTGCTAAGAGGTGGTAGTTGTGTCGTTAGTTTTCATATCATTTTTCAGGAAAATTAAATTTTTTGTGAAATTCTAGATTTTATTTAATATTTTGTTAGTTTTCATAAGCTTTAAGCAAAATCTCAAGTTTTAAGAGATTTTCTTCAGGAAATTTTAATGAAATTTTTATTAAAATTATTAAGGGAAAATAAATTTAAATGGAAAATTAAATTTTTTTAAGGGCTGTTTTAAACAATATGTAATCTAAGAATCATTTTTATTTTAATTTAAAAAGAAATTTTATTTATTTTTTTTAAGAATTTCGAAATCTTTGTTGCTTAAACCGAATGTAAAAATATGAAATATTTCCAATTCTTTTAACGTTTTTTAGGCTGTGGTCCGTAGTTTTCCTGCTGATGATATATCCTTATTTGGAAAAATTGGAAATTTTTGTTATATTCTTGACTTTAATGCCAAGTTTTTCAGTAAATATACTTTTTTTGCGTTTTTTATTATTTCTTGAATTTGTATTCTTTAAAACTTTCTACTTAATATTTTTTTTTTTTTAAACGTGATGTTTTTGTAATAAATATATTGAATTTTCTTACTACTACTACACTTTTGTCACATCCTTCCAAATATCCTTTTTTTTATTTATTATTATTTTCTTTAATTTTTTCTAAAATTTTTATTGTATTTGTTTACAATATTTATTTTGTTGGTGTTTTTTTCATATTTTCTTAACTTCTCTTTTAATTAATTATTAAATTTTCTTGTTTTTGGGGTTGTTTGGTTTTTTTTTTGCTTATACGTTTTTGTATATTAAAGTTGGTGATTTTTGTTTATCCGTTTGTTACGTTTTCAAGTGAACCATGTCCGACGTTCGTTGCAAGACTAACAACATGCTGTTGTACGCATAAGGGCGCTGTTTTGTTTATGGCCATGTCTCAGCTGGGTATTGAATTAAAGCAAAAAGCTCTCTTAAACTGCGCTTTTTGTGGCCAAAAGCGAACTCTTTTTCCTGTGTTTAACAAAAATATTGCCAAACACAATGTTGAACACGAGTGTTGAAACGACCTTGCCTATTTTTAAAAGAAACGAATTTGTTTTTTGCTCTTTATTATTGACTGAGTTTATGTACAGCACATATGACAATAAGGTATTAAATAAGTGGTAGTTGAACTCGAAGAGTGTATACAAATTAAAAAGAGAAAGCAACATATAAAGAGAAGGTATAAAACATTTCGTTGGACTTTAAAGGAAAATTATGCCTTTTGTTGAGGTAAAATGTGGATTTTTAAACAAATTCCATTAGTGGATTTTAATGGCTTGCTAAAACAACATAAGAGTTGTTTACCATGGCTAAAGAAACATTCAAAAGATAACTTTTAACTAACATTTTGTAACGGTTATAACTAAATGTTAATACTTTAGAAGATTTGTTGAAATCTAAGGATTATTAAAAAAAAATTTTTTGTCTAAAAATTCTAAAAACAACGTTAGCAATTTTTCTTAGAATCAAGTTATTTAAAATTATATAAATACGAGGCAATTAAAATTAAATTCGGATTCTAAGTAACTAGTCAAAAATGAATACAAGTGTATATTTAAATAACAAAAAAAATAAAGGTTCAAAAAGGAACAGAAGTGTATTTTTGCGACAAAGTTGTATTTAAAAGAACGCAAGTGGATTGTATTTGGATATTCAGATTTAATAGACAAGTCTTTATGGTTGAAAGGAGAAAAGAGTTTTCCGATATCTGACTATTATTTGTAACAAGACTATTTTTTGAGAAACCAAGCCAATATAAAGGCAGTAGTTTAAGGTTATAAAACAACGTTAGCGAGTCTTGTAAATAAGTGAATTTGCTTTAAAATTTGTTTATGGCAAATTTGTATTCGAAATGAGGCGAAAAGCTTCGAAGTAGGTGTTTTAAAATAAATTTAATATAAAAAGTATTAAAAAGGGGTTTAAAAGCACGTAGGTGACTTTTGATTAAAAGCAAAGTGAATTAAATATTCCTTTATTTTAAATTAAAAACAGTTAATTGGATATAAAACAATTTAGCTAAAGAAAAACTTGGTCTTATAGAACATGAGGTCATGGTTTTGTGAGAAGTGGAAGAAAGGCGTTTGTGGATCCTGAATTATCTAAAACATATGTATGTGTGTGTATTTTTTTTTTGAAACTTAATTAAAAAGTATGAGCACAAGTCGAACAAAATCAAATTTTGTGTTTAAAAAACAGAAGAAATATTGGGAAATTAAATAAATTCCCAAAAATTAGAGACTTAAAGAACACAAGTAATTTGATGTTTGTAACAAGTGCATAACAATGAACAATTGTATGTTAAAAAATATTTTTTAGTTTTACGAACTAAAAAAGTTAGGAAAATTATAAGATAAAAATTATGGCATTCTGTGAGCCTGTGGATGGCGTAAGTTAAGGGACTAAGTGGAAAATAAAAGAAAATATTTTATGCTTAAAAACAAAGACTGGTCAGGACAGTTTTTAACTGCAATTTTAAAGCAGTAAAATTATTTTTTTAAAGAACTCAGTGAAAGTAAATATTAACAATTTTCTGTGACTTAAACAAAATATATGTGTATTCTGTTTGATATTTAAGAAAAATTAGAGAATTTTTATATGACTTGTATGAAAACAAAAAGCTGGCAATTGTAATATAAATTTGTTTTCTAACATAAGAGCACAGCATGAAAACCACATTAAAAAGGAAAATGTTTCCCTTAAAAAAATCTAATAGATAAGGAAAAATTCGGCGTATTTCTACCTTTTAGACTCTATAACTAAAAAATGGTGTTTGTTATTTTTAGTTTTCTTCTGGAATTTTATTGTTTTGCTCGTTAAACATACTTTTGATTGTTCTATTAAAAGTAGCCACCATTACCTTTTGGCTATTGCTTTTTTTGTTTAAAATTGATTGAAAAATTTATATTTCAAAACTATTCTTCGACTTTAAAGTTCAGTCTAAAAGTGATACTTTTATAATTTCCTTCAGGATACTTAAAATTTTTAGCATGAGAAGTATTTAAGTCATAAGGCTAAAATAACCATTATAATTATTGTTCATGCATTAAAATAGGTTTGACTGTAATTCGTAAAATGAATGCTAGAATTAAAAATTTAAAAATAATTATAATAGTTGTTTCAATTATATGTTTTCATTTGAAAGCAATATTAATTATATATATTCAAGATTATACTAAAGAAAACCTTATTTGGTTTTCATTACACAAGAAGTTCATTTCTTTTTTAATAACTTGCATTAAACATTTGATCTTTTTATTTCTTATATAATTAATTGTTATTAATTTTTGCTTTTTTTAATCTCAACAAATATATATTTAAATAATTTCAAGTAATATTACATGCAGTTAAAAAAATTGCAATTACTTTTGTATTCAATTACAAAATTTTGGGATTCACAAGGTGTGAATTATGTTTCAAAAAAAATTTTAATTCTGTGTTCATTGATTCGTCATAACTGTACAGTAGAAATTTTAAATATAAGCGGTTGCCCACAGCAGTAATATATATTTGTTGTAATTATTTTAAGACATATGACTTTACAACTTTATGAATACCTTGTGAATCCCCAAAATGCCTATGACCATTACATCTAATTAAACAATTTTGGAATATAAAAATGGAAATAATAACATAATATAAATTAAGCTTTTAGATCTGCTACAAGGTTTTTGGTGAAAATCCCTTTGGGGTTTTTATATAAAAAGGTAGTTCTCTACAAGTTCGTTTTACCTATTTTTGAAATGAACTTTTCCTTTTGTTTATTATTCATTATCGTCATCATTTCATCGCAATAAAATAAAAAATATTGAATATTTCACTTTTTTTTCTCTTTTCATTCTTTTATCCTTATACCGGAGACAATTACTAAAGTTTTGCCATGTATTTATTTGTTTTTATCTATATTGTATATTTACTTCCCTCATTTTTTTATTTTAAAAATTCATGCATATATGAAATTAGATGAATATTGATGAGGGGTTAAAATAATTGCTATGTCTGTACACTCACAATATTCTCTACGTAAAATTAACTGAATTTGTAATATAAAATAAATGAAAATTCAGTTAAAAACCGGTCTACTTATTTTTCATTTATTTTTAACGAAAAGTTCTTTTAATTTTTACTGTCAAATATTCAACCCCATGTTCCGTAAAAACAAATAAATTTTCAGTTATTTTATATTAATTAACTATCAAAAAAATTAACTGAATATTCTGTAAAAGCAAAGAAATATTCAGTTGTTTTATTAAATTCAGTAATTTTCGTTTACTGCACAAATGAGTCCGCTTGTTTTTCTAATGAGAGAGAGAACATTATTGTTTACTTACCCTGTTACACTCGCTTGTTTTACTTTTGTTGTACTGACATTGATTGTTTACAGAAGAAATCGCAATTATAAGATATCAGCAGCATGACCAATATGGTTTCGCAATTATTTTACTTTAAAAATTTGATGTATTTAACTTAATAATTTTAACAAATAGAAAATGGGAATTTGTTACACAAAACAAGCACATCGTTTTTTAAAGATAAGTAAAAATTTATTTTATGGTAGTTAAATTATATAAAATAACTGAATGCTCATTTGTTTTTACGGAATTCGCGGTTGAATTATTGATATTAAAAATTAAATTAACTTTTCGTTATTTTAAATTACATTATTATTTAATTTTACATAAAGAAGAATTTTACTTAATCAACGGACAAAAATAACTGCAACTGAAAATCCGTATTAATATGTACTTAGTTTTTTAAATAACTCTTCGAATCAATTAAAAATAAATTTCCTTCAAATTTTAAATGTTTATTTATTTAAAAATGACTGAACGGAATACTTCTTAATAAAACTACAGTCCTTTTCTGTAATAATATTGTGAGTGTAGTTGCAAAATATTGAAAGCTAACAAAAAAATCTCTAATTCAAATATTTAATTGTGTTTTAATAAAACAAAACAACCTTTTGAACAAGGGCGTCAATAATAAAGTCCTTGTTCAGAACCTTCACAGTACTTGTTATGTGTGAGAAATACCATGTAATTACAATTACAACAACCTTTATCCTAGACATGTTTGTTAAGTAAGCAAAATATATTTTTGGAAATTTTTTTAAAGACAAGTTTTAAAATGTTTTAAACAGCAGTTGAAGAAATAAAAGGTAATTTAAAAGGAAATCAATAAAAGTTGTATATTTTGCGTTGAAAACAGACATTTTGATTTGTTGACAGAAATTGAAAAATATATAACAGAATTTATTACGCCGATTAAAAAAACCATATATCCTTTTTTATATTTTAAAAACTGATTACGTATTAAGAACATTTTGCTTACCAACTTTTTTTTAACGTTTAAAACCTAAAAAAACATTTATTATGAAAATGAATAAAAAAAAATTTTTTTTTGTTTTAAAATTTCATATTTCGCAGTTTTAAGGTGCTCATAAGTTTAAGCATTTAAAGTATTTTGCAAACACAAAAATTTTCTTGCTTTCCGGCAATTTTCACAAATCCTTTTTTAAAGTTTTCAGGTAAATCTAGAATTTGCTTTTGATACAAAAAAGCATTACATGTATTTTATTTAGTAAAATAACAATTATTTACTTCTATTTTTTCCCCTGATGATGATCAACATTGATGTATCAAAATATTGGACAACCAAATAAAATAAATTTTATGGTTTTTGTATAGAAAAGTGAACCTCAAGCTCAATAAATAATATAGATTACAATTTAATAAATAAAGGTTGAATTACAAATTATTTATAATCTAGAATTTCTAAAATTCTTTGTAACGGAATAGGAATTGTGTGAATATTTGCGTTACAAAAATTTTAAATTTTTATTGTTTTCGTTAGTCCTGCCGTACATCCTTTTAAGGGATTTTAAAAATTTTTAAAAATATCTATACAAACGTATAAATCTGGTGGCAGAATAGTTTTACTACGATTTGTATATAAAAAATATACTTTGTCTTGTTCATTAAATATAATTTTCAGTAAATTCTTTTAATGAAAGAAGGAATTTTACAACATGGAATAGATTAAAATGCATTTATAACAAATATTATTGACTGAAACCGATGTTGAACTTACAACGCTGTTTCCAGAAAAAACAGTTTCTTATAATGAAAGTTCTTTGCGGTTTAAAACATTAATATATTAATAATAAATTTCAATTTATTTTGGGTTGTAAAATTCCTTCCTACATTAAAATGATTTTTTTTATAATTAATTAAAGAAAACACCTACTTTGTCATGCTAAGTGTTGCGCTGTAGGCCCAAAATTATCCATAGATCCCATATAAACCTGCTTCCTAAAATTGCCAAAAGGCAAACAAATTTCATGAAGATGCAGATATTTAAATTATTTTTGGCAAACAGAACTTTTACATGTATCTTCACCTCATAGCATAATTTTGTGCTGGTGCGTTCATGATTTCTCATGGGTCCCATAAGGGTACACTCTTGAAAATTTCTTTTTTAATAATGTGGTGTAGGGTATCATATGGTCGGGCTTGACCGGCTATACTTTCTTACTTGTTTTACATATGTATGTATATGGCTATTTTTGTTCATATTGTTGCATTCTTTTTTATATGGAGTATTCTCTGAAACACCAAAGATAAACTACCACATACCATCACATAAAACAAATAAAAAACAAGTGAATGCAAAAATATGTCCTTTTTGAATTTTCAATCAGATGCTTTCAGCTTTAAAGTTTACAAGCATTCCATGCTGTATATATTACCATAAAAAACTCCACAGTTTATCATCAGGATATCTGTATGTCCAGTAGCAAATGAATAAAATTTAACGTTTCTCTTAAAATATAAATATTTAAATGAAACGAAGAATGTGTTTACATATTGAATTCAACAAAGTATGGAAAAATTATTACAATTAAAAAAAATAAAAAATTCCAAAGAAATTGTAGTCTACTTATAATTTATTTAGTTTTGTGTTCCTTTTATTTTGTTTATACAATTTTGGTTTTAATATTTGCACTTGTTCAACACAACATTTTTTCACTTTTTGGAAAAAATCGACACGTAATATTCATATCTAACCGCTGCAGCGCTGTAAAAATCTCGCGTTATTTGTTCTACTTTTTGGTAATGAAACAGTTGGCTTAAAAATTGTTTTTCACATGCCTTTAATGTGAAATTAAAAATTTTTATGCTTCTAATGAAAATTTTTAGTATTATTGAACAGATGCAATATTTTATCTTATCAAAGAATTTCAAAATATTTGATTGAATATTTGAACATATTTCAAGACTAAACTAAAAGTCATGTTTAAAATATATTTGATTTTACAAAGAACTTAATAAAACTAAACATATATTTAGGCCCGTTTTCACTACTTACCGATAGCTAAAGGTAGACTTTAACCGGCCTTATAAAAAGTGCTCCATTATTAAAACTTTACTTAAACCTAAAGTAAGCGATAAGGTAAATTAAGGTTCATCCTATCTGGTAGGTCAAAGTAAAGTTGTTATAATGGAACCCTTCTTATACGCCCGATAAAATCCTGCCTTTAGAAATCGGGAACTTGTGAAAACTAGCCTTAGAATGTAATCGTAAATATAAAACCCAAAATATTCTAAAGAACCCTTTTCATATGTCCATTGAGATTATAAAAAAATGCTATTGTTCGTTAAGGGTTCTATTTATTTTATAAACCTGAAAAAATGCTTTTTATTTTAATCATAAAACAGTAAACAAAATATACATCCATGTCACAGAGTACAATTGCGTTCGGAATGATTCCGTTTGAAACCAGAGAAAACTTATTTGTTAATTGATAGAATGTGTATTTTGATAGTCTTTTTTGCCTTTCAGATACAGACAACTCCCATTCCGTTCATTAAAACAAAAATGCTTTCATTCCGAATATTTTTTTCGTCATTTTCTGAAGCACCATAATACGGAATGGATTTCGTGGAATTTATGGGTAGTCGTGAATTTAATAAATTACCCCTAATTTTAAAAAATGAAAATAGAATTTCGGTCTTTAAAATACTTCTTAAACAACACATTCGGCAATATATAAATGAACTTTTTATATAATGTTATCGATTTAAATGATCTCAAATTGATTTAATTAACTTTTTGAAATACATGTTTTTTTTTGTTTTTCTTTTTTTTCTGTATTCAACATAATTGCAAGAAAATAATATTATGCCAACTTGTCTCAACAATGCCTTTAAGGCGCTAAGACCTACAATTGTAAATGAATTAATTTGTAAATACATTTGAAAAAAAAATGTTATATATGATATAGTTTATGTAAAATACTAAAATTTACAAAAATATATAAAATATTAACAAATTTGCCTTTACCAAAATTGTCCTGTCTAATATCCTTTTAGTTTAAAAATTTTAAAGCTTATTTATGTAAATGTTTTATTAAAATCAAGTGCTAATTTCAGTCTTTCCATATATCCTTTTGGATTATTTTTATACCCTTCACCGAAGGTAAGAGGGTATATATAACTTTGTCATTCCGTTTGTAAGTTCTACAATATTGATCCTACACCATATAAAGTATATATATTCACTGGGTCCAAACAACGTTCCACCATGGTTTAGTTGTCTAGGGAGTTTGTTTAATTTAGAAATTGTAAGTCCCCTGGTTCGAATCTTAGTTTTTCCAATAGAAACTTTTTTTTTAATTTTTATGTTCTTAAAACGATTCAAAAAAAATATAATCAAGTTTTTAGTATTGTAAATATGTATGTAAATGTAAAAAATTATTTAGTTTTTGTCTTTTTGCTCTGTATTCTGCTCGCACAATGGTGAAGGGTATATAAGATTCGGCACAGCCGAATATATCAGTCTTACTTGTTAGATAAGAGTTTGCAGAATTTTCTGTTTTAAACCCAATATTATATTATATTCTAAAATATTGTTATTTTTCTTATATCCTGCCTTATATCCATTTATTTGAATCAATGTTAAAATATTTTTAAAATTGATTTATTTAAATACTTAAACATTTATAAATTCTTACAATAAACTTAAACTAAAGCTATTTAAACCATTTACATAAGTACGTTTGCCTAACCCACAAAAGTATTCTTCTACTTAAGATATGTATGAAAAAATAATAATTTTCTAAAAAATAATGTTATTACAGTAGAATCTCACAAATTAGAACCACTTTGTGCACCGGGCATTTAAAATTTCTGAAAAGTTCGAATTTCTGGACATTTTTTTTTATAGAAAATTATAAAATTATAATGAAACTAGTTGTGTAAGCTTTATTTTAACTCAAAACTGTTTTTATTAATTAACATTTAATTAATTGAACATATTAAATTCATAGAAAAACGTTTAAGAAGTTTTTTAATTATTAGGAACTTAATTGGTCTTTCACATAAAATCAGTAATACTTGTTTGTTTTTTTTGATTTATTAAAACTGGATACAACGATATCGTTACAGACGTTTAAATGGTTAGGCATGTGTTTACTGGAATATTAAGGAATTTTTTCAAGTTTGTTTGACATTTTTTATCTTACACACATATAAACACTTTACTTTGACCTTCAGTTATGATCTGACCCAAATTTGTACCAGCATATCAAATTTCATACGCATATGACCGAATTGTACACACCAGCAATAACTCGGTGATTCCCCCTTTTATTTTTACTGCAATGAGCGAAAAAAATAATTTGTAGTGAAAACACAAAATAAAAAAACTTCCAAAAATTAGAACCGCTTGTTCTAATTTAAGAGCTTTTAATTTGGTTTTTCGCCTATTAAGTTCAAAATCATAAAAAATGATTCCTAGTAGAAATAAATACAAACAAAAAAAAACACTTCCTGAAATTAAAACCACAGGTTCTAATTTAAGAGCGTTCAATACATTGATATGGCCGGTTATAATTCCAGGACGGTTCGAATTTGTGAGATTCTACTGTATATGGCTCTATACAAAATGCTGCAACAACTGCTGCGTGCTTTTAACCACAACTGGTATTATCTAGCTGTCAGAAAATGTCAAATTGTGTGTATAAGAAAACTAACTGTGCTTTATTGTCACCACACATGCTGTAAAGTTGTATGTTTTTAAAGGTGTGTATGTATTAGTGAAGGTGTTATTTAATACCTACAAAAGTATTTTTTTGGTTTTACTTTTAAGAGTCCTTACAGTGGTATAGCTTATCTTGTAGGTGTTTAGGTTACTCTTTCACTTTTTTTAAAATAGACGTGTTGATTTAAACTTGTTTAAACATTTTAAGAGAAGGATGGGAAAAATTAAGTAATAAATTGTATGTTCGTTTTACAACTTGCTATGTCAATATAATCTTACAACCTCTATTAGTTAGTCTCGCCTTTCTTCTAGTTTTTTTTGTTTATCCGACTTTATATCTATTTTTTTGCTAAGCAAACCCAGACATGACAGTGCTTTACAAGCTGCTATAAAAATGCTGGGTAATATAATGCCAAAGTCTTTAAAATAAATTGAATTTTTATTTTCATGCTTCTGCACTATTTTTGAATTTCTTTAGATTGTTTTATTTCTTTGGTTTTCTAGAGATGGCTTGATTCTATACTATAAATATGTATCTTAGTTTTTTTTCCTGACATCATCATGCTGCTATAGATGTTTTTTTTTGTTGCACTTTATGGTTATGAGTAAAAAAGTGCTGATGGTGAGTATGGTGACGTTGTTATAACTATTGTATTTGCAAAATTGTAGCAACAATATATTAAAATGAAGTATGGTATAACTTTCAGGCTGATATTTATAGCTGGTATCAAATTGCCATCAATTTGAATTTTTAAGTTGTATTAAAGTTAAGGTTGTCAAATATATATCCTAAGCTAAAGCTTTAACTTTAGTTTATATTATAGACTTGGTCATAGCTGAAATAAATGTAGTTCACTATAGAAACTTAATGGCCTGGTCTATGGTCTACACTATAGTATTGCCCATATTCAACGCTATGTTGCACTTACAATTCTATACAAGTAGCAAGAAATTGTCTATACTTTGCAATCGAGTTTTCAGTATAGTATATTTATTATTTTAAACTACATTAAACGTTGAAGAAAAGAGTTTGATAATACTTCTGACAAAGTCTACAATAGTTAAATTTATACTCTACATTGCAATATAAGGCCTATCCGTAATGCGCTTAAGTTGGCTTAAGCAAATGTGCGAATACATGTTAATTATAAGAGGCAAACCATATTGCACTTAAGGAAACTGTTTGCTAAGTTTAATGAAACTGTCATTTGCTTAAGCAAGGTGCGAATCTAATCGCACATTCCGTACGGAATCAAATGTTATTTTATTTTGTTTTTGTTTTTTTTAAATACATTTGAGAGACTTTTTGTTAATTTTTGACAGTAGGTTAAGCAAGGCTATGCATATTAAGGTTGGGCCTTTGGTCTATAAGTGTCTATATTGTTCACCGCTGGGGGTGTCTATAGTTTAAGCCGTGTTCAAGTTCCAAGTCTTCACAATATTCTGGTGTATATTGTACACTTTGTTCTGTACAAGTGTAGTCTTTAGTATACAATATAGGCTGTACCATAATGTTTTACCTAGTCTGCTGTAGTTTGTTTTGAAGCCTAGTTTATATTCAACATAATATTTAAGCAATTCATTCTAGTCTATAGTATACACTAAAATCTAGTCTTTAATCCAACCAGCCCCGCGACGTAATATTTAAGCGCAGTCCCGTTGGGAAGATGGTCACCGATGGGAAGGTGATAAAATAAGTCTTTAGTGTACACCATTATCTAGTCTATAGTCTACACTTAAGTTAAGAATAACCCTACGGATACTAAATGTACCTTTAAAACCCTTCTGTCACCACACTTTGTTCAAAAAACATCAATATGCACACTTAAAAACCATAAGACCATGAAACTGGAAGAGTATGTAACATGACCACGAGGATTTGGGGAGATTTAATGACTTCAAATGGTTCCTGCTGCCCTTTTTGCAACTCTTTCCTCTTTTACTTGTTGTAGTTATTAGTTTTAAATTGACTTTGCTGTTTTTAAAAGAAGTGTTTTTTGGGCTTAAGCCCTTTATAAAGCACGCAAAACGAAAGAAAAAATAGTTGCTTGAGACTTTTGTTGTGGTTAAAAATGGTAAAATTGTTTTTTATTTTAAGGTCTTTTGTAAAGTCTTTTTACACTTTTTATTTGCTATCTGGGTAATGTTAAACAGCATATAGATTTATTTTTAAGAAAGAAAATCTAAATTTACATGGCCTGGCTGTGCTGTTACCGGATTTTTTTTTTAGCAAAAAAGCCAAAAATTTTTGCCAATTTTGTCAAAAGTTCAAGTATTATTATTAAAAGATTTATAGAACATTATTTTCCTTGTGTTAGCAACGGCAAACAAAACAAACTAGTCTCCTAGATTCTGGGAATTTCTTGAGGTCTTATTTGTAAACCAACATAAAATCTTCAAAAACAACTCTTATTTCTTTTTAAGCTAAAAATGTGCATTAAAGAAAACAAAATTTTAAACTTTGTTTAGAAGCTTTAAGTTGTAAATGTTGTTCGAGAGGTGGAAAGGACTTAAGCAGGAAATGCCTAACATGTGTTTTGTTTTCCGCAAAAGAAAAAAACACAAATGGATTTTAAGCCAGCTAGTTTTTAATTTTATAATATATTTTAAATTAATTTTTTTATTTTAGCAAAGAAAGTACATAGTAATGAAATAACGGACTGCACTGCGTTGCAATTGGTCAATATTTTTGTAAAAATATTTACATATAAATAAAATTGACGTATAAAAAAATTGTGATTCATAAGCCTGTCGCATTCGCTACATATTTTAATTAAAAATTTCCACGAAAATTTTTCTTATGTTGCAAACACAATTACTTATGTTGGGTACAGACAGTGCAATCTACATGCAATCTGTTTTATTCCAACCTTAAAATATCAAAGCGTTTTGATGTTGATGCAATCTGGAATGAATGAAAAATTAATGAAAATGAATTTAATTTGCTAGATTGCGTAAATGCATTGCATTGTGTGTACCCAGCATTACGAGCCTGGCGAGCATATCGTAAATCATAAAACGGGTGCTCGTTGCAGTTCTCTGGTACATACAAACATCGGAGTAGTGTGTATTATAAATGTTAGTAGTGTACCAAAGTGGGGTGTATGTTTTGCTAAAGATTTTAGATTAGTAGCACGAATTGAAGTGTTGACTATTGGGTAAAATTGAGTGTAAACTAATGTTTGGCTACCTGAAAAATAAACATGATATTGAATTTTTTAAATATTATTTCCGGCATATGTCCGTCGCGTCTACGAGAAACATAGTTCATATATCAATAAATCTGGTTGTATGTCAATGGAGCTTCAATATTGACTTCAGTGCTCTAAGAGAAGCAGGTTTGTCAGCATTAATCCATAAAAAGTAATCGTTTGTTAATCGAGTAATATGGCAAGTTGTGCCGTCTTGTTGCATCCTAATGTCGTCTAAGCTTAGCTGATTAATATTGATAAACAAAAATTCAGTCAGCATGGCTCACCGTAACGGCGGTTGCTTACTCATTTGGAGTAAACCGCAGCAAACAGTAAATTTTATTAGATTTAATTGTGATTCTTTAACTGTTGAAGGATTGTCTTAGCTCTAAATACGGTGATTTTGCTTATTGGCATATCTATTTAACCAGAAATGAGATTCGTAAAATGGGGAAATGCTCTATGAGCTTCGTGAACAGATTTTGTTTAAAGTAAATTTCTACAATTTGGAAGGCCTTAACCAATTCACGATGACATGGCGAATCTTACTGAACAGAAATGTCAACTCAGTTCGACATTCTCAGCTGTCAAACTATAGTTATCGACAGTGAAAGTTCTAAAATACCCGATATTTACAATAGTCAAGACTATAGTGTTAGTCAAAATGTAGTGTGAAATAGGGCGTAGGCTATGGTGTAGCCTACAGTTTGAAAAAGAGTATGAACTAAAGTGTGAACTATAATATCGACTATAATTTGAACTATAGTAGAGTAAACTTGAACTAAAGTGTAGATTTTAGTTAGAACAAAAGTGTAAACTAAAGTGCAAACCATCAAACAATTCAATAATATAAAGGTATGTAAGTCGTAAAACGAATATTAGAGGTTGACTTTTATTTAAGCCATTTTCTGAATAAGACATAGTTTTAGCCAATAGTGATAACAACCCAAAGCTCAATTGTTGATCTCACGTTCCAGACTAGTTCAAAATCAATAGGAATAGATCAGTGGCGGATTAAGGCCTGCTTCCTCCTTAGGCACTCTTTAATATGCCGCCCTTTTAGATTATATAGGAGTAATTATCCAAAAAATAAAATTAAATACTAAAATTATCAAATAGAAATTGGGAATTATTTCCTTCCGAAGGTTACTTTATATTATATTCAACATTTTTTATTTTTTCGAATTTATGCTATGAGCTAAATTTCAGTTATGTATTTTATAAAATTATCATTTTTATTAATTTATATACATACAAATTATGGTTCATCAAAATCATCTGAAGAAATCCGATTTATACTATTCAAGGCTGGATCATTGCGTATAAACCACACCATCATATGTTCCAAATTTAAGCGAAATCGAGTGACGTTTTAAGATCTCTAATAAAGACCTGCACAGATACATCTGTTTATATCTGTTTCTGTGTGTTTTCTAAAGTGGATGCGTATGGATGAGTGCTCTTGTGTTTCTGATATAAGTTGATATTGATATGATTTGTAAAAGAGTGGATGTAAGTTGATACAAAAGCGAAAGAGAGTATCATATCTGTTAATATCTGCTTCGCAAAAGCAGATACTAGTGGATACTGATGGAATACAATAAGTTACTTATTGTACGATGCCGTTATTTTCAATTATTTTTCAACGAAAAAGAGCGTGAATGTATTACGAGCGAAAAAAAAGTCAAACAAAAAATTTTACAAAAACAAAACACACAGGCTGCTTGTACTATGGTCGTACAAATTGCCAAGCAACAACAACACTACTAGTTACGTATTATACCTACGACGAAAATACAAGTGGAAGCACTTGCAATTTTTCTTGATGAGCAGCACGATTAGCCTTTGTGTATGCTGCGTACATGATTTGTTCTTGTAAAAATGTGTATGCTGCTTTTTTTAAAGCAAACATTTTTGAAAATTTTAGTAACGGTAATATTTTTTTTCTTAAATTCTTTGATGCCTGTGTATGGTTGTTTTTGTTAAAAAGACATGTAGACAAAAATGATTGTAAAAAAAAATAACTGAAAGAACTGAACACATGTAATTTGTTCTTGTAAAAAAAACATGGGTTTTTACCAACCAAAACTATTTTTTTCGTTTAAAGCACTTTTCTAAAATATGTAGGTAAATACTTTTGAAAACATTAAAAAAGAAGTATGCTACCAAAGACTATAGATTTATAAAGATATTGCACGACCATACAAAGTTCATACATTTTTCTGTCTATATTAATTTTTCTGGTGGATTTAGTAGCTAAATCCACTTGTGAGAGTAAATTACAGTATTTATTATTACTCTCAGAGAGCTTTTCTCACTTATCAGTGTATATGTATGTGCACACGCGTGTGTGTGTATGTATGTGTATACACCCAGCAAATAAAATTGGACCACCTGACCCATTTTGATAAAATGGACTACTCCATGGACTGGTCCGATGTAATGCAAGCATGGACCATGTCATTGTTAAAAAGTGTTTGTAGTGAGACGACATGTCTTCGTTTTTTAACGACGTGCTTTCGTTTTTAAACGACTTCAAAACTAATCCTCTTGAGTATACCATGGAGTAGTTTTAAAACTACTTCTTAGTGGTCCAAAGGTGGGTTATATACCATGGAGTAGTTTTAAAACTACTCCCTAGTGGTCCAAAGATGGGTTATATGATCCTCTCCTAGGACATCGTAATGTTAAATAGACCAGGTTTTTTCCATACGTTTGGGTTACTTTTGGACTAGTCCTGGTCCTTTGTGGACTACTCTTTGCACGCGTGTTTGGACTGGTCCTATTATTTGCAGGGCATTGCATTTAAAAAAATACAAACAAACTAAAAGAAATCTCGTTTTCTCGTTGAAAACACATTTAAATAATAAAACATGTTTTGTTTGCATCCCATTTATGTGCAAATAACATAGGTACGTTAAACCAAATGTGACAGATTTTAATTGTAGGGCAATAATATGTGTTTTATTGTTGTATAGATGAAATTATATCGATTCGCACCGAAGTTCAAATGCTGTTATTGTCTAATTTTAAACAATTGTAGGCATATAAAAAATAATTTTTCTGAAAGAATAAACTGCTTTGTTCATAAAAGATATTTTATGTTTTCTAAAGCGACAAGGCCACACATTAACATGCCTCATCATACTCACAATTTTGTAATTGTGTAAGTAATAAAAAACTCATGGTTCAATGTGAATTTGATGATAATCAAAATACTTTTAATTTTTATAAAAATATGCCACCAGTTTAATGTGTATGAACGTAATTTCTTTCAATTTTATTTATTTTTGTTTAAAAATTTTTTTTATTAAAATTGTATTATTTGAAAAATTATTGAATCGTTTCCGCCGAAAAATCCAATTTTATTTATTATTACAACAAATTATTATCACAAATTATGCAACAGATTCAGGCTTTGGAAGTTTGTGTGATCCTTCCGTCTTACTTTTTGAAGTTTGTAAAATTCTTTTAAAGGTCTGCAAAAATTTTTTTGTACAAGATAAAGAAATGAAAATAAAAAATTTATTGTTGAGCAATGCGTAAATTGTATCAAAATTTTAATTTATTCTTTTTGATTTGCGTACGTATCTACATATGTCCTAAACACTGTATGGAGATGTTAAATTTACTAGTCCTTATATTATTTCGGAAGCATTACATGCAGTCTACAACTGACATAAAATGCTTAACATGGGATCTTCACCTGACAAATTTTTGTCTTACCAAACGTCAGTCTATATAAAAAAAATTTTAAAATTTTTGTCAGCTTTTTATTTTATATGAAGTTTGACGTTTATTATGACAAAAAATTGTCAGGCAAAGACCCCATGTAACTTAAACACTAATATAATGTTAGTGTTAAGTATAGACTCATCATGTTAGAAGTTTTCTCATGTTATAACACGGTTGTTAATGCAAATTTTTTAACAACGCTTTTATAACTTCAAGTTATAACTGCAAGTCATGTCAGTTGTAGACGGGCAGTTACAAATAAGAAATATTAAAAAACATATCTACAAATCATCGATAACATACTGAAAAAGCTAAACATTGTAACCATTAAACTTGTATGAGCCAGCTTATATGAGCAAATATTATAAGAATTAGAAATGTTTCTTTCCTGCAGACAAGCGAAGAGCTTCGCGGGATAGGACAAAAAAATATGTGGATTTCGCTACATACAATGTATAGAATGAAATCCAATAAAATCAAACCCATATTATTAAAATTGTTCGCATATTATAATTTTATTTTTATTTATTTATTTAAAAAGTGTTATATTTTACAGCAACTTAAATAATATTCAACAAATTCAGACAAATAATTATGTATTTTGATGACATAGCCTCGTACACGGATTGTCAAAACATGCGTTCTATTTATCAGATATAATTTTGCAACACATATTAATTTTTTTTGGTTATACTCGTAAAAGTATACGATTCAAGTTTTTAAATCTGAAAAATCGCCAATAAAGCTTTCAGATTATAAAAGTTATTATTAGACTGGAAATAATATGGAATTTTATTAGATATATGTACATATTATCATACATTTCTCTTTTAGTCGTATTAATGTGCTTTTCGGATAGATTGATCCACATTATGCAAATTCTGAATCGAATAACACAAAAGCCTTTAAGTGTGATTTCTAATCTCAGGAAATCAAAAGCCTAAAACCTATTTTAATGTCCCTTTCCGTCAATCAGAGAGTACTCACACCCCTGAAATAGAAATCGCAGATATATACATATGTATGTATGTACAATGAAAATTTAGAATATTTTAATGAAGATGCCGATTGCTTTACATCCAACAATGTGCCAATAGAATTAACATCGAGTCGATATTTTGTTGGTTACATATCACAACGAATATCATGCGTTAAATGTCGTATGGATATAAAAAACCCGCGCAAATTTTGTCATATCCTTCAGAAATGTTTGTTCATGCAAAAAATTGTCAAAAAGAATCCGACTTTGGAGGTTTGTGTGCTCCCTCTGACTTATTTTTTGAAGTTTGTAAAATTGATATAAAAGTCTTTGAAAAAATATTTTTACAAAATAAAGAAATGAAAAGCATAACAAAATTTATTGTTGAGCAATGCGTGAATTGTACCAAAAATTCAATTTATTCTTTTTGGTTTGAGGAGAATGACGTATATTATAAACACAGGATGGAGACGCTCAATTTACTACTAGTTCTTATATTATTACGGAAGCATTCCACATGGGAAACTTACATCTACATACCTACATATTATAAAATATTGAAAAAGTTAAAATCTAAAACCTTTTAACTTGTAAAGAGCTCATAAGTAAAATTAATAAATACTCATAGTAAATTCGTTTGATATATAAATACCTATATACACACATGGTAAGTGCATAATTAAATAATATAAAAAATGGAATTATAATTCGGTGCGAATCGATGTAGTTTAAGTTTTACAAAAATAAAACAAATACTGTTGCCCTACAATTACACAATCGGTCGCATATGCTCTTACGTAGGTTATTTGCACATAAATTGTTTGAAAATAAAACGCAATCAATTAAAAAAAATACCAAAAACCGGTTTCAACAAAAAAAAAGCACACACACACACTTTGGCTGGCAAAAACAGGTTATTTGCGCATAAATTGTTTGAAAATAAAACGCAATCAATTAAAAAAAATTCCAAAAACCGGTTTCAACCAAAAAAAAGCACACACACACACACTCTTTCTGGCAAAAACAGCAAACATGTGTATGTATTAATGCATGTGGTTTCTTGCTCTCTTTAGTTCTCTGAATGTGAGCAAGAAGTTTTTGCTTTCTTGTTACTTCCCCCCCTCATCAATAAGAAGAACAACATTTTTTAAAATTTCAAATGTACTAAGTGCAACATCTTTATAAATCTATAGTCTTTGATGCTACATTTTATGTGGAAATAACCTACATACATAAATGCAAATGTTACAGTAAGTATAACTGTTGGGTTAGAAAAATTAAAAAAATGCACCGAAATTTAAAAAAAAAATAGCAAACAATCAAGAAAAAAACCCTGAAGAAGACACTCAAAGGAGTGCTGAAATATTGATTTAAATAAATTTTATATCAAAAACAAGACCTCAAGCTCGAAAATTTAATAAGTTATACTTTAGGTTTTTTTATTTAATATAACCGTATTATGTAGAAAAAATGGAAAATTCATATTAACGTTTTGAAATATTTTTATTTTGAAAAGAATTGTTTGACTAATAGGTAGTTGAATTCGAGCCCTAACCGCGAAAATAACGTAAGCGGCATCATTTTAAATTTTTGATTTTTTCTAAATAAATGGCTTTAACGATTTTATAGCAAACACAATTTTATCCAGGGACCCTATAAAGGAAACGACAAAAAATCATATAAATATAACCATTAATATTGATGAATTATAGGTAAAGGTTAAAAATTACAATTATCATTTAATATATATATTTTATTCTGGTTATCGTATCCAATTAAAGTAAAAAATATTTTTTTTGGTTATACCTTCATAAATAACCATTAATTCAACTAAAAAATTTTTTGGTTACAAACAACTATTAAACCAAATAATTAATTTTTTAGTTACAAATAACCATTTTAACAAATAATAAATTAATTTGGTTACAAATAACCATTAAAACAAGTAATTTATTTTTTGGTTACAAATATAAATTATACATAAGTAAGAAAGTATAGTCGGTTACTATTTGGGACCCTTGGGCAATAATTTTTCCGGCAAAAGCAAAAAAACTATTTTTAAGTACAGACGGTGATTCTAGCGGTTTAGAATTGCCTCTCAAGTCACTCACAACAGTTGACACGTTCACTCCTTCTTCTTAGTCATCGAAATAATAAATGCACGGAAATATTCATACATATAAATACATATGCACAGAAAAAAATATCTGAAGAAAATGTTTAACCTGTGTCGTTGTTAAAAAAAATTGCTTGTTTTAATGGTTATTTGAAACCAAAAAAATTAATTATTTTTTAAAATGGTTATTTGTAACCAAAAAATTAATTATTTGGCTTAATAGTTGTTTGTAACCAAAAAAAAAAATTGTGGTTGAAGTAATGGTTATTTATGTGTAACAAAAAAAAGAAATATTTTTTACTTTAATTGGTTACGATAACCAGTATAAAATATATGTAACGATAATGGTTAAAAATAACCAAATGAAAATAAAAGGAATTTTCCAGTAAACTCAAATAAAATACAATAACCATTATGTTTGGTCCCTGATTTTATCGTGAGCAACAAATTTAATACAAAATTTATATGAATTAGAATAAAAAAAAACTCTCACCTATAAAATTTATTTAGGTGCTTACGTTATTTTCGCGGTTAAGGCTCGAATAATAAAAATGTTTCACACGAAATGACAAACTAAGTATACCCAGCTAGTTGTGGCGGAGGGTATACATAACAAAAAGCCAATAAAAAACCAGACATGTCACACACACACACACACTGTGTGTTGTGCTGTGGCAGTACAAATTGCCGAGCAACAACAGCAACACAAGCGAGAATCGTTGTTATCAAGCCATATTTCACGATTTTTAGGCATTTTGGCGATATTTTCCTCTTAATTATCAAAGTGCCTATTTTTTGAGAAATACTTACAACACGGTAATTTTTGGTTTGTTTTATATATATTACACTACGCTAGTTGGAAAAACAGACAAGCTGGGCACCTGGCGTTTTAACCTTATTCGGATACACTGAATCCAGTGGTGCTCGCCGTTTTTAAGATTAGCTCTGGTTTTCGAGATATACCGTTATTTTGAAAATGGAGGAGGTTGCACAACATACACCTATTAGCGTAACTCAAAAACGGTTTAGTTTACTAAAATTACTAAAAAAAAACCGAAACTCCGCAATTTTTTTTGTTTTGTTTGCAGCTTCGTTTTTTATATGTCTGCAAAAAATTAGAAGCCTTGCTGCATTTTTTAATTTTTTATGAATTTTTAAAAAACCAAAATTTTGAAATTTTGATAAAAAAATTAATTTTTTTTCAATAAAAAAACCTGTTTCAAAAACGACTGCTTACATTAGAAATAAGTTTTACTTTTCTTAAAGGAAATTTTATCGCAAAAGCGTGTTTGAGTTACGCGAACATATGTTATGCAACCTCCTCCATTTTCGAAATAACGGTATATCTCGAAAACCATAGCCAATCGTAAAAGCGGCGAGCACCACTGGATTCAACGTATCCGAATTAGGTTAAAACGCCAGGTGCCCAGCTTGTCTCAAAAAAAGTGTAAATTTCTTGCACAGTGTTATTAATTTTGGGTAACTTGTTACATTACAAAGATACAACTGTTATTAATTCAGCGCTTATATCTTCTTAAGGAAAAAATGGTTATATGTATTCCATATATGCAGTATTTGTATTGTATGTCTAACCAAGCAAACACATTTTGAGAAATATACCACTACATATGAGGGGCTTAAGGCACAAGGGGAATCGATCTAAAGAAATCCACCCGTCCAGCTGGCTGTCCGTGTAAACCTTGTAGGCAAAGTTCAAGTCACAATTTTGAAGATAAATTGCTGAAATTCGGTACATAGGTTCTTATTGTCCTAAGAATTAAGCCTACGATAAATGGTAATAACCTTGACCTGAATCTTAACTTTATAATATAATTTGTTTTCCTGGGTCCATGATTGCCCATTGGTCCCAATTAAGGTACACTCTTGAAAAGTTGTCTAAATGATGTGGTGTGTAGTATCATAGGGTCGGGATTGAAGAACTTTACTTTCTTATTTGTTTAAATTGGATATTTGTACCAAAGAAATAAAAAAATTTAACCAGGAAAAAATATATTTTTTCCAATAGATATTTGTAACAAATTTGGTTATCATTAACCAAAAAAAATAAATTTTACTTTCATTGGTTACTACCAACAAAATAAAATATATATAACGATAATGGTTAAATATTCCCAATTGAAAATAAAGGAATATTTCTCGTAACCTTTACAAAAAATAATAATATGCAGTAATTATTTTCAGTCCCTGAGTTATTTTTTTAATTTAAAAACAAACAAGTCCATATAAAACAGTAATTTTTCAACGTAAAAATAAAAGGTAAAATTTAACTCTTAAAAAGAGAGTTTTATTAAGCCGTTATAAATTAAAACTCAGTTGAGGAATAAAATATCGAATAAAACTGTTAAAACGAGAATTTTATTCAGCCGCCAAAAAATAAAACTCATTTCAGGAGTTCGATTTAAACCAGCATTTTATTCAACTAATTTTTTGTACATTAACAACCAAAGCTTGTCGCTGGTCAGATCACTACAATTTCAACGTAAAAATAAAAAAAAAAAGAAGAAAAACATACGGCCATGTTCTGGAAATCGAAACCACGTGAAAGTGAAATCGATGAAGATTTTTAATTGAATTTTTGTAAAAATGAACATAGCTTTTCCTGATTTCAAAAGTTCTTTAGGTAGAGGAAAGTGGTCCTAAAACTATGACGTATTTAAAAATAAATATTTTTACGAACCTTGAACACGGAAAAGTTTTCAAAATTTGTTCGAAATATCTGGTGTATCTGTTTCAACAATACTTACTGATACACTCGTGCAGGTCTTTAATCTCTAAATGACTTATAATTACGTCCTTTAGGACTTCTCCATGAATTGCTAATCAAAATTTCATTACCTCAAAGATTGTAGAACGAACAAAAAATTGCTTTAATTGTGTGTGTGCATAAACAAATACATTCAGTATATTATTTTGATCCTCTTGATTAAAGCTTAAAATAAAAATGAATGGCTCCTTGCGTTTCTTCACTAAATGTGAGTTATTTTACCTTCTTCTTAACAAATTTTTAGATAGTGGACTGATTTTTTTTTAATTCTTCATAGATACATAGATAACGTTTTTTTGGGAGAATGGAAATTCTACGGAGTAAAAGTTTTATAATACAAGACGCCAAGCTGCTAAACTTTACTTCCGCATTTGAATCCGCATTGTCACAAAATACGCTATTTTATTTAAAAATTTGACAACAAAATTACCCCCTAAATTTAATATTATTCATGTTAAAAATTTTAAATTTTTATTTACCTTTAGTCCAATCTTTATCGCTATATAAAGACCTTAAAATTAAATTTTTTGTTAAGCGATTTTTGGTTATTTACACTTTTAACATGTAGTCACGTTGAAATGGCCTTGGAAAGATGGAAAATTTCGATGTCGAGTTTTAATAAATCTAATAAATTGTATATGTTTTTTTAATTCGCATATAATTATTCCAATCTTTTGACCAATTCAAAGAAGTGTCATATCCGTCTTATATTTCATACATATATTTTAATAATTTTATGCATAGAATTTTGTTTATAATTTTCAAACAAAAAATTTAAAAAATTTTATATAGGTATAAATGGTGTGTTAAAAAATTTATTTAAAATTTTATAATTTTCTTTCAAAATTTGAGGTTTTAAACAAAATAAACTGAAAAAAATAAAATACATATGTATGTATGTACACGCAGAGAAAAAATATGGTTGGGCATGGTTACGGCAACCACACTGTGTTTATTGTAACAATATATTGTTGTTGTACACAAATAATTGTTATTTTTATTAAATATCAGCAATATTATAGTTACTGTAAACATATTAATGTTTATCGCAATTATAAATTTGAGTATTGTTGACCGAAAAATAATTATTTTTCTAACAACTAAATTAAGATAATTTTCAAAACATATTATATTTCTCACAGCCATAACATGATATTTAATAGCCATAGCATGATAACTTTATATACATTTATCATAATAAGTTTAAGATGCAATCAAAATATCGTTGCTCTAATAATATTTTGGTATCGCCATTTGTAAAATAATTTTGTATCAGTTGTGTCGTGTTTTACATAAACATATCGAATTATTTGTTAGTGAGTGGCTAAATAATAAAAAAATAACCATTAAAATAAACAAGAAATTAAAAAAATATTTTAAAAAAAAAATAACAAAATAACCATTAAAATAAACAAGAAATTGAAAAAAAAAATAAAGAAAAAACATTAAAAAAGGGTTGTAGTGTCACAAAATAAAATATCTTTGCTAAAAAATTTTAATAATCTTAAAGTGGTGGAAAAATTTGTGAAATATTGGTGAAAAATATTAACCATTACTGGTAAGTTTTGTGTTATTTTAAGAGAAAAATAATGAAAACTCCATAAAATAATTTATAAATAATTGCGACCTACGACAAAAAGATTACAGTAACTATATTATGTTTTTTATTTTATCATAAGTATTTTTTTCCAATAAAAATATTATGTTTAAAGTTGTATCATATTATGATGTAAAAAATTTATGTATAACAGTTCATATCACTTTGCATCATAATATGATTACTTCTAAATTTATTATGATTGCCATGACAATAATATGATTACTTCTAAACTTATTATGATTGTCATGACAATAATATGATTACTTCTAAACTAATTATGATTGCCATAACAATAATATGATTACTTCTAAACTTATTATGATTGTCATGACAATAATATGATTACTTCTAAACTTATTATGATTGCCATAACAATAATATGATTACTTCTAAACTTATTATGATTGTCATGACAATAATATGATTACTTCTTATCTTATTATGATTACCATGACAGTAATATTATAACTTCTTAACGTTTTATGATTAACAGGATAATAATATGATTAAGAGAAAAATATTATGATGTTATATTACGAACATATTTGGTCATAATATGATTTAATAACAATCGTAATATGGTGACTACAATCATGAATCTTATCATAATATGTTGCTCTTAGAATATGTTTACCACAACCATGTTTTTTCTTTGCGTGTATGCAGTTAACATAGAAAAACAAAAGTTTTCAAAAATAAATAATTAAGTTTTTTAATCTTCATAGTTTACATCTTGCACAAGTTGGGCTTCAATAGAAAATATTGCAAGAGCGTTAATCAGAATTTATATTACGTTTTTATAAACTATCATTGAAAATGGGAATCACCGATATGTTAATTAAAACCTTTTGAACATTGATGGGAATTTAGCTATTTTCCCGTAAAATCTAGCGATTTTTAAAGCAGTGGAAACAAATCATTTTATTTTGGTAATACATACATAGACTAAATTAAAAAGTTAAGAAACACAGGTTTTTTAAGAATATTATTTCATTTTCTTTATTTAATCTGTGATCAGAATCGATAACCATATAAATCGACTTACTAATGAGGAAGTAAATTCAACAATTGAATTACTTAATATGTATAATTTAATATAAATTTCGTGTTCGTTTAAAGTAAAACTTGGCCAAATCAATTTTCGAATTTGAATTCCCCTTACATTATTTTACCTTAAAATTTTGGCGCCCTTTAAATTATGCTGCCCTAGACCCGGGCCTCACAGCCCTAGGCGTAAATCCACCACTGGGATGGACTGGTTCGTAAGCGATAAATTTATGTAAGTACTTATTGTAAACCGGTATTCTTTTTTTAACATATAAAAAAAGATTACCTAATGCTGTTACCTATTATATTTGTTTGTCTTTTGTTGTATTAGAATATCTAGCAAATTAATAACTAAAATAAACATAAAAAAATGCACCATAAACATGTAAAATTAGAGAAGGATCTCAGCAAAGTTATGCAAATGGAAATCTAATATTTATAATCTGAAAAACATTTCCCACATGGTACTGGAGTGCTATTTTGCATTTATATCCCTAAAATACAACCAATATCACACAATAGAACACTTTGTGAATTGCTCATAATGTTGTACACTGTACACTAGGGTTATGACTTTTTAAAATATTTTGAAAATATAAAATTTTACATGCCCAAAGTGCCATAAAAAATGTCATCTTTCGTTTTTGCTGCTCTAAAAAAGTTCCCACACCAAACAAGTTAAAATTTTGTCTAGATAAAAATAAGGAAATTACTAAATTTACTTTTTCGCAATTTTAAAAGTTATTAAAACTATCGTAGCTCTTTTAAGAAACCTAACGGTAGCTTTGTGTATTTAATTGTTAGATAGATAGATAGAGCTTGGTTCTTTTGCATTGGCTCTTTCTATACTCCGCTAATGTTATGAAACCAATTATCTGTGAGTGTTTATAAATTGCATTTGGTACGTGAGGTTTGGCTGCCAAAATGCCCAGCAGACTCGATATTTTATCATTGTTTAAAAAACTGCAGTCAAAGTAGAAAACTGCAATTTCTTTCACTTCTTCATTTGTCAGTGTCCAAAAAATCTATTGCTTATACTTCTGATTTATTAAATGTAAACAGCGACTGTCACCAAAAATCGAAAAGTTCAATACATATTTTCGTTTTTTGTTCAACAGTTTTTGGTTACGACTGCAGTTTTTTAAACTCTTCTTTTTATTACTAATTTATTATTGGTTATTACATGGTAACAGGTAAATTTTTTGAAAAAAAAGTAACCCTACACAGAAAGAAGTATGTTTTCTAAAGTAATCAATTCGTTCTTGATTTTAACTTATTTCGTTCGTATTTGGTAAAATTTTCTTAAATAACGAAACGTTTTTCTTAAACCAAACCACACATTTGCTTATAATAAGTAATTATTGGCTTGGACGAGATCATGCAAAATTTTCGTAGTTCATATTTTCTGGTGATTTAGCAAAAAATTCTTTTCGTGTAGTGTCCACTAAACTGGTTCGGTCCCATCTGCTGGGATTAAAGTTTAGTTGAAAACAATTCCAGAAATTATTTTTTATTTTTTGCAACTCCTCTGGATACCGCCGTTTTGGCACACCGCGACACCATTTGTAGTCCGATCATAACATATCGCATATCGTAAACCATGACTCAAATCAGATCTCAGATACTACTACCCCCCTAATTTGCAATTTTTTGCACTTGGCAAGAAAGTCCTGCTGAAATTGAATATTGACCGATAAAGTAAACTGCAATGTCAATTTAATGTGCACATTAGTGTGGATTAAATTGTAAACTTTTGTGTAGAGGCATAATGCAAACTTCTGCAGACTGTAGCGTTGACTATAGACGTTTCCTTATAGCATTCTAGAAACATATTTTATTTTCTAAATTAATGAGCTTTATTTATTGATTTTTTTTTTTTTTTAATAATTTTTGGTAAAAGTTTTCGTTTTTTGTTTAATAAGCAGTTTTATTTGTTTGTGCTATCTAAATTTGTTTTTTACTAGTTTTCTTAATAATTTATTAATAATTTTAAGACCAAATTTCCTTTGTTTTCAATGAATATTCAATATCATTATTTTGAATTGTTTGGACTCTAAGTTCTTGCAATGAATTGAATCTTTGATCAATGGTGTCATAAAAAAGCGGAATGCATGCGAGTGGCGATACAAAATAAGAAATTTGAAAAAAACACATTTTAAGCCTTAGAGCAGCTTTTAAGAATATACCTTGTCCTCCTTTTAAAAGCAGTATTATTGCTTTGCATACCTACCCCTTACAAAAACCACCAAACTATCTTTAAGCGATAAATATGTTTTTAGGCTTTTTAATGAAATGGGCTTTTTTGATGTTCCCTTGAGTTCTACAGCAAAAACAATATATATAATATTAAATGAATATCTGATACTTAAAAGAACATGTATGACTGTAACTTAAGTTCTTTTATACAAACACGTATAAGCATTTCTGTGTATGTGTTTTTACAAACTTTTCGCAAAACTTTTCCCGCAATGTATGACACATATTATGAGTAAGAAACTTTATTTAAGATTTACTAAACCTGATAACAATTTAAAACAATAAAAGAGATTGTTATCATTTGTTTTTTTTTGAATTAAAACGTGAATGGAATTATAAAAGAAATTAAAAAGAAGACTTACAAAAACATAAAACCTAATAAGTGTAAAATATAAAAGGGCGTGAAATAGTTTTGGTAAACAAGGTAATTTGTTGAAAAGCTTGTGAAAATTATTATATTTCTTATTGTAGAAAAATTGTTCTAAATTGTTCTCTAAATGTGTTATGTGTTGGCTGAGAGAGTTTTGCCGTGATGGTCACTAGCTGAAGGGTGACCATCTGCATGGGTTGTTTGTTTCTATCGATTTTGGCATGCTGTTAAGTCACCAGTCCTGAACTAGTTTTGTCTACGAAGCTGACTAAAGACTTAATTCAGTTACCACGGGAGTCGATGCCCCGGAACATCGTTTCCTGGATTACTGTTAGGTTGAAGCCCTCATGGCCAGGCACCCAACATTAAATTTCCAAAGTTCATCCAGAGATGTAACACAGTACATACTAGATTGTCCAGATAATGGACCAGGATATGGACTTAGCTCAAGATTATAGTTAAAATGATTGTCGAGACTATAGACTTGCATATGATCACTTCTTTATATTCAAGACTTGTATAAATTTAAGACAACATACGAGCTTTGCAAATAAGAAAATTAAAAAAAATCTGTTAATTTTGTATGCCCAAAAACGAATCTATTCAATTTCGGATATGTTGTTCTCAAGTGATGCTTATACCTTTGAAAGCGTTCTATACCGATCGAAAGAACCGGTAGTCAGGCGGAATACTAAAGCTACGGTCACACTTGTCAAATATTTGACGAAAAAAACGGGACCAACAATCAAACTAAATAATCATTTTTTTAATTTCAATATTTATTTTTATTATAGTACCACATCTGACAAAAAAAATTGTTTTTTTCTTTGCCTAGTAGTATAACTAGTTTAATTTTGTGATATTAAGACCATGTTAAATCTAACTAACTATTTACAAAAGTAGTGGTTACGCTTTTTTGGTCAAATATTTAATAAGTGTGACCGTAGCTTAAGGCCAAATATTCCAACGACAATTGTCAAAGTTTTTAACTGGACTAGCAACATGTAATCTAGAGTTGTCATGATAGCATACTATAGTTTCATGTCTCGTCGTATATTTCAGCATCGCTTGAAACAAAATAATTCTATTTGAAACAGGTCCCCTGTGATTGTTTTTCCAGACTAAACCAGCCAATAATAGAGGGGGTGCTTATGGTCTCACAGAGTATTGAGTATTAGCTTTTAGTTTTATTTTTAACAGTGTTGGTTATTTATCCTTTTAAATCGTGTATAATTGATTATCTTTGATCAATTTATTCCCAGTTAATTTTTGTGCTGTGCAATTGTTTTCCCTGAAATTTGTTAGTCTTCATTTGGTACAGATATTTATACGCAACAACTCACCATTTATGCACTTGAATACTTTTCGCCCTCCAAAAACTATGCAATATATTTTGTGCATACAATCTGGCGAAAAAATACCCAGATATTGTCACTTACGCACCCACTTACACATGCACAACACAACAATTTTATCAATTCAAACTCATCAATTTTAAATGACTGTGTCTGTGTGTGGTCGAAAGAAATTCACTCCCACAATTCATCGACGCCGCAACAAAAAAAAAAGCAGTGAAGAAGAGAAAATAATTACAAATTGGTCAAAATATCACGTAAACGTATAAAACTGCTCATGGTTTGAAAAATTGACCTGAATTGCTAAAAAACAAAAGTCCTGCAAACGAATCAGCGATAAGCCAAATAATTTCAGCCATGGAGAACCCCTCAATTGTTTTAACACAATTATCATACTGTGTTTAAGAGTAAAGGGGAAAATATAAGCGTTGTCATTTGGTTCAGTTTGGAAGGTATTTTCTAATATTTTTTTCTTTAAAAGATTGTTAAAAAGTATCTCTCCTGTTTGCGGTTTTTAACTACTTGAGATCCTCAACAAGGGTTTGCCACAATAACAATAATTAAACATTCCTGCACTACAGTCTTATGTCTTACCAACTTTATTGTGTTTTGTAATGCAGAGGTTTATTTTAGCCAGAGTGCCATAAAGGCTACTATATGGGACTTTGTGATAAGGATAAATCACCCTATAACGACCATAAACCATAAACGTTGGTAAAAGGAGACACCGGACACCAAGAAAATTACTAAGTATATCTTATAAACAAAAGTGTTTTAAATGTAGCTGTTAGCGCCACTGTCGTCCAATTACTTTTTTTATTTTTTTACCGTGCAATCTCAATCTGGCCAGAACTAAAAAACATGTAAAAATCCCAAGCCTTGTAAAGCTCACATTTTTTCTTTTTGTTATTGTAAAAAAGCTATTTAAAGTCGTAAAGAAAACATATTTTCAAATAGTTAAGCAAAGTGATTGGTAGTCGTGAAATTAAAATTTAACTCACCTTGTTAAAAGCTAATTTCTTTAAGAATATACAAAACCTATTTGTTGCGCTTTGTTTTTACTAAAAATTATATATTAACATTAACTAAATAATTTGTATTTATTTATAAAAAATATAATTTACTTAGGAATTTCAACATACAAATGGAAATAAACCTGAATTTATCAAAACTTGTATTTGTTGTTTACAATCTTGTGAAAACTGGGCGCTCGGGCAAATTTCCGTAACAGTAGCGTTTAAGTCTTTTTTAACTCCACTTTCTTTAATTAAAAATCTTTGGCTTCGTACAACTTTAGCTTTTTTGTATTAATGTCCCTTCCATAAGTCCTTTTAAATGATATTTTCGTGTTTTAAGCGTACACAAAATTGAGTTCGTTTTCCTTTGAACTCTCCAATGACACATATTGAAGACTTTATTTACTAAATATTAAAGCCTAAAGTGTTGGTTTTAAGAAAGAAATGCCTTCTTTGAGATACTTTAAACTAAACGGAAATTACTAAAAAATTTCTAAAAACACCTACTAAAAAATATTAATCATACGACCTAATAGAATTTTTTTTTAAAAAGTTGTAAAAATTACTATATAAATCCAAAAAGTAGCAAGTTTTTCTCTTCTCAAGTGTTAAAAGAAACTGTTCTTCTCCTTAAGAACACTTGAATTTATCACTTTAGTTCTCATATGTAAAATAGTTTTATTCTTGTTCTTTCAAGTTCGCTCAATTGTAAGAATTCTATATATTTTTTCTGTAACTCATTTTCAATTATATAATATTTTCCCTTCCATAGAAAGCATTTTTCTAAACATTAACTAAATAAATGTTGCAATAAATTCTTTGCCATAAATCATAATAAATAGAGCTTTTCTTCATCCCAAAGAAAGGCACGGAAAGGAAAGGGAAGACAACTGGTTTGTCTTTATGCTCATATTTTAACAATTTTATAACTATTTTTACAATAATTTCACATATTATTTTTTTTTCTTTTCTATTTCTTCACATTCATTTCCCTTTAAACCGTAAGTGTCTGCATATTTGTCACTGCATTTCCGTTTCAAAATATGAAAAATGAAAAAGTGCTTCCACGAGTATGAAGAATGCAGCAAGATTGTACTTTATTCATATTTTTACTTTATTACAGACGAGTGGTTAATGTATATGAGTGTGTGTGTACGTGTATGTGTGTGTGATTTTTCTTAAGAGGATGACAAAAGAATAGTATTGAACAGAAAATCATCTTTAGAGTTTTAGTTTTGACTGCAAACACTTTTATTTAATAGGATTTGTAAATTCTTTTCTGTTTAAGAACATTTTCAATATTTCAAGTAAATAAAAAAAAAAACAAATCAAGATTGCATTTTATTGAAAATTATATTTCTACTTTATATTGAGAAACGGAGAATATTAGCTGTATTACATAAAATTGTAGAATATATGAGCTTAGCGTCATATGGTCGGCTTGGTGTGCGGGTTTTAATGCACCTTCTTCTGCTGATTGAGTGGCTGCCAATGTATATATCTCTGACCTTAGGTCAGGTCAGTTACAACTCTTTAGTGTAGAGAAAATTAAAGGAAGAATTAAGTGTTAGCGTTTTATTCAAAAAGTTAAGGCAGATCAATATAATCACAAGGAATTTATCGAATTCCCGGTGAGGAAAAAGGAAATCCGAAGTAACTTACCACCCGGATAAATCATTGTCACACCACAGCGCCAATCCAAGTTAGAGCCAGCCCCATAGGATGCTTTTAAGGGCCAAATACACTTGTTAAATGCTTGTCCAGTAAGCGAATTCACTCGTGTACGTGTGCTGGACCTAATATTCGCCGTCGTATCAACATTTTTTTGTTTTTCATCCAGCATCGTCGGTGTGACACATCCAAACACATTTTCATTAATACTACCACAATGCTTTATGAGTATTTTGATAAGTGTATTTGGGCCTTTAAGGTAAACAAATAGTTTTAGAATTAGTTTTATTTTTGTGTATTTGTTTCGTTGTTTTTTTAGTGTGTTATTCTTGATACATGTGCAAATTTAATTAAAAATACATATACACTGCTATTTGTTTTTCATATTTGTTCACATTTGTCACTTAAACGACCAACAAGCATACAACTGCATCCATTTATACGGGTGTACAAGAAAATTATATAAAATATTTTGGTTTAAAATAATATCCAGTGTTCTAGTTATTATTATTTACCCGAAAAACAAATATACAACGTCTCACTATTCATAGAAATTTAAATACATGTATACAAATTTATACATATGTTAGTGGACATAAATGTATTTGTTGAAGTAAAAAATAAAACTATTTAACAATATTGTGAAAATATTGTAGCACTTGGACTCTATAGACGGGCTGGTGAAAAATAGTGCTATAAATAAAAAAAAAGTCTAACTCATGGAAATCTAGTAGTTTAAGGTTGATATGTTTTGGGGTATTGCACTGTTGGCACGCTCCATAAAAACTATATCCAATAGTTTCACCTACAATATCAAAAATTTTTATTGTTAAAAAAGTTAGAAGTTTTTATCTTTTTTTTACTCTGTCATGTAAATGACAAAAAATTTGTTTAGTTTTTTTTATCTCAACAATTAAAAAAACAAATTAGATTTTTATTAAGTTAAAAAACTAAAAAAAATTGAAGACCAATTTAAGAAAATTTTATCGCAATTTAAAACAAATTTCAATTAAATTTTATTTTTAAAAATATTTTGCTTACCAAAATATTGGCTTTAGACTTTGTGGTAGAGCATCAACATCATCCATCAATATATTCTTTGTCTCTGCTTTAAACATGAGATCGAATAACTTTTATTTGTTTTGTTACAAGCTTGACATTTTATTGATTTATGGGAAAATTTGGAAGGAAGTATGTAAAGAAAGTCATACAATCTTTTGAAGAAATGAAAGAGATGTCGTTTTTTTTTTGGATTTACTACAACTAAAATTATAACTTCTACTTTTTGTTTCCAAAATATTCTTTTCTATAACATTAATACTATTGACATTATTGAAACTAAATAATAATGAAAAGCATACGGGGTTGCTTATCCCTTTTAACCCTTCGTCTGTAAAATTTAAAATTATGCCTGTTTCTTAACAAAAGAAAAAAAATAACAATAAAATATGGTGAATAGTGAAAAGTTCGAAAGCCTTACGATCTTCTGCTTTAAGAAAGTTATTCAATTAGTTTTAAGAGCTTTAAGACATCGAAAATTACTTTTTCTAAGTTTCAAAAGCTTTTCTAATCTTTGGGTCTTATATTTGATTTGATTAAAATTAAAAGCTAAACAATTTATTTGCTTACTTTGTCACACATGCATTCATACTATCAGACTTTTACATATTACTTGAGTTTTTGACATCTATTAATAATACGTATTACAGTATAAACTAGCCTTGGGGAATATTGAGAAGCTTTGAATATTTTCTTTTTTCTCTCAAAAGCTTAAAAATTTGCCTGTTTATTTAAAGTTGTAATAAATTTAAAAAATTGGATAAAAGTTCTTAAATTCAAAAGCTTTAGCTATTGTCTACCTCAAAATTTGATTCGATTAATTTTAGAAACCCAAACTGTTTTTGGGATTTTCTCTTAAAAGCTGATATACAACTTGAAGCTTTTACCATTTCTTACTACAATTTTTAATTAAAATAGTTTTAAAAGCATAAAACCTTTGCTGTTTATATGATTTTCTTTCTAAAGCTTAAATACCTAAAACTTTACCAGTTTTCATTTTTTTTAATTTAGTCCCTTTAGCTTTCAAAGCCGATAAACTTTTCCTTTTTTATAGTTTCTTCTTAAAAAGCCTTTAAAACTGCTAGTATACTTTGCAACTTTTATATATGTTTTAAAATTTGCTTAAAATATTTCTTTATTTAATTAATTAAAAGCTTCACAAGTTTTCGTAGTTTTCTCTTAAACGTTTAACAACTCCAACTAAATATAACTAATATTAAACATTTTGGAAATTGAGAAAACTTTGTTAAAAAGCTTAAGGAATCTTTTGCTTTTTATCATTTGCTTGATTTAAAAAACTTTTTAAGTGTTCTTGATGCTTTTTTATTCAAAAGCTCTAGTAATTTTTGAAAATTTTCCTAAACTAATTAAAGCTTTTATATTTTACCAAAAAATTTTAAATCTACAAGCACTTAAAAAGCTTTTAAAATATTTTGCTTAAACTTCAAATGAATTTAATTATTTGTGATAGCTTTTAAAGCTCTTAGTGCTTATTTTAGTCCCTTGTAAAATTACTAAACTTATAGTTTTGTGTGCTCTTTACAGCTTTATGAGGCAAAACTTTAACGAATGCCTAAACAAATTTATATTTCAACATTTATATGTTTAAGTTAATTATTGTAAACCCTTTATAATGACAAGGAAAAAGAATTAAGCGATTTTAAGTCGTAAATCGCACTATTAAATGTGCGGTTTTCTAATAGGAAAATAAAATTTAATAGATAAACTTCCAAGTTTTTTACTATACAAATATTTAGCTAAAAATATTAGCAGTTTTGATATGAGAAAAGTTTTATTCAACTTTTTTATAATTAAAAAGAAAAATTTAATTAAAACGTATCTGTATTGGTTTAAAAAAGGTTATAAAAACAAAAATTTTAGTTAAGCAACTTAAAAAAACGAAGGGTGGATCAGAAGTTGCTTAGAAACAAACCTTCTAATAAATAAGGTCTAAGATCTTTCAACATAAAAACTTATTTTGGACTGTTGTCGAGATTATAGAATAAACTATAGCTAATTCTAAAAACCGAGACTATTGGCTTTTGCGATTTAATTGGGGACTTCCTTATCTATTTGAACTTATTTAACAACTTCGTGTTTTAAGTTCATGAGTTGATTAATGTCTCATATTCATATAGCTTGTTTAGTTTCAGTTATTTTTTATGTTTAACTAACAATTTGCGATTTGCTGAAAAAATGCTGCCTGGCTATATTAAAGTTTAAAACAAAATGTTTCCTTTTTTCATTTACCAGCATTTATGACCTTAAATTTTTAGTAATAAAAATGTCTGTTTTATTTTGTTGATATTTTCCTTTTTTTTTTTTAGCAAAAATGGTTTTCATTTATTTTTATTAAAAAAAAAATAATTTTTTTTAGCATTTTTCTACGATTTTAGTGGCTGGTAGTTTTTATCTAAATGTTATTTTTTTTTTTTAAATAAAAAAGTGAAAAATATATATATAGATATATATATATATATATATAGATGAAGCAAAACAATCTCTTTTTTTAAATTCAGTTACACGTTTTTATAAATTACTAAAACAATTAATTATGTCATATAGATTGTAGGAAAACGTTTATAATTAAATGTTAAAGAAACAAAAAAAGACGTTTTTAAACAATATGTATTTCCATTTAATTTTATAAAAAAAAAACTTTTAGGCCCGTTGTCACAACTTACCGATAGCTAAAGGTAGGATTTTATCGGCCGTAAAAAAAGTGTTCTATTATTACAATTTTACTTTAACCTTAACTTACTTTATCGCTCACTTTAGGTTAAAGTAAAGTTTTAATAATGGAAAACTTTTTAAAGGCCGGTTTAAGTCTACTTTTAGCTATCGGTAAGTTGTGAAAACGGGCCTTATGGTGTTTTCCACTTTTTCAAAACTTGTGTTTTGTTTTCGACAAATAACAAATAGCATTATTACAGGGCTGGCAATAATTATTTTTATACATGCAGCTTTTCAGAAGGTGATATTTATTGTGTAGTGTTCGAAAAGAACTGCATATTTTCATACAAATTGAAACAAAAATTTGGCGAAGAAATCCGTCGTGAAATAAAATCTATTTTATTTTGAGAAAATTTTTTTTATACTCTCAGATAAAGACACATTTTGTAAAAAAAGAAAGAAATGAGAAGAAAATTTCAAGTAACTGCTTCCGATTTATTTATTTCCTTTAGGATTTTCGACTTAAGCTGAAGACTAAAATTATTCAGTTGACTTTAATAATAACAATAATAATCTTAAATGTTAATATTGATATGATTAAATAGTAAACTATAGTCAAAATATAAAGTTTAGACTAAACTTAGTAAGGACTTTACAATATTCAAGGCTTTATACTAATAATGCCCGTAATTTCTACAAAAAGAAATCTAGCTGTACATAGAAATCTATGGTGTAAAAGCTGCCATATTTTAAAGGAAAACGTAGGCAAAATAAACGTTAAACTAGGTAAAGATAACTGTAGGTACAAACTCGACCGGCTTTCTTTTACCAAAAAAAAAAAACTGTAGTCAAGAATAGAGACTGATTTGTATTCCAGACGACAGAATTTACTATTTCTAGAGCCTAAATATTCAAATAGAGCACAAAATGAAGTTAAGTCGAGTTCGTAGTCAAATCTAAATTTTAATATTTAGTTGTGTTTATATTTAAGTTTAAAGTAAATTTTATTTAAATAATTTTGTAGTTGAATCTGTAGCCGAGTCCATAGTGGAGACTTTAGATGTGGCTAATATTGTAGTAAATTTAAAGTCTATAATTTGATAATGTGTCAAGTCTAACAGCACGTTCTGTAGCTTAGGTTTTTGGTCCAGACTGAAGTAGTGTCTTACATCTAATCAAAATTCTTGTTTAAGGTAGAAAATTAAGTTATTTCTATAGTCAAGTTTAAAGTCGATTCTATATTAAGTGAATGGTCAAGTCGTGAGACCATACATGCATATAGTTTCTTAAGCCAACTCAATATTCTTGTATACAGTCATTCTTAATTTGAGTCTCTAGTCGTGTTTATAGGCAAGCCGATAGAGAAGTGTAAATTAAGAGCGAAAGAGTTTATCACATCTATTCAGAACACTTGTTTATAGTCGAAACTTAAGTAAATTTTTTAGTCAAGTCTATAGACATCTCTACATCCTACCTGTTATGTCTTAAGTTCAGCCTGAAATGGTTTCTGAAGTCTAGGCATTATACTTCTAAATAGCCAAATCTAAAGTAAAGGCTATAATCGACTCCATAGGCAAGCCCATAGTTGATTTTCTAGTTAAGTCAATAGGCCAGTTTTTAGTCCAGACTAAAATAGCTTCTGAAGTCTAGTCAATATTTTTGTATTAATTGAAATCAAATAAAAATTCTGTTGTCAAGTCTAAGGACGAGGAAGATTCTATAGTCGAGTCTTCGGAACTTTATTCGAGTTTTTTTTATACTCAAAAGTTTTTTTCTTAATATAATAAAACAAAAACTGTATGCGTTTTCTAGATATATTTTTTTATTTTTTTTTTCGAAAAATATTGCTGCATAAGATTTGTATTAAGAGTTTTTGGAAAAAGTAAAAGTATAACATCTCTATTTGGTGTTTGGTTTAATTTATATTGCAAATGGTTTAAAAGGTTATTTCATAAAATAAAGTTATTAAAATTTGTGGTTTTCTTCAGTTTTTATGAAATTTGTTAGAACTATAGTCATAAGTTTAAAAGTAGGCTATAGTCGAAACTAATTTTTGACTATCTTATAAGCCAGACTGGTCTCGAGACCTTATGCATACTATTGTAGATACAAAAAAACCAAATAATAATGGAGTATTAAGTGCTAGCCTTTCTATTTTTCATGTCCCGCTTATGAGAACAGATTATTTCTTCTGATCTTTAAGACTTAGGCTTGGGGACACCAAACAGGATTGTATTATTCTGATGTCTTCGTTTGCATATAATTGGGTAAAGTCTACGATTATTTCCTTGTGTAGTTGAATCGTAAATTCCTTGCCATAATTAATGTTTAAGAGTAGAGCTTCAAGGTTGGCAACTCCGTAACCTTATAGGACTCCAAGTCATTGTCGGTTTAAACCTTAATGTGCAATATCAATGTATAACATTGCTGATAATTCACCCTTCGTCCGGTTGAATAGAAGCAGTTTTAAATTCCCAGGGTAATAACAGCGCAATATTTCAAGGTTATGTTTGAGATTATAAGGAAGAGTATGGTCAGGGTTCGATACTATAGACGAGATTATTCTTCACATTAGAGTCGTTATTATATCGATACCATTCGTTATTCGAGGCAAAATTTTTTTCCTGTTCACTACACTGGTCATACCGTATTATTAATTAACTGTAATATATATGTATTTCATTTTATTTACTTCTTTTTTGTTTTATCAGATTGAAAGTATGCCAATTGTTTTATTTTTATTCTATTTAAATATAAATAAAATATATATAAAAAATAAAAATTGCATACTTCTGAATATACATATAAAAAAAATATTTCAGATAAATAACAATTTTCCCAATAAAAAACTCTAAAATTGAGTGTGAATAGAGATGTACAAGTAAAAAAATAATTAATGAAAAAATGTAATAGTTTGTTTATTTAAAAACAGAAAGGGCCCTGCAGATCTGGAGAATAGGAATGATATGGCGATGTACGTTACTAATTGGAATCATACAAATTTTAAATTTCTATTGAATTCTAATTACTGTGTAAGGAAGTCAATATTATTTTAAAGACTTCAAGTAGTCAGTCAGAAACCTTATCGAAAAAACTACGCAACTTTTTTAAAATATGGTATTCGAGGAACTAACCGATCGTTTTGAATAATATAGATTATCGTCAAAAATTGCCTTGTGAACTTTGTTTGGCATGGTAGTTCTTATACTAACAATTCTGGACATTTTATGCATATAGGACAACTTATGTCACAATATGTAAGTGCTTGTATAAATATTTCGGTGTAACTTCCTGCCTTTATTTGTTTTTGTTAAAAAAGCAATAATATTAGCTTAATTTATTACAATGCTCATTTGGATTTTATTTAAAATGGTTTCATGTTTTTTTATTGTTTTTATACCCTTCACCGAAGGTAAAAGGATATATATAACTTTGTCATTCCGTTTGTAATTTCTACAATATTGATCCTACACCATATAAAGTATATATATTCTGGGTCCTTATGAGAAGCGAAGTTCAAATCCGGTTGTCCGTCTGTCCGTCCATCTGCCTGTTGAAATGGGGTTTTGGAGGCCCCCAGAAATGATGGGGGCTTGGTTGGTGTATATTTCTGTCAGGTATTCTTATTATAATTTTGCAATTGAAATTCAGCCAGATCGGTCTAAAATAGTCTGAGATATGAGCAAAAAATCGCGACAACTTCTAATTTTTTCCAAAATTCCCTTGTTGTTGTTGTTGTATTTTTATAACTTTTTTCTGTATATCTGGAGAACGGCAAGAGCCAAAGTTTCCAAATAAGTTACACACATTTAGGTTATCTATACACAGCACCCACAAACTGTGGGCGGGATTGGAGAAGTGCGCGTGGTACCTCCCGTACAAAAAATATCAAACATTTTATAAAAACCTGAATTATTGGACCGTCATATGACCTACGGTTATCCCTTATATATCAAAATACCCTCTTTCGGGAAGCATTGATCTTCCCGAGGTCAAGTTTTATAACCCAACTTACTGGCAAATTTGTTCCTTAACCCGTCGGTATATAAATCTGTCAAATCGGTTAAAAAATTGGCAAGTTATGAGTAAAATACTCATAAAATGGGCTAAAAACATCAACATTTTTATAAACACATCAACATTTTTATAAACACCTAAAGTTAAGGGCTGTCATGTGACCTACGGATACGTCTTGTATATCAAAAGATCAGAAATCTTTAGTAGAAAATATCTTCTAAAAAACTCGGAAAAATCGGTTTAGATCCAAAAAAGTTATGACCAAAATGTATTTATTCCAACAAACAAGAATTAGTTATTTAAGACTTAAATAGATAAGGAACTGGTTCTTTTAGAATAAACTTAGACGGAACTGCTTATTTAAGCATTCGATTAAATATCAACAAATTATTATAGCAAACAATAAATAAAAATCTAGTTCTTTTATTTAAGTTATTAAAATAAGTTAAAAAAATAACATATTTTATAGAAAAAAAGGAAGTTTTTCAGACTTTGTTTCACTATTTACGTTTTTCTATGATCTACATTTTTAATTTAACACATTTATTTGTTTCAGTTATTTACTAGCTGATAACTGTGTAACACTGTTAAGGCTCAGTTAGCCGGGAGTAACAGTAACAGTAACCATACCGTTAAAACCTAAGAGCAATCTATTTCTTACAGATTGAGACGTAAAATCTTACTGCTAACTATAATCGTTCTAATTGCTTTACATACAACAAAATGAATCAGCTGATTTGCAACGTTACTGTTACTCCCGGCTAACTGAGCCTTTAAGCAATTAATTTTCCATTCTTATTACACAGCTGCACTCACACAAACCGTAGCAATTATCAAATAACAACAGAACCATCACCACTTTCGCTAATACTGCAATGACAAACTATTCATATAATTTATAGTCATTTACTCATTCATTCATTTATTTGGCTTAACCGTTTGAACAGCATCATAATTAAATTAACGCTAATGACACTCATTTGGTCAATAAATTTTGTGTTTTTCTCTGTGTTGGTGTGTTACATTATATTCCTGTGTATTCTAAGAGCTAATGTGTGTGTATGTCTCGCTGGCATTAAACACAATTGTTATATTGTCAATAATTTGCATATTAAAGGCAATTTTAGACTTTTAAACTTAAAATTAAATTTAAAACTTAAGCTACGGTCACACTTATTAAATATTTGACCAAATAAGCGTGACCACTACTTTTGTTAATAGTTAGTGAGATTTAACAAGCTCTTAATATCACAAAATAAAGCTTATTATACTGCTAGACATAGCAAAAAACTGTTTTCTGTAAGATGTGAAATTATAATCAATATATATATTGGAAATAAGGGAAATAATTATTTAGTTTGCTTGTTGGTTCCGTTATTTTCGTCAAATATTTGACAAGTGTGACCGTAGCTTTAACAATAATGGGTAAATGCATGAGCATGTATTTCTAAAAATGTATTATGTTATGAGAAAAACCGTTTATTTATTCTTTTTAATTATATTCTAAAACAACTAGTTATTTTCTTTCATAGTATTCTAATAGTTCTTTTTTTCCTTATTTTATTCGTTCCTTGTTTTATAAAATATCTTGTTATTCTTTTATTGTGTTTTCAAATAATTAGTTCGTTTTTCTTTGTGTTCTACATGAACTATTTTTTTGTAATTATATTCTAGAAGATTAAGTTATTTTTCATTGTTTTCTTAAAGAGTTATTGTTGTGTCATTGGTTTCCAAAAAAAATAACTACTTCTTTTTATTTTGTTATTTTGAATTTTAAAAACTTTTTTTAATATATTCTTAAGGAAATAGTTCTTTTTTTCATTGTATTTTAAAACAAAAATTTGTTCGTGATATTTTTAAAGAATTAATTGTTTTTATTGTAATTTCATAAAACATTTGTCCTTTTTTAATTGAATTCTAAAAGAACTAGTTCGTAATAATTATATTCGTAAAGAACTAATTCGTTTGAAAATACTCTTAAAGAAATAGTTCTTTTTTCATTTTATTCTACAAAATCTAGTTGTTTATTCATTGTATTTTAAAAGAATTATTCCATTTTGAACAAGTTAGTTGGTAATTCTGTAAAGATATAAGTCAACTAGTTAAATTGTTTACGTTTCCTTGTTATACGCGGCTTTATAATTTCTCGTCGCTAGGAGAAATTATAAAGGAATTATAGTTAGATTAAGTCTTTGGGGTTTGAAAGAATAAAGATTTAGGTTTAGATCCAGTACAATAAATTAAGTTTTTATTGATGATGTTCACCGTTGGCTAGCTTTCAGACAAGTGCCATCATTTTATTTTTTACAATTTCAAGTTAGTTAAGTTCACAAATGTGTGTATAGCAAAATTCTAGTGTTACATTTTAAAGTAAAATTTAGAATAATAGATCATTAATAGATCATTAATCGTTACATTATTTTAACATTAAGAAGTAAATTCATTATTCTGTTAAAAAATTCCGATAAAAAATATGTTTAATTTAAAATAAAAGGTTATTTGATGTTTAAAATTTTGGTTTTGAACACATTTTTCTTGGTATTATTTTATTGCGGTATAAAAGGATGGATGAAGACAACCAAGCTCAAATAGAGTCTGTTACTAGATTTTTCAAAGCATGCAACATAAAGAGACTGCACTGCATCTCTGTTTATGGATTACATTAGGTAATTTTTGTTGCAGGGAGTATTTTGGAATGTTATTGGCCATAGACGATTTATTAGAACGAAAATTCTCACAAAACATACTTAAAATTTTCTCTAAAAATTTCGTACGTGTGCAGTTACAAGAAATAAGTCAACACATTAAGTACTAATACAATTATATAGTTAAGGGTTTTTCCTCTCTCTTTTCATTCCAGTCAATACTCTATATTATTTGTAAATACAGTACTATATCGCTGATACTCAGTGAGAGGTCTGTATTTTGTTGAGTGTATGTCGTGTTTCAAAACAAGCACAAATTGTGAGTAAACTCTAAATAGTGAACAGACGCCATAACAGAAAATCTATACTGCTTCAAAACTTAACATTCGTTTTCCTAAGAGTTGAGTGTAAATTTTCTCCTTAGTATGAGAAATGAGTATATTTAAGATAAAGATATTTAAACATGAGTTGTTATTTTGTTAACATTTTAATTTGTTTTTAGGGAAAATTTGCTTTACTTAATTAAATTTGCAAATTTTTCTATAAACAGAGTTTTAAAAATTGTATTTACACTTTTATTTAATGTAAAACACTTTTAAATGCCAACTAAAAATAGAAGTTAAACACAATATGAAATAAAGTCAAATCACGATAATTTGTACCCCGATAAATCGTAATTCCCTATAATTCGTAATAAACTGTCGGTACCTTAAACAAATCTCTTTAATTCGTAAAATTTCCATACATTTTGGTCCTCGCTAATTCGTATTTTTTTGCAAATAAAATCTTCTTTACCTCTTATAAATCGTAATTGTTTGCTAACTACCACTTATAATTCGTAATAAAAACAACAGAAACATGGAAAGAATGATTTTTTGTTTACCGCTATTATTTTCTTTTGCGTGGGTTTTTGCTTGTGTGAGTGTTTATTTTTTTAAGATCTTATGATATTTTTTATAATTTTTTTTACCGTTTTAGTAAATAAATTAAAAAACCCCGTTAATTCTTATTTATTTTATTTTAACCGCGTTAAATCGAAACCTCGCTTAATCGAAAACCCCTATAATTCGTAAGAAATGTTTGGTCCCTTGCGATTACAAATTATCGGGAGTCCACTGTATTTTCTATGTAAATTTTCCAAAATTAATAAAATTTATTTTCACATGACTTGAAGCCATTAACGCTAACAAATTCTCCAAATCTTACTATTTTTTTTTAATAATTTATAACTGATTTTTTCTTTTCCTACCCGGTCTTATGGTCAATATTGAAGCCGGTAGCTGAGCATTTATTAAAGTCCTTCCTTCCTGCTTTTCTGGCCGTCAAGAGACGTCTCTCATGGACCTTTCGATGTTTGGTTAAGTGATCGGGCAAAACATTTTGAACAAAAATCACATTTGTAAGGCTTGACACCCGAATGAGAGCGTCGATGTCTCGCCAATTCATCCGAACGGGAAAATCTCCAGGTACAATTAGTCCAATTACAGACATAAGGTTTCTCACCCAAATGACGCCTTAAATGGGCCTTTAAATGGGTAGGTTTGGCATATATCTTACGGCAGTCCCCATAAGTACAGGGATAGGGGTTTTCCTCAGCAATACGTGAATTGTGGTCTGAAGGTAAACGTTTTAGATTCTCAGCCTTTCTTGCAGGAAGTGGTTACAGTTGTCGAGTAAAAACTCCACTAGTTCCGGAATTTCTATATAATTATCTAAAAACTTTTCCTCCTAGTCACAGAGATCTTTGGACAAACTTGCTTAAGAGGATAAATTATAGTCTGCTTAGGAATCCTGGGAATAATCCAGTAAATAATACAGACTAGTTTGCCATTGTTTTTTTTTCAAGTCCATAATTTGAGGTTTGTAGTAACTGTATTCATCATGATATTCCAATAAATATTTACTGGAATTTTCATTAATATTTACACTTTCATGTAAAGAAGAATTATGGTTTGCGAATTGACTGACTTGACCACTAAAATAATCTTGTTCTATTTGTTCGTTTAAATCACAAAATAATTGTTGAAAACCTCCATCAGAAAAAAAGTCCATGATGTTTTCAATATAAAGAAATTTTTAGAAATAACAACGATTGATCGTTAACCATACGAATTTAAATATTTTTTGTTTTGTTTAAATATTTCTATATTAATATTATTTCCAATTTTAATCAATATTCCAAGAATTTGATAAAATATTAAAATTTTTCATTAATACGATTTCCGTATGACGTGCTAAATTCCCAGTTTTTCATATTTAATAAATACACTGAAATTTATTGTTGAGGGAAAGCTAGCTTCTATGCGCATTTCACTGGTTGCTTAGGCCAGCTCATCAGGAAACCTTTTCCAGAGATTTTAGAAAGGCCAAAAATATTATACAAATAAAACCCTAAAGCGAATAAGAATTATAAACACTCAAAGTCTTACTTGTAACAATATCAAAGCCGAAACAGAACACCAACAATAAACAGTGAGTTTATCTTTTCTTACATTCCCCTACAATTGGTTGGGTTCTTTCCGACTCGAATTGTAGTTGTAAGTGGGTAAAAAGAAAAAACAAAATTAAAAAACAAACTGCTTCATTCTACTGTCTTCGTAAGAAAACAACAAAAGAAAAAAAACCAATTTGCCAATTCAGTTTTTTGCACGGGCACATGCAAGTATGTATATTATCAAAGTTATTTTCGGGAATACAAAATTTATTATTAATACGATTTCCGTATGAAAAATTATCTTCTCTGCCACTCAAGCTTGACACTTTCTATCAAAACTGTTAAATTTAAACTAAATTTGATATTTGACTAATTATCAATCATATTAAAGTAGAAAATACCCAATCATTATTAATTTCACTCCACCACAACCAACTCTTTTGCATTTAAAAATTTTTTACTTTTAAAATCTTTGCTACAAATAAATGTAAGTTTCCTCTCTAGGGATTATTTTGAAATTGGTGAAAAAATCTGTACCAGAAACCATCATTCTGCACATGTAGTTTTTGTTTTCTTAAAATATAATTAATGAAGTATTCCAAAAAACACAGTACGCATTTGTAATTGACCACACGTCATTAATGATCGTCATTATCATGTGTAGATTTAATGATTCTCTCTTGTTATACTCTTCCCCGAAGGTAAAACGGTATATATAAGTTTGTCATTTGGTTTGTAATTTCCGCAATATTAATCTTAGACCTTAAAGAGTATATTTTTTTTGGGCCCTTATGAGAAGCGAAGTTGATTTAACGATGAAAGTCTTATTTTGTGTTCGTTGAAAAGGTGCTTCCAAGACCCCAGTTATAATGGGTTCTTGATTTGATTTGATTTGTTATGGGAAAAATATTTTTAAAGCACCTTCGCGTGTTGCCGAATTAATGTATTTCCCCTACAGCCTATAACAACCAGATGGGGGACGTTGTTGAAAGCAATTATGTATTATGCTGAAAACTTTTGCCAATTCAAAGATGTTGCAAAAGGATTCATCAGTGGTGAATTTAAGTTAATTGATATTGCCATACATAAGATGTATTTTTTGGACGCCAACTTAAGTTGACAAATTCGGAGCAAGCTTGATAAAGATTAAACACAAATTAAGGATTTCAATTTATTGTTTTTAATCCTTAACTGCTTGCATATTTAATTTAAATTGTTTTCGAAAACAGCGCAATGAAAATGAATATACCACAGAAACTACCAGCATTTAATCATGCACCTATCACTTCCGTTTTATTTTGTTATAAAAAATAGGCAGTATACTTTTATTTTAAAAAAATGAAGGGTCAAATATATCTCTAAAGAAATTTAAAAAAACAAAATCAATAAACAGTTGATTCGTATGTAATTGCGATCAGTTTCACCCTTTGCTTAAGTAAATGACAGTAACAAAAAATTTAACAAAAAGTTTTCTTAAGTCGAATATGGTTTGGCACTTATGATTAAGATGCATTTGCACAGTTGCTCAAGCCAGCTTATGTATATTATAGTTGGGCCTTTACAAGTGACTTAATTTACATGATTGTCTTATTGTTTCTTAATAGGTATTTGTGTTTTACTTTATTTTAACTTCTACTTTTGTGGTTTTTGTGCATTACATACGTTTATGAGACTGAATTTTAACGTTGTTCATGCTATTTTAGTTTTTTCTTGTTATTTTTATGTATTTTTATCACTTATAAAAAAATATAAGATAATTTTAACTGAATATTTTTTAAATTTTTAACGCATATATTTCTATTTTTATTGCATTTTTTATGCGCATAAAAAGCGGTTTTAACTGCATAAAAGTCCAGCTCTGGTGATAACACAGTCAAGACAGTACGATAAATAAACTGATAAAATATATTTACTTAAAAATACTATAAAGATGCTCTTAGCACACTCGTGTATTCTCTATTTCAACGTGAATCTCAATTATTGGCTGTAAATTTAAAAATGTATAAAAATTAAAAATTAATGAAAAAAATTTCAACGCAAAACTGATGAAATATTTTAGTAAATTCAAAATTTAAAAAAATTAATTCGATGCAAAAAATATACGTTCTTTTTTAATTTTAGTTTTTTAAAGACATAATTGTAAATATTTTTTTCTTGTTCAAAAAGAAAAAAATTCTTTCTTCCTTTATGAAGAAACCCACAAAAATTACTTTCCTTTTGAACATGTCTTCGAACAAATTTGCTAATCTTGTCACAGCCGCTTTCATGTTGGACATGATAAAACGGGCAGTAAAATGAATAAAATATGGAAAAATATTTCCCTTCCGCATGCAAAAATTTTTAAGCATAAAAAATCTAACCTGTGGTTGACATTTGGCGGATACAATAAAAGAAACAATCAACTATATGGCAAAAACAAAGAACAGCCACATTTAAAGTTTTATAAAGAAAAGTGACTAGATTTGCTTTTTAAACAAGCGGATTAGATATGGGCATTTCCAGCGAAAAGTCTACTTTTTGTCACGTAACGCCAGAAGTATTTTAAATTGTTTCTCAAAAAATTGTATATGTATCGTTTACTTTTTTATATTTTAGTGTAAAGCGCAACAAGCTCTACATTAAGTAACAAAAGGGATAACGATTGAACAACATGGTCCGAAAATACAACCTTATTTGCAATCTGGCGTTACATTAAAAAAAGTAGACTTTTAGCTGAAAATTCCCATATTTACCTTAAAACGAGCAAAGATTTTTAAATTTGATAGCTTGAAAAATAAATCTATATAAGTTCTAAGTTTACTAAAAAAGGTTTTGTACAAAACTTCTTGCTCAATTCGCAGTATTTTTCAGTTTTGTAATGCAATCAAAACCCACTTCCGTTTTTTTAACGTCACGCCAGGGCAGATTTTTGCTTATATCTGCAAATCCTTAGCGTCGATTACTGTAATTTTTTTTCTGAATGTAGAGCTACTTCATTACTTTGTATATATAAACCCCATTTTTACAAATTTGACTTCGTCATTTAATTTTTTTACATTTTGTGCTACAAATGTCACGACACGTCAAAATGGAAATGCCCATATACGACTTAATTATGAACTACTAATTACTTTAAAGTTTAATCTATACAGGACTGTCACACGTATCAAATTCGATCGAAAAATAAAGTTATTTCGTAAAATTTAATTTTAAGAAGTAACAAAAATTTGATCGGAATTGTAACATAGAAATTTAAAACTTTTCGATCGAAACCTGCGGCAGGCCTTCTAGTGATGTCTATATTATAGAATCTAAACTGAAGCTCAGTCTATAGTCTAAAAAATACTACATTTTTTGTTAAAAATATAGTCTATAGGCCTGTATCATAGAAATAAGTCTAAATTATATGGTAGTATTTATTTAAACTAAAGTTATTTACATATGTATATAGAAATAGAATCTGGGAATTTATTTCTCATGGTGAGTAACAATTTTTAAATAAATTCTGATGATGAGAATGATAAGAAATATCAAAATTTCAAATAAAAAATAGACAGTTCAACTCTAAAACTCGCAATTGTTCTGAAAATAGCTATGACACAACCTCTATTGGGGAATTGACAAGGTGTCATAAGGTCAGAAGTCTTAAAATAATAACATAAAAATATACGACTGTTGTAAACAACCTCTCATAATTTAGTGTGCTATTTTGAATTTAAGTCAGCTGATTTCAAACAAATATAAAAAATAAATATTTACTAAAAATAAAAATATTTTTTAATTCTAATCCATGAATTAATAAATTAAATTAGATCTTTCCTGACTATTTTCCATTTTTCAGAAGCAAACCACAAATCACAGACAAAATAAATTTTATTTTATTTGTTTACCAAACATCAGAGTCCTTAGCCGATCTAATTTGACGCCGCAAGTGTTTTGTTGCAAAAATTGCTAGCCGCAGGTCAAATTCGGATATTAGCCGGATAAAACTATACCATCAACGGCGACGGCTACAAAAACTAATGCGGTTCGGCTCAGCCGCTCAGTGCAGGTCTCTTCTGATTAATTACGACAGCACAATAAACTTACCAAGCAAAGTTGTGTTAATTTAATACACTTTTTTTTTACAAAGCAACAACAATTTTTTATAATTAATTACAGCAAATTTCCAACCACCAACACCATGGGTCAAAGATTGATGTCTGCCTGTTGGCTGGCAGGCACCGCGGTGGTGCAGAAGGAAGAACGCAAAGAATTCTGATGGTGAGAATGTAGTTATTCTCGAAGCGCGAATTCAACCCTATTTCGAGCCTCAGCTCAGCCAAGAATAAAAATTATCAATAAATTTTATTTAATTTCATGTTGTAAAATTCCTTCCATCAGTAAAAATAATTGATTGAAAATTAAATTTAATGGACTCAAGCCTAACTAAATATCAAAATTTCAAATTATAAATTTTCATATTAATTCGAATTCGTTTTCATACTTTAATAGTTGTATTCCTTCAAATTTTTCCAGGAATATTTTCTATGCACAAATGTACTGATAATGCAATTTTTCTCTGTTTTGTTTGGCTTGTTTTGTCAATTTAATCGCAGCGTTAATCCAGAATTTTTCTATAAGAAGTTTTTGTTTTAAAAGAAAATAAACCAACGAGTTTAAAAAAAAATTATTAAAATTTTTATTTTATTGGTAGGAGCTTATCATTCCAAATTATAAATAAAAACAAATAAGAAAATGTAGTCAGTCAAGTCCGAGCATTTGATACCCTACACCACAGTACATACAGACATAATTTTAAGAATAAACTCTCTTAAGACCAATCAGGCACTCCGCAAAACAAAATTATATTATAAGATCAGAGTTCTTTGTGCCGAATATTATCTAGATATATACATTTACTCGTATATGAGATTTTTTTAAGCGATTTCAGTAGAGGGGTTTATATGGATCTTAGGTCAATGTTGGATCTACCTGCACAAAGTTTTGCCATGACAAAGTGGCTTTTATAAGAGTTAAATCAATACCAATATTTATAAGCAAGTTGGGGCATTTTAAGCAGTTTTCTGAAGAGGTATTTCCATGAAAGGTATGTTCAAATATGAACCGATTATAATAAGATAATTTTGAACTTAATTTAATCTTAATACCAACATAAGATGGTTTATGGACACAAATACCTTTTTGTCTGAAAAAAGTTTGTATGGCGACTATGTGAAATTATGGACCGTTACTCATTATTTTCAAGAGGCTTCGGTTTTTTTTAGATGGATACGCAGCCAGTCAGATGGACGAACATCGTTAGTTGGATCGAATATTTATTTTTATGTGTAACACACACATAAGCACAATCGCATAATACGTCTTCACTGTGGTGGTGGTGAGTGTGTATTATAACTGAAAACAGATGTCTGTATCGAATCTCTTTTCTTTGAACATTTTTTAATCACATTTTAGGAAAATGTCCGCTCTCTTACGATCAGGTCTCGGGTTTTTGGTTTTAGGATGGCAGTCTATTCAATTGGCTTTGTCTAACGTCAATATTTTACAAGTCCTCCAGAAATTATCTGGAGTAAATTCATTTTGTGATAGCTGTTTAATATGGAAAAGCATTTTTTCTTTTTATTGAAATCATGTAGTATTTGTGAATAGCCTTAATTATTGAGAAATTCGATAAATCCAAAAATTTTAATCTGGTATTAACAATGCGGCTTAAGGCTGTGATGTTTTCATATGGATGACCTGGTCATACACGCGCTTGTGATGTAACATTATGTATCCAGCCAGTAGACGCAAGCTTCGTAATAGCGGTCATAAAAAGATTACTTTTTAGATTAAAAATATCCTTTTTTTACTACAAAGAAGTACATTTTTAATATTGCAGTGCGATGTTTCTTTGAAACAATTGCCAAAGCTAATAGTGGGTCAACGAGTAAAATGTTAAAACTGTTATTTGTTTTCAATATGTTTTTATTTGAAACCCAAGTTCTTGTCGAAACACCCGTTATTCGTTTAAAATTAGTTTTTTGCTTTTTTTTTACTTTTTTGGTTAAGGGTAACAATAACAATAAATACTTGGTTAAATTATTAAGGGACCTTCTTAAAAGAATATTCCATCCAAGCACATAGAAATTATTTGCGATAAAAAATTTGTAACGAAAATTAAGCAAAAACAAAAAAAAACAGCAAAAGTCTAAACAAACAAACGTGTCATAATAATAACAATGCTGTACTTCCGCAAAGACGTGACAAATTTTGACAAACAGGTTAAACAATATTTTTTTGTTTTATAATAAAATAAATATAAAACATTGAACTTTATATACCAACACAACTTTACATAAGTTATTATTAGCATACATTCATGTACATGTGTTGCCCCTTAAGGGTAGACAGCCAAAGTTAAAAATTAAAAATCATCGTTGAATGCCAATTTTTTTTAGAGAATTTAGTGGGATGGTTCAAGGGAACATATTTTGTAAGCTATTAAATAATATTTTTTGAGAAAATGTTAGAAATATTAGAATTAATGGAAGTGTTTTGTTTGGCGTAAAATTTGGGAATACTTTGTTAAGTACAGCGGAATTGTTTCCTTTTTTCTCATTACTAAACCATTAAGTTTTATTGAAGTATTCAATTAGATTTTTTTAACATCATGTTAATTGAAATAAAATCATTAGTTTTAATATATAAAAGGAATTTTTTTGTCGTTATGTACGACCTTTTTCATCTTTCTGGCAACATACGCAAAGAATCTGATCATATCAATAAACACGCATTTTTGTAAGTTTGAGATTTTCTTGCTGTTGAATTTTAATCAATAGGTTTAATTGAAATGAGCCCACCAGCAAAAGAGGCTGTCTAAAACGTAAACACAAATCAAAATATTTTTCATACAACACAGTTAATTGAAACAATTAAGAAATTGCTTGAATCTTTCAAATATTTTGAAGTTGATGTGTATGTTTTAATATTTGCACATAAACACACAAACAATATAATTTTAATTTGCAATTAAGGCAAATTAATTGATTCAATTATACAAATTGTTTGAAACAGCATTACTTGATTTGATTGAACAAATTTTGGTGAAAATTGTGTCTTTGAGGTACTTAATTTCTCTGCTGCTTGCGAACTTCTGAAAATAATTTGAATGCGGATTTCACCGATCTTGCATATTTTTCCTGCAAAAGCAATCTTTGAACTTTTTTTGATGAACCGAGCAATCTTTTTCTGAGCACAAACGATTTCAAACCATAAACGAAGAACGTTGTTGTTTACACTATTTCGTTCAATAAGTTTAGTGTAATTGAAGGAAGTTTACACTCCAAAATGCTCCACCTTGTGTGCATTACCTCTAAGTTACTATATACGCATTAGTTTTGTTCTTTATAAGAGAAAGCCAAAAAATCTCTTTTCCAATTTTTTACTCCTTTAAACTTTCTTTTCATAGCAAAGATTTCATAAAATTACGCTAACTAAATCTGCAATTTTGTTCTATTTTTTTTTTTAGCATTTTTATCCTACTGAATAAAAATTAATGAACGATCACAGTTTTCGAAAATTTAATTATGTCAAGCTGGTATGGTAAGCAAATGAGAATTCATCCTTAACCATTTTGCCCCTGCCAACAGCTTGTAACACTTTCTAATATGCTGAACTGACAGTTTGAATTTTTAGTTTTGCCATACAATTCTGTTTTCCTGTTATCTGTGTCTTGTAAAACAAAATAAAATATGTATTATTAACTTTGTAAAATCTAGGTGATATATTCTTTTACAAATTTCAGTCACTGTTTTGTAACTGCAAACCATTTAGGCAGTAAGATGCATTTTATTTTTGTTATCGTATTTCTGTTTCCTGCACTAATCCTCTTTTAGAAGAAATTTTTGTTTGTTAATTTTCCATAACTTGATTAAAGATGATTTATGGTACGCTGCAGTCCCTTTTTCCTGCTGTTGGCTGTTTTTATTTTATTCTTATTTATCGTTTAAAGCAGCATAAACTAACTTGAGTTTTAATTGTTTTAGACGACAGCTGTCTAAAACTTTAGTAAAATTAAACTGCCGTATCAGTTGTAACTACATTGATGGAATAATGAATGACAGAGAATTATAAAATATAGACAGGATGCAATTAAGACAATTTAAAAATACAGTGACAAGAACTTAAAAAAATTTTGCATAATAAAATATTAAAGCAAATTTAAATTGAAATTAAAAAAGGATTAAACATTTGTAGAAGAACGTGAAGTTTACAACAGAGTTTAAGAAAAATGCAAGTTTAGTTTTACTTCATTTATTGCTTATTTCCATTTAATAATAAAAAATAGGTTATAGTTAGTACATGCTCTTATTCAGGTTTGACATCTGATTCAGGTTGCAGTTCAATTTGATTTCCTATTGAAAATATTCTTAGAAAATATAAAAATGAAATGGGAAATTATCACATTTAAACGTAACTTTGTTAATTAATTTTTTGAATCACGAGAATAAGTAATTTGTTTTTATTTTTGGATTTTCTTTACCCACTTACAACTACATTTAGAGTTGACAAAAAATCAAAAAATTGTAGTCGGGACTGTAAGAAAAGATAAACTCACTGTTTATTGTTGTTGTTTTTGTTTTAGCTTTGTTATTGTTACAAGTTAAACTTGGGCTTATAATTCTTATTCGCTTAACAGTTTTATTTGTATAATATCTTTAGTTTTTCTAAAATCTTTGGATGAAGTTTCCTGACGATCTGGCCTAAGCAACCAATGAAATGCATAGCAATAGCTTATCCCATCAACAATAAATTTTAGTTTATCAATAGTATAGAAATGGGCATTTAGCACATTTAAACGAAACCTTGTTAATTAAATTTTTGAATCCCAAGAAAAACTTTGATAGAAAATAACATTTGTATTCAAAATGTGTTTTTTTATATTTGTTTCGTTTTCGAATATTTAAAATTCAAAACACAAAAATAAATTAATTTTATATTTACAGTTTTCTTTTTCTTTAACAAATCTATGACTGGCGTGTGAAATAGAATTGGATCTAAGGGCCTCGTTAGTTTTACTTTTGATTGCCGTTCTGTGTTGTTCTGTAAAAAATATGTTGTAATTAATCCAAAAATTTTTAATATTTTTTAATTAGGCTTAAGTTCATTAAATTTAATTTTCATTAAATTATTTTTATGAAGAAAGGAAGTTTACAACATGAAAATTAATTAAAATTTTTATTGATAATTTTTCATTCTTGACTCAATCTGGGCTCGAACCCAGGTGTTTACGGACAGGTTACCCTCACATGTTTCGATTGCAACCACTCAATCTCTTCAGAGGGCTTGCCGTTTAACACTCGCAGCCATCGACGACTGCTGACGTCATTAGTCAAACATCAATCCTTAAACCAAATTGTATTCAACCTTTTGGTAGATCGAAATTTGCTTTTGAATGATTATCTATTTTAATTTATTTTAACATGTTATTCCTTTACTTCTCTTTTTTCGTACTTTTGTCAAGAATTCTTCTTGAAGTTCAAAGTACATATATTTTTTGTTTTTTCATTTTTTTGTCTTTCTTTTTCTTGTTGACCTTTTCAGCACAACTTGAAGGACAAATGCAAACATAGAGCTCGTGCCTTAGCTTTAACAATTATTAGTATTGTGGTTATTTTATTGAACTATTTATGGTTTTTAATCCAAAAATTTTTAATATTTTTTAATTAGGCTTAAGTTCATTAAATTTAATTTTCATTAAATTATTTTTATGAAGAAAGGAATTTTACAACATGAAAATTAATTAAAATTTTTATTGATAATTTTTCATTCTTGACTCAATCTGGGCTCGAACCCAGGTGTTTACGGACAGGTTACCCTGACATGTTTCGATTGCAACCACTCAATCTCTTCAGAGGGCTTGCCGTTTAACACTCGCAGCCATCGACGACTGCTGACGTCATTAGTCAAACATCAATCCTTAAACCAAATTGTATTCAACCTTTTGGTAGATCGAAATTTGCTTTTGAATGATTATCTATTTTAAAATTTAAAATTTTTGGATTAAAAACCATAAATAGTTCAATAAAATAACCACAATACTAATAATATGTTGTAATTATTTTTTCTGATAACGAAATTATGAAAAGAAACTTTTCGTTAAAATTTGTTTGCTTTATAATGGGTGTTTTTTTTTGGAGTGATACAACTTTGAGTTGACATCACTGCTTTAGTTGACCACCCATTTAACAGCTGATAGTTGCCTTTTGTTAAGTTTACTTTGACATTTCATTATGGATCGTCTTACACAAATAATAAATAAATCAGAATAATTCGGCGAATTTTATTTTACGATGAAGCCCATTTCTGGTTGAATGGGTACGTAAATAAGCAGAATTTGTCGAAACACAATTATAACCACAGTAAAGTACTGATTGGTGTGCTAAATGGGCTGGCGGAGTCATTGGCCCATATGTCTTCAAAAACGATGATGGTCAGAATGCGAAAAGTTGTTGAAAATTTGTGTTTTAAATTGCGCGTTTTACGCGCCAGCCATGGCGGCAACATGGCTGAAATCATATTTAAACATTAATGTCATAAAATTTTCTATCCAATAAAGACCATTTCAGTGATATCAAAAATACATTTCTATGTTTTATTATGATTTAAACTTGTATCACTCTATAAAAACACCCTTTATTTACAAAAATTGATAATTTGTGTTAGAAGAACGCCACTTTAAAATATCTATTACAACAAATTTGTTTAGATTTTTCATACCACAATAATCTGATACATACGCACTTCTGGCCGTTACTTTTCGTTAAATTCTATATTCAGCAGATTTGACCGCAACAGAACAGAACGAAAAAGGAAAACAAACCAAATTGACAGACTTTCAATTAAACAAATAAAACAGCCGATTTATAACAGAACTTACGAACTTATTCTGCCTTAATTCAACGTACGACGTAGATACGCTTTTCATTTAAGTCATCAATGGTGTTCCTTTGTATAAAATGTTATATGTTTTAATTTGATACGCTACCACATTCTTAAGATAAATTTCAAAAAGTTTTAGGAAACTTAAAAGATGAACACGAAATTGTTACCTGATTTAACTTTTCGTGCTACATTGTTAACCGCGAGCGTCTCTACATCCTCAACCAATCTTGAGTTTCTTGAAAGATTTCTGTGCGACATGTGGCATAGTGTGAAACAGTCATTAGTCTGCTTAAGTTCTTGTTTTAATCCGTTTTGGTCTGTTGTGTTTTAATAAACATACATATTTCTGTATTATTATTTTCCTATACAAAATTGAGTCAAATGTTAAAAAACATTAAATTCGAAATTCTCTTGATCTTTGTTTTCTTTTTTTTTTATTGCTAGATCATACAATTAATATTAAATACCAACACTCCGCAGATCATTGTGTGACTATTTTCCCAAGAAATTCTCAAAATTTAGGTTCCCTTAATAAATATCCAACTAGAAACAAACGACTTTGTATCAAAAATCCTGTAACTTAGTTTTGTTTTCCCCAACGCAACAAATTGAAATAAAATGTCATTCAAGTGCTTAAAAGAATAAAAGTAAAACGAATGTAAGTTATTAATGGAGCACTGAACCAGGGGATGGAAACAAGAAAGTTAAAAGAAAGTATTGCTTGGCATGTATGGCTTTAGACTCATTGTCAATAAAAGATAAGCCAACTTTTTATTTTTTCTCTTGAAATGTTGCGTTTTTTTTAAATTTATTAGGGGTTCAAAAAGAGTTGAAAGCCTGACAGTTGATATAAAAAATTAGTAAGAAAATTATTTGTTCTTGATAAGTTTAAAATTTCAAATAAAATACTATAAACAATTTGGTCTCATAAAAATAAATTACTAGTAAAAGGTAACTCCAGTTGCTTCTTAGTACCTCTAATATCTTCTTTGGACTTTGTTTGTTTTCTTTTCAACTTATCTGTTTGCTTAAGCAATAATGTAAAAAATCGAATTGTGTTAAATGCTTGTTTCTCTTTTTGTCTAAGTAAAATATAGGTGAGAGTTCTAGAAACAGCAGTTTCAATATTTTGCACACCCTGCAGTTTTGTAATTCTCAATTCTGATTACTAAACTAATTAAATAATTTTTTTTTTGGTAATCAAAACAAATTAAAGAAAATGATTGGATAATTATACAATAACGGAACTACAGGCTTAACCAGAACGTTGCTAGGATTCAGCTAAGTATGCATTCAATCAAACAAAGACTTTGTTGTGATAAGTGAATCCGCCTTAGCACTTTGATGATTAAGCAAAACAAAAAAACTATTAGCAATATGAACAAATAGTAACATGGCAATGATAGAATTGATAGAAGCCTTTAATGATTTGTTAAAAAAATCTAATTGGGTTCCAGTGCAGGATCTTGCTTATAATTCAGTGAAGGTCCTGGATCAGGTTTTAATTCAAATTCAAGTTTAGAAAATAATTCAGGATCTATTTAATTTTCTAGGTATGTTACCAGTTCAGGCTCTAATTCTAGTTCAAATTATTTTTTAGGGTCTAGTTTAGTTTTTAGTTCAAGTTTTTATTCTCGTTTTGGTGTAGAATATAATTCATAGTCTTGACCACGTTCTTATTCGAGTTCTACTTCAGTTGATGTCCTATTATCTAAATAAAAAGCAAATCCTTCAATCAAGTTTAAATTTCAGTCAATGCAAATTAATATCTATATTTATAAAATAATCACTGCAACTATTTCCGTTATCCTTTTTCATTTCACATGTCCTTAAACAATATATATGTTTTTAAAATAAGCCCTAAAAAACAACTTTTCGTGTTTTTGAAATTGGAAAACAAAAATTCAATTACAATTTGCTGTAGTTCTGTTTTTTTTTTACCAAAAAATGTAGTCTGTAGTTTTACCACAAGTAATTTTGAAACTTCTTGTTTCCTGTGTACTCCCAAACAAATAAAGCAGATATATGTATGTAAGTGTGTGGTAGTTACTGTTGCATGTTAAAGTGCAGTTAATTTACAATTGTTGCTAATTTTTTTCTGCTTGGGTTTTTTTTATTGTAGTTTCACAAAATAAATGAAATCTCCCCTCACAGGAATCCCACATGCAATATTTGTTTGTGCAGCAAAAATTTCAACAATTGAAACTGCAAAATACAAGTTTTATATTGTTAAACATTTGTTAGATTGTTGTTCTGTTACCAGTATATAATAATATGTGATTGTAAATTGTAGTTCTGTAGAAAACTTACTTAGTTGTTGGTGTTTTCATAAGGAAACCGAAATCAAAACTTAGTTGCACTCTAACCGACAAAATATTTTACCACCTTTGGGATATTTAATGAGATTTCTAGATGCGGTATGTGGAAAGTTAAGTTTATAAAAAATAAATATAATAAAATTCCCTAAATTGGGAAGAACGATTACATTTTCTTTCAAATAATTAATTTTTATAGGAAAAATATTCCAGTATTAGGCATATTTTAAATGCCTAAAATATGCCAGAATCCGGCATGTTTTTTGTTAAACACCTATTTGGCTGATACTTGTAATTGTTCACTCCACGTAATTCACTTTAAGTTTTAACTTTGCCTTGTAAACATTACATATTATCTAGTTTATAATTTAATTTGTTAATTTCAGAAACCCGTCAAGTGTCCCTATTTTCAATAAGAGTTGACGGGTTTCTGAAATAAACGATTCAATTATTGTAATAAATACATTGTGCTATTTTACGTAACAACATTTTCTATATAAAATATAGAATCTATTTAAACAGACAGACTCCTGCATATTTTCTATAAGAAAAATAGGCCAGAAGCCGGCTTATTTTTTGTTTAAACCCACATATTTGCTTTACAAAAAATAAGCTAGAAACGGGTATATGACTTATTTGAGCTTTACCTAAATTTTGTCATGTGATAAGGGATACGTCCGCGTAACCCTTATCGTCCCACATTATCTTGTCACGAATATCTAATCACTTTTGTTAATGTATGACCAACTTAAACATATCAGCTCATTTAAATGTGCAGGCATATAACTTGGTGACATGAGATGTTCAGCTTTTGGGAAAATTTTATTTGGATTTTGAATCGATGTATTATGAATATTTGTAGGTGTGTATGTGTATTTGTGCAGTCACTTGGAGCAGAGGTAGAAACAGCAAACGAAAGTTTGAAAATAAATTCTATATACATACGTAGAATTGTGCTAACATATTTTGTTATACGTCCATGTTAAATATGCGAAAAATTTGCATAAAAATACAGTCAAAGTTAATAAGACATGAGAACGAAACTAAGAAGGTGTAAAAACAAGGTATTTAGTTTACATTTATACAAAATACATAATTTAGTTTTATAAATATTTTTCTTCATAAATATTTTTGCAATAAATAGTGATAAAAAGCGTTTAAACAAAATTTAACCTACAACATTTTAAAACACTCTTTCAGCAAAATTGCAATATTAACCTAGACTAGACTAACCGTAGACTAGAAACACCACAGATAAGACAGACTATATACTCGAGCGTATACAATAAAGTATAGATTAGAATTAACACAATGGGATAGAACAAGTCCTTGCACTCGGCCGAAGGCCGGCTGTGCACAGAAGCTTTAGTTAGCGGAGCCGGTAGTTGTTATACCATAGAGGAGAAAATCCTTGCTCCCAAAAGTGTTTCCGTTATATATTTAATATATGCACCCAGAGAAAAAGCAACAAAACCATTTTTAAAAAAATTTTAAACATATTAATTTAATTTAACCAAATCATTGTCACCGACAACCATATTATGGTTAAATTAGTTTCTTTAAAAATAGTTTTGCTGGTTGTGACCATAATAAACATGTTTTTCTCAGCGTGTATGTAGATATTTTTTTGTATTTAACTTCTTTAGTAATTACGGACCTTATGACACTTTTGAAAATGTCATAATGTCCATTTGCAAAGTGTCATAATGCCCACGGACATTAAGACACTTTCAAAAGTGTCACAGTGTCCGTCGACGTCATGACACTTTTTGGACATTACGACATGCCACCTCGAGAAACATAAACAAAATTATAGTTGATTTTGAAGTCGGGTTTTTTATTAAAGGCGATGTAATAGTCCAGGTTATCATCGTGAGAAATTACGTTGCAGATTATATGTACATTAGATTATAGTGGAGATCTAAACCGATATTATAGTCCATAAATTTGTCGATACTAAAGATTATAGTCGAAATTAAAGTGAATAGACCATGATCAAATCTATAATATAATCTATTAATTATTAATTAGCCTTGGCTATTAATTTGTCCAATCACTGTTTTTGGGCTATTTTGCTTTCCGTCTTAACTATAATTTAATTCTATTTTTCCTCATTAGCCCTATAAAATGTTTTTTTTTATACAACCTTTTGTTTTTTCTTTTGTCAAGTCCGTTTGAACATTTTGTTTATTTAAAAATTAATTTGTGTGAGTATGTCGAAAAATTAATTTAGATTTATCCTTCTCAAAGCATTTAATATATCTGGGTGATTGGTCCAAATTTAAACCATAAATTTTAATGAATTTTCTGTTAAATATTTATCTTGTTTCCATTGATTTAATTAATCAATCAGTACAATATTTTTGGGTTTTTTGAAAATGTGTGTGTGTGTGGGTCATTAAGTGTGTATTTTTTTGTTTCTCCTTAATTTTTAGCTTTCTAGGAAGAGGGAGGGATGAAGAAGTAGAAGGAAGGAAGGAAAATCTTATAGAGGGTTGTTATCAATTTTACAATAATTACAATGCTGGGAATTATTGTTTGCTTGTTTCAGTTGGTGTTGCAGAATTTAATACACTTCTTAGCAATATTGAAACGATTCTAGTGAAAAATTAGTTAAATAAAAAGAAGTTTGGGGGAAATCGGGGGAGTTAAAGCAAAACAAGGAAACTAGTCTAGACTAATTTATTAAAGAGAATTAAAGTTGACATGAGCGTGTGCATATGATTGATATTTTTGTAGCAATTAAAAACTATTCTTACAGTTTCCTTTGGATTTAATATTAGTTGCGTTCGTTTACCCCAAAATATGTACCAATTTGTACTGGATTTTACTGAAATGCGTTCGCGTACACATAAATTTGTAAAATTTTCATATAACTCACCTACTGGATTTTACTGGAAAAGTAAACGAACGCACATATTATGTACGTATAGACTTTTGTTTAATTTAAAACACTTTCAAATGTTTTTTTGTATTTTTTAAAGTATTTTTATATGAAAAGCATTCTTATAAATATACTTATTCCTTTAATATAAAAATGTACTTTAAATAATTAAATTAAGGCCTCAGGACAGACATATTACTTTCTTTGTTCTGTATTTTTCTTAAGAATTCAGAAATTTTGCTTTAAGTTGTTTTTGTTTATTTTGTGGTACTTTATGGTCAAATGACAACTTACAAAGATATTTTTCTTTTAGCTTGAACATGGTATAAATAAATACAAAACAGGAGTATGAACATTTTAAGCCTGAAACTAAACAGCTAAAGGAAATAAAACAGTAAAATAAATAAAAGAAAGGAAATACAAGAAACACAAAAAGCCAAGAAGAAAAGAAAAAAAAAGAAGAAAAGAAAAAATTAATTGTAATGAAATACAAGCTTTACAAGGATTTTTTTTAATACATAAGTAAAGAGTTAGAAAGAAAAATTTAAATTTACTTAAGAGCTTATCTGAAACAAACAAAAGTATTTGATTTTTTAAACTGAAACTAGTAAAGAATTAAAACTGAAAACAATGGAAACTAAACTAGAAACTGGATTTAAAGCTGATCTATAAACTAAACCTAACCTGAACTAGAGCCCAAATTTGTTCCCAAACTAAAAACTGAACTAGGACTGAACTCGAAATTTTTTCATCAGCTGAGCTATAACTAACCTAGAAGTGAACTAAAACTGAACTGGAACTGAACTAGAAGTGAAGTTGAACTGATCTAAGACTGAACTCTAAATAAACTAGAACTAAACTTGGACCAAACCAGAACTGAACTATAACTGAAAAAGAGTTTAACTGGTATCTTAACCAGATCTCAAATTAAAACTTAAACATGATTTAGAACCTGATTAACCTAGAACCTTACTAGAACGATCTTAAATGGTCTAGAACTGAATTGCCATCATAGATATATGAGCCGATGGTTTTAATTTTAAGTTCCTTTGTTGTCTTGTTAACTACTCTGTCCACTTCCTGTTTTTTTGTTTTGCCATGTTGTTGCCTACATATATTATCACCTCATCTTTTTCAACATCTCGCTAATTACCAAGCAATTAGTGCCAAAATCAACTACAGTTACTGCAATAAGAACTACAAACGCCAAACACAAAACTGTCAAGAAAAAAACAAAAATACTTTATAATTCTTTTCCTGCTCTAAACAAGCAGTACTAAATTTGTTTTAATACAGGAGTACAAAGAGTACAAATGGACTTTGTTTTTTACACGTCCTACCAGGTAACAAAAGTGCTAACGTTGGCTTTGGCTGGTGGTTACTATGATGGTTACTTGATAAAGTTGCTGAGATAGTGGCTTTTCAGTAGGATTCTTGTTAAGCAGTGTGTGTTAGAGTAATGTTGCTTCGTTTTGTATGCGTAATGAAATTTCAAATTCTTAAAGTTTATATTCGAAATCATTATAATAATGAAAAAGATAAAAAGGAATATAAAAACAAAATTGTGCCGCCATTACCCAGTTTGTATACAAAATTTTGACGGAACAGCTTAGTTTTGCTTAAAATGTTGGTCTCTAATGAAATAATAGAAAAAAAATCACATTTAGCCGGAAAATCCGAGTTTGAGACTATGTTAAACTAAATTTAAACTTAATCCACATCTCAAAAACCCGGTCTAATTCGTTTGGATTTTATTTAAGTTTAAACAATTTGTCATACTAAACGTATGATTAATATTATTTAAGAGGTACATAAACAAATTTTAATAACTCAAACAATATTAAATTTATATATATGACAGCGCATAGAGAAAGGGACCTGTAAGGTAAAGGGAACAGTAAAAACCAACTGCACAAAACAAGAGGTAGGGACGAACTACGCGTGTTTCAAGGTTGACCAACCCGTTCCAGACGTCATGAGATGTGTCGCTTTCAAATGAGACCAATACCAACACGCTCAGTGATGGTACACCAAAGATACACGTATTTAAATCTTTGAAATGGCTCTCCTGAGCAAAACCCTTAGGTCCCTTTCTATTTTGCGCGCCACATATTGAAGAAAAAATCATATAACTGCCCAGAAATAACCCCTAGGGGGATAAAATGTATGACCGACCTCAATTAAATTTTTGTCCTTAACATTTTCTCGAGGCACACTTCTTTGGGGTGCTCCCATACAAATATTGCCTTTTATGAAATTTTATATTTTGTGAAGTAAATCGAAAGTTTTTAACAGATTTTAATCATTTATGGCTCAGTTTTGATTGTAACTTCGTGTTTTTATATGTCTGGAAAACATTAGAAGCATAGCTGCATTTTCCAATTTTTGTTATATATTTTTAACGAACAAAAATTTCGAAATGTTGCTAAAAACTTTTTTGTTGCGAAAAAAGTATAGTGTTTCTAAAACGAATGAGCATATGAGAAAAAAGTTTAACATTACTAAAAGAAAATTGTATTGTGGATTTTTATTTTTCTTAGTAATTGCAATAAACTAAGGCATTTTTGAGTTACGCGAATTTATGTTGTGCAACCTCCTCCATTTTTGAAAGGACGGTATATCTCGAAAACCAGAGTTTATCTAAAAAAGCAGTTAGCACCATTGGTATCAGCGTACCAGGTGCCTGGCTTGTCTGTTTTTTCAACTAGCACAGAGTTATTTTTCAATATTCCCTTCCAGAGTTTAACTAAATATAAATTTAATTAAAAAAATTGTTTACGCATTTATGTTAATGAAACCCAATTCGCTTTTAAAATTGGCATCATTCAATAAAACCCCTTTCAACAGTTTGTCAAGTATGTACGTTGTTAAAGTTCTTATTCATGCTCAGATGGCAGTAAACCTTAATGAAAAAAAATACCCAATACCACGAAAATAAAAATGTTTAATTGAAAAACATTATAAAAAACTTTAGCGACAAGTAGCATGTAGTTGCTGCAATTTGCACTTTAAACATGAATTGTTAAACACACAAATTAAAGAACTTAATGAATATACAATGTTGCTGGTGTTAATTAACTCCTTCAACCCGTATCAGCAGCTGCAGTTGCAACAGTAGTACTTGTTGAAGTAGCAAAATGTAGCACATATATGTATATACAAAAACAACAAAAGAGGTGAGCGAAAAATACATGCATGAATTAAAATTATGAAAAAGTTAATAAACAACCAAAACTGAGATTAATTTTGGGAAGAAATTTGATGAACAGAGAGGAATTAGTATTAACTTGGTTTAAGGAAAAGTGCTTTTATTTAGCTTTGCCTAAAATAAATTAAAAAAAACTAATTGGATGAGTTTATTCGTAACTAAGACTACAAACTACAACCTGAAATAAAACCTAAGCGAAAAACTGAAGTGGTACCCGAGCTAGAATTTGAACGGAATTTGCACCAAAATCTTAACTTGAGCTTTAACTTAAATTTAAACTGGAACCTGATCTAGAAATAAGCTTTAAACCAAACTGAAATCTGTTCTTAAACATCTGTTTTAACCTGGTTTATAACTTTGCGAAAAAAAACATCAACAAATTACAAAAAAAGGAGCCGTAATCACAATTTTGTGTTTAAAATAAAACCAAAATGAATGAAATTATAAAAAGCTTAAAGTTTGCATTATGAAAATAAAAAAATAAAATGCATTTTTTTTTAAATTTTGAAGGCATTTTTAATAAAAAATACTTCCGAAGGAAATGTTGAACTCTTATAACCAAATCTTTAAAAAAAAATTGGTTTAACATTAAGCGGTTTTAGCTATTGAGCATGTTTCTTAAAAACCTCATAATTTTTGTTATCAAAGTTTTTCTTGGGATTCAAAAATTAATTAACAAGGTTTCTTTTAAATGTGCTAAATTCCCATTTCATACTATTAAGAAACTGAAATTTATTGTTGAAGGTAAGCTATTCCTATGCGCATTTTACTGGTTGCTTAGGCCAGATCGTCCGGAAACTTCATCCAAAGATTTTAGAAAAGCTAAAGATATTATACAAATAAAACTGTTAAGCGAATAAGAATTATAAACCTCAGTTTTACTTGTAACAATATCAAAGCTTAAACAAAAACAACAACAATAAACAGTGAGTTTATCTTTTCTTACAGTCCCGACTACAATTGGTTGATTTTTTAAATTCCATAAGTTAATCAATCCCGCGAAGCTCTATGCTTGTCTGCAACCCCGATAGACCAGCTCACAACCAGCTATCGGGACATACGGTAGTATGACAAGATTTTGAAAGTTTCATGAAATCTAAACAGTTCAAGAGTATTTAATAAAATTTTGTTCTCTAAAGAAACAACTAAGTACAACAAAATAATTCATTTTCCGAAACCTGACATCTATACTTTCACCACAAAACCAAACTTTTTTCTAACCATCCCACACTTTTTTATTTATGACCAAAATAGAGGCTTACAACTTTAATAAATTCATTTCTTCATAGAAAAATAACCCTTCATATCCCTACTGACCATCAAACTAAATCCTTAATATGTGAAATATTTTTTCATTATTATAATATGATTGATTTATGGTCAACAATTTATTAGGTAACTTGTATATAATTTTGTTTTTTATTTTCAATTCATGGCAAAAGTTTTTTCAGGCCAAGGATCACCATCGGAGAAAAAGGAGCATGTGTTGAAAAGTTATGGTTATAGAATAAATATTCATTTTTATTTTAAGAGTTAAAATCTTTATTTAAATATAAAAATGAATGATAAATACATACATTTAGAAGATAAAGTTTATAATATTAATAAAATATGCTTAAGGCTTGTTTTATTAGATAAAGTTCGAAGAAATTTATGGAATACATTTTTTAACTAAAATTCATTCCATTTTCGAAGAAAATTAAATACATTTGTTAAGATTTAAGTGTGAGATAACGCTTGACACCATAAAACTTGATTTTAAGTTTAGTTTACGACCACGTAGCTGTGGGTCAGTTTTAAGCTTATGCAAGAATGAAACATAGTTCACGGTCTCTGTCATTTTCTATTTAAAGTGCTAGTCCAGACTCTAGTTTATTTGTTTGATCGTATTCTGGCTTATATTATATTCTGCTCAGGTTTTAGTTAACATTTCTGTAGGCTGTAGTCTACGTGCTAGTTGAGGTTTTAGGTCAGGTTCTGGTTCTGGTTCATACGCTAGTTTTTGTCATATTTGCTCATATTGGAGTTCAGGTTTTTAATTTTATATAAAGTTAAGGCTTTAGTCAGGTTTTCGTTAACGTTCTAGTTTACGTAGGATTTAATTGAAGATTTTATATTAATAATTCATTCCACAAAAGCAAAAAAGGCAAAGGTGTGTTTACTCAAAGATTTATATTAATTTATTGGGTATATTCTAGAAATCGAAATGAAGTAAATTGAAATCGAACTATAGTTTAACTTCAATTACTATTTACAAAATGACCGTACTTTTTCGAGGTTTTAAGTGTTGTTCTTGCAAAAATAATGGATACTTAAAGAATAAAGTAGATTAAATGGAATAGTTTAATGAACTTACATTACAGGGTCGTTTTTTAAATTTGCACGATTTTAAATCCACTTCATTTCGATTTCAAGAACACTTCCGTATAAATTAGCAAAACAGTTTGGGTTAAAAATATTGAACGAAGGAAAAATCTAATAATGCTAAACGTAACTGGTGTCCAAAAATGTATTAACGTAAATGTTCTTCAACAACTTCACTAACTTACACTAACTTCACCACTTAAACAGTGACTATAACATAGTACTTGAAGAAGATGCTCCACCAACAAAATTAGAGGGGGCTTCAATGAAAATTCAAAAAATCCAAAGTTGACAAGTTTTATTTAAAAAACAATGTTTATTTACTCAAAAAAAATATCGTTATTTATAAAATATCTGGATTAAGAATGATTCGATTTATATTAAAAATGTATTCGTTTAACCGAATAAGTTAAAAATGCCAAATGTCGATTAATCGAACAAAAATAAAACCCGATTAATTGAACACCCTAAGTTTAAGATCTAGTTCAAGTTCCAATTATATTTAAGCTTCTGGCTTTTTTAAATTTAAATTTATGTTCTATTTCAGGCTTATTTTAGACTCTAGTTAAAGTTTAAGACCAGACTCTAGTTTAGCTCTGCTTCAGAGTTTTGTTAAAATTTAATGCTACTTTTAGTTTGAATCCAGGTTCAAGGTAAGGATTTAAATCTGATTCTGGTAAAGGTATAATTTCATGTTAAGGTGTAAGTTCATGTTCAAGTTCTGATTCGTGTTGTAGTATTTCTAGTTAAGGTTATAGTTCAGTACCCATGTTCTGTAACTTTAGTGACAACTTCTCGCATGGAAAAGATGTGAAACAAACTATTCCATCGCTTCTCAAAAAGAGAGAAATAACTGTGTCTGTAACTCATGTCGAAAACTATCAAAAGAGATTACGTCGTAACGTTATAAATGTCAAAACATTGCACTCGAAGCCGATGTGACATTGCAGACCTTGAGAACGCCAGTAACTCATATTGTTGACGGTGCCCAACATTTACTAAAATTAAAAATTGTTCAACGACGGCGGCGAAAAAACTGTATTTTATAAAAATGTTAAAAGCAAAATAATAAAACAATGAAAAAATGCGCCAAGAACAAAATATTATTATTATTATTATACTTTGCATTTTTAATTGTTTTTACTCGTGAGTTTATGCGGAAACTTTTCTCACCAAAATGTTTCAGACACACTTTTTCTGTAAATTGTCGAGTAATTTGCTTACGTGACAGCTTGTACCCGCAAAAAAAGTTACAGACACAGTTTAGTGAGAAAAACAGCTGTTTGTTTCAATATATGGCAGTTTTCTTTTATTTAACACATTTCAATCGAACAGTTTCTCGACGTGAGAGCTACAGAACATGGTACCAGGTTCATGTTCTGTTAAGTTCTAGTTTGTCTTAAAAATGTTCATATTCCATAAGTTTTTGTTTTATTTTTTATTCATTTAACTTTTTCTATAAACTTTTTAAAGTTTACTTACTTTACTCAAATTTATATTAGATCTTAAATAAACCTTTAAAGCCCCAACAACCACTATAAAGTTTATTTTTCTTTTGAATTATTTGTAAAGATTTACCAACTTTATTTTTCAATTGACTTTTAAAGATCCTGCTTCTTATTTAGTTACTTGCACTAAAGATGCAATTGCAAATGTTATAACTTACTCACACAATTAGGTGTAAAATTATATATCCTCTATAGCTGGCTACACATTTTACAATTAAGTTGTGTGACCAACAATCCAATAAACATACACACTCTCTGGAAGACATAAATTCATACCCATGCAATGGAACACATCATGTGTTTACAAAGATGGCGCACAGAGTGATTTGTTCATACATTGTTTAGCAAAAAATATAAGGAGTACTCGTAGAATGTTGAAATTTGGCACAGAGCCTTTGGTTAGCTTAGTTAAGAAAAATATGAGGTTTCATCAAAATTGGCCACGCCCTCTACCCACCGCCCATAGAACCCAAAATTTATTTTTACTTCACTGGGATAACACTTTTTCTTCTCATCTAGTACCTTTACATACGGAGGTAAAATATTGTATCCCTCTTTATGCAAAACATATTTTATAGTTGCGTACTGATACTTTGTTAACTCTGCACCCAGTAACAACGCCAGCGCAGTTGGGGGAGGAATAAATGATTGGGATTTTAAATATGAGCCTGCTAATGCACTTGCCATTTATAAATGTTGTTTGCTATTCTGGGACGCTTAATCAGCAGCTTTGTACCTTTTACTGCGATCAGCGCAATCGCCGCATTCCTTAGCTGGCCTTTCCATTTTTGTTGAACAACTAGGTTGCTCATTAGCAAGCGATACTTCAAATATATCTAAAAATGTTCAATTATATTCAAAGTACACATTAATTATTTTGTTTTTAGCCAAGCATAATTTTTCTTAAATAAATATGATTTGTTTCTGTGAGATTCGGCCCAACGTTTAAAAACGTGACTAAGAAATCGCTTCTGAACTGAGTTTTTCACAATTTGAATTTCATTAATATGTAGTAAGCACCATGTTTTTTGTTTTTATGAAATCAGTTAATAAGTCCACATTATTATTGCAATTTATAAGCTCCTTGCACAATTCACTATATGAAACACAAAATGAATTAATTTTAGAAATAAGTTACGTTTAATAATTTTCTCATTAATTTTTTTTTGGCAAATATTATTATTTCAAATAATCATATGGTTTTGTTTATCTTTTTTGTTATGCACTTTTTTGATATTGCTGTCAATCAATTATAACGTGAGTTTTATCACAAAATTTATAAGTTTGTTCAGCGATCGCAAAAAGTCGCAGAATTTTTTTACATAAAATGAAAGAAAATATTCAAAACTTTCATTTAGTAGTAGTACTAACACGGTGGTAGACCTAGCTAACTTATTTTTTTCTAATGAAAACTGCAAATGCTAAATTTTTTGGAGTCATTTTGATTTGCTAAGATCTCTTAAACTATATTTGTAATTTAAATATTTTTTCTTTCCTATTAAATTTAAAATACTATATTTTAAGAAAAATGGCCTAAAACTTTTGGTAGTTGAACCATATTTATTGTATGAACAACTGAATTGTAGTAACATTTTCATCAGTTTTTGTTGTATAATATTTAGATAACTTTACCACACTCTTTTTTTATACAAAATTTTATTTTCTTCGAAAACAAATCATGGTTTTCTACTAATGAATAATTTCTCTACAAAATTGCATCATTAGATTTCTAAAAAATAACTGTAGAAAAATAGACTTTTTGCAAAAAAAATACCACAGTGTGGCGTTGTGGTTAATGTAGTAAAACAAGACTCAGTTGATAAAAAACTAAATTTTTTCGGTCGACTCCTTCAGAACGCACACATGTCATAAAAAATTCAATTAAAACTGAGAGTACAAAGACTGAAGGTATAATTTATTATTGACCGGTCAGAAACACTGAGAGAAAATAATGTTTGGTATATATGAAAATAGTTTGTTAGATGACTTAAGGCTCAGTTAGCCGGGAGTAGCAGTAACAGTAACCTTACCGTAAAAAAGTAAGACCAATCTATTTCTTACAGATTGAGACGTAAAATCTTACTGCTAACTATAATCGTTCTAATTGCTTTACATACAACAAAATGAATCAGCTGATTTGCAACGTTACTATAACGCCCAGTTAGCCTTAACAGAGTAACAAAAAATATATTTATTTTTTATCAGAAAAATATTTTTATTTTTATCAATCCATGATTTGCAATTGTAATTAGTTTAGTTGAGAATTCAGTTAAGTAAGGAAATTCAGTTCAGATGTTTTTGATTGTAAAAATTCAACTTTTTACCGCAAAAAGCACAGGAAAAAAATTTTACGCTAAAAGTTGCAACTTAAAAAACCATAAGGTTTAAGAGTTGGAACATTGCTATTTTTAAAGCATTGGCGATTTCTTTGAATTGAATGTGGTCGCCACTCTTACCTTACAATTTCAAATTATCAACATGTATGCAGTTCATTCCATTTCTCTTTTTTTTGCAATTAAAACAAATCTCAACTGAATACCCTTAGTGCATTTTGTTTGCGGATCGCTAAGTATAACTTAATCTTTCGCTTCGATGTGGTAACAATTGTAAATGCAATACTAACGGTTGCTCATACAAACTCCTTTTACACACAAACAAGCATAGCTGTAATAGCCTAGCAAACACGTGGTCAAACAAAATTCTCAAACGTTTTTCAATTGTTTGATTTTAACATTTAAACTCAAATTGATAATGATTTAAAAATAAACATTTGACATTTAACGTTTTATCAATGTGATGTCTAACTGATATCATATGTTAAATTCAAATCAAAACTAAACTTGGCAATACTGAAGCAAAAAAAAAAAAGTGTAAACATTAAAAATGGCGATTAATTTTACATTTTTACTTGGTGGAAAAATGTGTTTTACAACTGAACAAATTATTTCTTGTGAATAATAAAAATTATTTTTGTGTAATTACAATGATTAAGAAATCGAATTTAAAAAAATAAAACGGCAAAGTAAAGAAATTATAAGTTTGTTGTATGATCATGGTGCTACAATTCTCAAAAAAGCAGCCAATTATTTCAACTTTAAAATAATAAGAGGACGGAAAGAACATTATTACATCTTTAAGCTGTGTTGTCGAATGTTTATCTCACAGTTTATTTAAATAAATAATGAATTTTAATTAAAAAAATAAAATATTTTTATTTATGTTCCACATTGTGTTATAATCCACATTTGAAAATAAATTGGGAACTACGTTTGAAAGCAAGTTTAAAATAAAGGCATTTTTCAATTTGATAGTAAATTCCCCTTTTTGTTGAAAATGCTATGATTTTCAAATGATTTTCAAATCATAATTAAACCTTTGACGTCATTTTCAATTTGAAATCAAACCTCCGTGTTTGTTGGGAGTGCACAGATAAAGAAAAGAAGCAACACACACACACGTTCTTACTCCAAAACTTGAATATTGATTTTTTTTGAATGGATTTTCAATAGACAATTCTCTTGAAAAACTTAATTTATTTGAAGACAAAACTATAAAGAACTGAAATAATTATCAAATAGTACCTGAACCAGAAAAATAATCACAAGCTAAACTAAAATCTAAATAACGAAGCACAACTACAATTTTATATTTAACAAATTTCTTTTTCACAACAATTGAAATCAATTAATCTGCTGTTTGGAATTCAAATATTTCATGATTTAATTATTCAACATCTCAAATCAAAAGAAAATAATCCATATCAAATATTTGGCAATAAAGTTTTCAATATTTGTAGCGGTTTTCATTTTAAATCTTTTTCAAAACAACAATCAGGCTCTTCAGCATATTAAATATTTTTAGTTCAAACAAAAAGTTTAAATTTAAAGCTTAATCCAAAAACAATTTACAATCATAAGTCGCAGTCTTAAAAACTTTTAGTTTAGTTTCTTTTATGATTAATTTACTTTATCTCTAGGCCTTTTTTATGATAAAACAAAATTTAAATATAAAGAAGAAGAGAGTTAAAATACCAAGGACACTAATTAATAAATTTATTAATCTATATAAACGAAGAAGTTTTAATAATATAAGAACTGCAATAGAGCCAAAAATATACAAATCATTATTATACATATCAATATCAGAAAGAATTAAAAAATCAAAGATCTTTGACACTAACAAATATAAACGAACTTATAAAGCTTGCAACACATTTAATAGTTTATTCAGCAAGACAAAAGAAAGAATTAATAAATGGGCCATGTCTAATGTTATCTAAGAAATCCATTGTAATGGAATTGATAATGCAAATTGCAGCAAAGGTTATAGAGGTAAATACAGAAAAAAATAAATTAAGAACTAGAGTTGCAGGACATAGGTCCCATCAAAAATATAGAATCATTGATTCTAAAAAACAGCATTATCTCATTTTGAAAATGTATCAGTTTTAAACACTGAAACTTATTAAAAACTCAGAATGTTACAAATAATTAATACACCAACCCCACAGGAATTTAATTTCAAAACAGATACACATAATAAAGCTAATTATTATAGAAATTTAGTAATTAAGATAGGACTATATCGTTAGCTAAAATGCAAAAAGGCGTAACTAACAATTATATAACTTTACAGAACAAGTAAAAGACTTTTTTAAATTAAAACTATAGACATGTCAGAAAAACATGCATTGACAAGTCTCGCCCATGTAATTCTTGAAACAATTTTCTAAGAAAACCATATTATTATATTTTGTTAGAAGAAATGTGTAATTACGCCGTTTTGTTTATATCAAATAAAAACACTTGGAGTTGCGCCCCTTTTCTGTTTTTATTAAATTCGTGATTTTTAATCGCAGAAGTGAAACATTTTTTTCAATCAAAAAACCGGGCTTGATTTTTTTTTAGTTATTTCTTTTTGCATTTAAGGTAATGTAATTTGTTTATAATATTTTTTGTTTATTTTTTTTTAATTTTCAGTAAATCATTTATACTGAAGGAAGGAATTTAAATTAATTAAAATTAATTGATAAATTGGCTGAGCTGGGCTCGAACCTGGGTTCAATTTACATGTTCCAAGAATCACTACATTCTTTTATCACAATTCTTGGTTTTTGTTTATGTAAATATGTTTTTCTGAATTTTTATCATTTAGTTTATTTCATAAAAAAGACCTAGAGCTTAAATAAAAATAAATCATCCTTATTTTCAATTTAAAAAATTTGTTAAAACCAATTTAACTGGCTGCTGTTCATTTCTGTAAATAACATTTAAAACTTCCTCCTAGACTTCTAAATTGTGTTTTCATTTCCTTCTTAAGAAAGCAAAAGGCTTCTCCTTATGTTTCCTACTTCCTGCCAAACTTCAGTTGTCTTCCAACCAAAATTTTATATAATAAACAATAAAAGTTTATTTCTTAAACAAAATCTTATGAGTTGCGAAACAAACTAAGACTTTTTCTATATTTTGCAAAACAAAATAAGGCAAGAGACAAAACTTTTTTTGGTGGGTCAGTCATGGAATCATGTTTTTTTAATTGCTTAAAATGTATTAAGAATATACTAAATATTTTGCACAAATTAAAAGTGTCTGAAATTATTTGGAAAACACTTTAAAGTTTTGATAAAAGATATAAAATATAACAATACATTTTTTTATTTTGTAAAAAATCTAAGACCAGAAAGAAAATTTTATATGGCAATACAAATAAAAGAGAAAAAAAATTAGCTCGCCGCTGGGTGCCGTAGCTTTGCAACATTACGTGCAACGAAATGGGCAATGATTTGGCAAAAGCAGTCAGACCTCTACTGGCCTTGTTTTAAGGAAAGATTAGGGATCGGATTCTGAACAGGATTAATCGTGACTGGAGGAGTTGAATGGATTAAAAACTATCACGGACCTTATGACTGGTATTAAAGAAGATCGATTCTAGTTCACTTCTAGGAAAGAAAAATGTCTGTGTTGGGTCCATAATAGAAATTATCACAGGCTATTGGAACCACGGATTTGTGTACTATGTGTGAAAATTTACAGATTGTTTGAAGGCCGCTACTGAACAAAGATTCTATTTGGCACTACGGGAATCAATAGCTCCTAACACTACGATCCAAACCGACTATTGGTTTAGAGGTCTCTTGGGGGTTTCATAATGGTTGTGGTTTGGACTCCAAGTCGCTTGAAGGGAGTCCATAAAAAGCCAGCTTCAATGTCTAATTTTCAAAAGTGGGCGCTGTTGTTCGGAGGCAACCATAATATGGACGACATATTAAACTATAATATTGTTGCCGGTGACAATAATATAGTTTGAGTAATCATAACCTGCCTCGTATTTCTTCGCTAAAAATTGTTTTGTTAAAGGTGACCATATAGAAAAATGGGTATTCCATGCGTGAATTTTTTTGCTTTTATCCTTTTTTCTCTTTCCTCGTTTATTTCAAAGCTTAGACGATACATATGGACTAATTACTTTACACTAGTCTCCTTTACCTATCTATCTGAGTTTCATGACTACACTATGGACTAGCCTCGAAACTAGACCATCGACTGGCTTAGAGTAAATCCAATTGTGTTATCGTAAAGTTGCTTTCCCCTTTTTTAGTCCCTTTATATTGTATTCTGTTCATGTTAGCAAAATGCTTCTTTATACCGAACATATTATGTTTTAACAGAAAAGTGAATACTTCTAGGTGGGCAGCTTGCATTTTATATTACAAACTAGTTTTTTTTAAATGTGTCAAGTTACGTGCCTTATAACTATTAATTTGCCGAGTTAAGTTTAAATTAAAATTACTTAAAATATATTTAAATAAATGCTTACTCATACATATGAACAGCTAAAGGGTACTTAACATCATTATATGTACTTAATATGTAAAAGTGTGATGCAATGCGTTATGAAAAGTAAAAGTATTACGAAAAAGCATTTGATCCGATACGACTTAATGGTTTTTTTGAAATTTTTCTAAGCAATAATATTTTTCATTTGTTCATGTTTGTATATTAACTAAACCAAATAAAATTGTTATTTCATGTGTGATAGTATGAATACAAACTGTAGTTTTAAATTAGAATTGACAGTGGCATTTTGAAATACGTAAGACTTGTGTGATAGTGTTAAGTACCCTAAAGCATGAAATTTAAATGGTGACACAGTTAAAGTGAAAAATAAAAGTAAAACTACTGGTGTGGTTTTGCTATTATTAGGAGATGTACATTTATTAGTTTTTTAAGCATTTGTTTTAATTGTATTTGACCATTGTTGTTTTTGAATATGTGTGTGTGAAAGTGGTGAACTCGACCATGCATATTTTAGATTACACATACATTCTTTGTTTAACATTTTAAGTGGTTTAGAGGATGCAGTAGAGTTTTACCCACATACACACGCGGTCACACGTTTACACTGAGATAATGTGCTAAATAAAAGCTTTATTTAAGCTCTTTTTAAGTATTTTATTTTTTTTTGTATTGGTAAGAGTGTAAATGGTTGTATATGAGTCTGTTGAAATTCATATCCGGTTTTTTTTATCGCTTCACTTATTGTCAGCTATTTTTGTGATCTTACCAGAGATTTTCAATGAGTTTTTGTGTTTTTGTACTTAATTTATAACAATTTTTAATTTTTTAAAACATCTTATTTATAGGATTTTTATTATTATTCAAAAATTTTTAAAAACAAGTAACAGTATTAACATTTTTAATACTATTAAACGTAACTTCCTCTTTTATTGTAAGGAGCTCAAATTTAGGTTAACTCCGGGCAAAAACGAAGTTCTTTATTGCCTTTTCAAACCCTCTTCATTATTGAGTTGATATTAAAAATGGGAATTAGTGTTAAATTTTAGTCAACGTTTTTTTCCTTAACTAGACTAAATCTAGCCCTTAATAAAACAAGAATTACACCCATGACTTTAGAAAAAAAAAGCTGAATAGACTGTTATCATTTTCCATAACTAACTGACTGACTCGCTGGTTGGTCATCATTATTTTGAATGGCAGACAACGACAGCAACATTAAATTTTAAAGCCAGAGGGCAACAAAATGTCGTTATAACAACAAATACTTTTGAAAGGGGATAAAGAAGGAGTGTACGGTAATATAAGAAAAAATTGTATTACCAGGAAGAAAATTGTAAGGAAATAAATGTATATGTTGCTTAAAAGGATGGTAACTTTTCAGTGCAATCATTGAAGAAAAATAAAGGCAGTCAATGAACTTGGTTAAAAAAAAGAAACAATTAAAGCATACTTATAGGTAAATTGTTTAAACGAACTAATATGTAACTTCAGAAAAAAAAATAAAAGGATTCACATCAAATGGCATATCTTTTATACACACAGAAAAAAATACCAATGTAAAATTAACATGGAAAAATGTTGATTGAGAATGATGTTAAATTTCTGCAAAAGTATGCCCTTTATTTAATTTTATCATTATTTCATATTAATTTTAAATTAAAAATATTAAAATAATCCTAAATTGAGCTTATTTAATATTATTCACTGTTAAAATAAATAAAAAAAAGTATGAAAATTTAAATAAATATGGATTCAATATTGAATCCATTAAAAAACCTATTTTATATTAAAATCAAAAGTTGATCTTGTTAAATTAACATGCATACATAGTAAAGTATGTTAATTTTTTTATTTTCATTCCTAAAATATGTTATAAAAAGAAGACAATTCCCGTATTCTTTTAATTAAAATTATTTAGTTAAATAGTACATCAAGTTTTCAAAGTAGAATGATGACGAAAACCATATCGGGCCATTCTGCTGGTTGATCTGTTAACAAAGGAGACTACAAAATAAGTGAAACATGTGTTACAGGGGTAAGTGTTTTGAATTATTCTTAAATAAATGTATATGTTGTCTCTGAAGCTTCTTCACACCAATCCGTTTCTACATGAAATTCACGTTGTTTCAACATGAAATAACTTTCATTCAACGTGATTCGGATTGTTATTTCAAAATTAACATGAATTATAGTTATTTTAAATGAAAAAAATGTTGTTCGCAAGCAATTATAAAATCAGGTTGAATTAACATGAAACACGTATGAAGCAAAATCACCACCGAAAAATTTTAAATCAACCTTGTTTTCGACGTTTTTAACTTGATTTTTTTCTGTGTGTACAAGATTTGTAAAAGGTAAACATCTATTATTTGTTCTTTGTTTTATAAACGGAATATATTATTTATGAATAAGGCCTTTACAGTTTGCAAATATTTTACATTTTTAACTTTTTCACCCAATAATTATAATAGATTATTAAAGAAATATTTTAAAGTTTTGACACAATTCTTAAACACACAGAAAAAAATCAAGTTAAAAACGTAGAAAACAAGGTTGATTTAAAATTTTGCGGTGTAGATTTTGCTTCATATGTTTTTCATGTTAATTCAACCTGATTTTACAATTACTTGCAAACAACATTTTTTTCTTTTAAAATAACTATAATTCATGTTAATTTAACATTGCTGTAAAGTTAGAGCAAAATGTCATTTATATTGAAATAACAATCCGAATCACGTTGAATGAAAGTTATTTCAAGTTGAAACAACGTGAATTCATGTAGAATCAAATTGGTTTGAGTGTGTAATGACAGTGTGAAGAAGCTTCATAGACAATATATGCATTTATTTAAGAATAATTCAATACACTTACCCCTGTAACACATGCTTCACTTATTTTGTATTCTCCTTTGTCAAAAAAGCATCAGCAGAATCGCCCGATATAATAATTTTAATTAAAAGAATACGGGAATTGTCTTCTTTTTATAACATATTTTAAGAATGAAAATAAAAAAATAACATACTTTACTATGTATGCATGTTAATTTAACAAGATAAACTTTTGATTTTAATATAAAACAGGTTTTTTAATGGATTCAATATTGAATCCATATTTATTTATATTTTAATATTTTTTTTTATTTTTTTTAACAGTGAATAATATTGAATAAGCGTGATTTAAGATTATTTTAATATTTTTCATTTAAAATTAATATGAAATAATGATAAATTTAAATAATGGGCATACTTTTGCAGAAATTTACTATGATTCTCAATCAAAATTTTTCCATGTTAATTTTACATTGGTATTTTTTTCTGTGTGAATATTTATTTTTTAAAACAATCTCCCATTAAAAAATTTAACTTTTTTGGCCAAATGAATCAGAGTGTTATTCAATATCCTTTTTTGGTGATGAATCCTGCTTGCAATACTTTTTAAATTGCTATTTAAGTGGATACTAATTTTACAACATGTTGAGTTCAACAACAATCTTCATGCAGTAATGCCTTAAATTTATTATCCTCGAATTTTTTAGATGGCCTCTGTGCTCATTGCGAATATCACCACTTCTGAACCGATGAAATCATCTTTCATACGGTGAAATCAATGAATAATATCGGTGAGCGATCGATGGGCAACGCAAAAGTCCCCTAAATGATGCTTTGTTGGCACAAAATTATTATTCTATCAAAAATGTATTAAAAACTCTGTTGAATCATTGAATCATTGTTGTGTTTAACTTTATGCCCCAAAAATATTTTCGCATGTAAATGCTTTGAAATTGTTTATATATTCTTACTTTATTATCAAATTTTAAAAGTATTCTTTTGTCTATTTATTTGTAACTTAAAATCCTAAAGTACGGAACAACGTAGGCAATTTATTTTTTTCTTAAAGTCAATTTACATTTTGTTTCAAAAAAATCCATTTTTTTAAATTTAACTGAGTTTTAAATAAAAATATAACGAAAATTCCCTTTACTTTTGTTATATTTTTTTTGTGCAGCTCATTTAAAATTCGTCTTTCGTTACCTTTATTTTTTTTATAAAATATAATTTTTTGGAACAAAAATATTTTGCATTTTAAACCTCAAAATTTACAAATATTCTAATTTATGTTCACCATAATGATTAAGCTTACATCCTCATTCGCGCCCTATATTATGCATTACATTTCATGCAAAAAAAATCGCTTAAGTTTAATGCGGTCATAGTAACGAAAAAACTGTTAATTGCCAGTTATAAATTGTAAATTATATAAAGTATAAACACTTTTTTTTGCCTAATAAGCTGAAAAATGTGCAATAATATTTTGTTTTCCAAACAAACCCAGCACATTATGCAGCCTCTATTAAGGCTATTGTTAAATGGTTAGTAAAAGTTACCTATAATAAGTGAATTTTAAAATATTTTTCTTCTTGTGAAAATATGAGATAATAATTATTGAAATTATTAATAAATAAACAAACTATAAAATGAAAATTTGTATTTTTAATTACAATTATTCCATAATTTCTGTTTCTTATTTATTTCTTTGTCAAAACTATAGTTTTGTATTTTTTTGTTTTATGTTTTTTGAAACTAATGTATTGGAAGTAATTTAATATCGAAATCATTAATCATCAACATTTTCGCTTTTCGGGGGAAAAGGCTTATTTTTAAATTTCAATATAGCAGGATAATGATACTTTTGCCGCACTGCTGGCTGCTGGGTGCAGGGTTGTCAGTTTTTTTGAGCTCCATCGCCAAACCGAATGTCAGAAATCGCCAAAAATCGCCAAACGTCAATTTTGTTTAGTTTTCGTAACATTATTATTATTATTATTATTTTTTAATTAAATTTTTCTTCACAAAATGATACAAACGTAATGGGAATGACGTTTTAAAAGCCTTTTGCATAAAAGTTTTTATTATCATTATTGTAAATAATCTAAAAAAAATTTAAAAATAAATAATCCCGCCTGTTAAAAACGTTTTTTGCTCTCGTAAAAAATAATAATTTTGTAACTTAGAACGTTATTTGCGGCTGCGCTTTTGTTGACAAATGTTTAATAAAACAGTATATTAGTTTTCTAAAAGATTCAATTATATAATTTTTTTTTAATTCATTTTTGAAAAATATCGATACATTTTCTATAGAAAATTAAAAATATCGATAAATTTTCACAAGATAATATTAAATATTGATAAATTTTCCTTAGAAAATTGAAAAATATCGATACTATTTCTATAGAAAATTACAAATATTGATAAATTCTATAGAAAATTAAAAATATCGATAAATTTCCTATAGAAAATTTAAAAGTAGGATATATTTCCGATAGAAAATTTAAAAAATCTATAAATATCTATATAAAACAGAATATATCGATAAAGTTTTTATAGAAAATTGAAAATGCCGATAAACTTTCTACAGAAAATAGCAACTGTTGTTTAATTTTCTAAAGAAAATATCGATTAATTTATTATAGAATGTAAAAATATTGATATATTTTCAATTGCGAAATTAAATATATCAATAACTTTATCTAGAAAAGTTAAAGTTCGATACATTTTTTATAGAAAACTAAAAAAAAAGAAAACTATCTGTTTTCGTAATTATTTATTTAAAACAATTTTCTATTATAAATTTAAAAAAAAAAATAAAAATTTTACTATAATTTATTTGTATAACTTTTTAAGGCACATAAATAAAATGTTTTTCTTAAAAAAACCTTTTTTAATAGACATATTTACACATACATAACCACAGTTCTATACTGTAAGTAAAAAAACATATCTCTAGTTGTACTACATAATTTCTCACACATTACCCATCCGCCGCAAGAGAAGAGGGAGGGACATTAAAAAACTTAATGTTTATACACTAAACAAGGCAAAAACAGTACTGCCACTCACGCACTCCAGTTATATGTTTCGTTTTTTTCACAACTTAAAAATATGTTGTAAGCAGTGTTCGAAAATAAACACTAAATATCGCTCCTTAGTGTTCGGTTCGGTAGATTTTTTGAAAACACAAACGCTAAAAGTGTTTGTGTAGAAATTCATTTAAAAAATAAAGTTTCCAGTCTTTCAAACACAAAAATAATACTGTTTTTTTCCAACTCAACAAAAGATGAGAACATTTAATTCCTTTCGGTTTTTTTTTAAATCCACAAACTTCATTGTGTTCGGTTCGGCTTATTAATGTTCGTCCCTTTTGGCTGGCAAAAATACCAAACATATTTTGCAAAAAAAGAGACATTATAGAACATTAAAATATAATGATTTGTTGTTTTGTTTTGTTTTTTTTTTGACAAAGAACAGAATATTATATAATGTACGGCCCTTTCTTGAAAATGGTTACGAACGGCATAAAGAGTTGTGTTCGTCTGCGCAATCACTAAAAAAAATAGAGCACGGTCTTGGGTGTGTGAGCCGAACGCTAAAAAATGTACTGCTTATTTTCGAACACTCTATGTAACACAACCATTACAAAGTCTTGTATGTGCTGTTGTTTTTTTCTTTTATCGAAAAAACTAATAAGAACAGCAACGTATGTTAGTGTTTATGTATGTGTTAAAGTTGTTGCTTTTTATTCTTATGAGTTGTTAAAAAAAAAGTAAATATGCGTGAAAAGGAAAAGTGAAAAATAAATAAAAACAAAGAAAAACTCGTTGAAACAAACAGCGTACTATTTGTATGCTAATTCTCACGCAAAGTGTGCAAACAAACACAAAAACAGCGTACAGTACAGTAAAGGAACATATATGTAAAAATATTGAGTTTTAAAATAATTAACTGTTACTCAAATAAAATCATCATATGAGTAGTCCACTTGCAAACACCGCTAAGTTAAAAAAAATACAAATTTTGTAAAAGCCGCCATTTTATTTGGTTTTTAAAATGTCTCCCTAAGCAATTATCAATCTTGTTCAAAATTCGACGAGAATCATGCTAAATTTAGTTTATAATTCTTTCCGTGTACAGCGCAATTTCCGGTTAAATATTCAATACTCCTGCAAAACTCTATATTGCTTGGCATTTAATTTTTAACAAACTTTTTTAATCGTTTTTCTCAGAATTTAGTTCTTTTTTAACTTAGCGGTGTTTGCAATGGGAAATTTATTGATGATTGTGCTTTTGATCTTATTTTAAAATAAGTAGTTTTTTTTTAAAGTACTAATCCTTGTTTCATTTAAATCTAAACGAATTTTTTTTTTTAATTTTTTTCTAAAGAACTTGTTCTTCTTTTATTTAATTCTAGAAGAACTAGTTTTTTCTTATTGTATTATAAAAGAACTATTTCTTTTTTAATTTTACTCTACAAGAACTAGTTATTTTTTAATTTATTCTAAAAGAATAAGTTCTTTTTTCTTTATATTCTTAAAGCACTAGTTCTTTTTAAATTTTGATATTAAAAGAAATAGTTTTGTGATTGTATTTTAAAATAACTATAAAAACTAACTCACAACTTGCACAGAAACCAGTTCTATTTGCATTTTATTCTAAAAGTTCTTTTTTGTTTGTTTTTCGTTTTCGTTTCCGTTTTCGTTTATGTTTTATTTTATTCTTAAAGAACTATCTTTTTTCCTAATTTTACACAATTTTAAATAAACTATCTTATTTTCTTTCTATGAAATTATTCTATTTATATATTTTTCTTTATACTTTTGAATATGTTTCCCCTGTTTGTACTTTTGTTGCCATTGTTTCAATTTTTTGCCGCTGTTTGTTTATTTTATATTTTTCGTTTATGGAATGTGGGATTTTTTATAAATGGTATTTGTTGCATTGTTGAACCAAATCCGGGTTTTTTTTTGACAATTTTCATTGAAAGTTTTTTTAGAATTCTTTTTCATGTTTCTTGTTTTCCGCTGTTTTAATTGGCTTTTGAGTGCAGGTTAAAAGTCTTGTTTTGGCTGTGGGGATTTTAGGAGATTTTGTGGTTTTGTAGTATGTATTTGTTTTTTTACCGTATAATATTTGGCTCTAAATTTTAATAGACTTGGATGATTTTCAAGTGGTTTAACGGGGGACAATAGCAAACAAATATTTATATGTATATTAGTTGTTAATTAGCAATTAAAACTGAAATTTACTTGATAATAAAGAACAAATTAAGTTTTTTTAGGACGATTTTAAAGCTCAAGGTTTTTATTTAAAATTTCTTATTAATGTACATATGCATGCATGACATTTGTTTTCTGCTACCTTTTTCTATTTTCATTTCTATTGATTGACTGTTTTTTTATTTTTTTCTGTTATTTTTTTAATCGCAATGAAAAATTAAATTTAACAGTTTCCCCTTGTTTTTGTTTTGTGTTTTGTAGCCAAACATCTACATTTCATGTACATTTCTTAAGATTTTGAATTAATGAAGTTCTGTTTTGGTACATGACATTTTGACAATAAACATTTGCTTATCTCAAAAAGTAAAGTAAAATAATAATTAAAAAGGGTTTTTGTTTACTTTTTACTTATCCTTTATTACAACTTTAAACTTTATTTATTTCTAATCGAGAGACTAAAGCTAAACCGAAACTATTTAAGGAAAAAATAAAGGAGGTAAAAAAAATACAGAAACATTTTTTTATAATTTTTCAAATGAATTCAACAAGAATATTGATAAATATTTTCATTTTTCATCGCACACTTAAGGAATTCGTTTACTTTTCATGGTATTTTAAAGGAAGTGTTTAATATTCCATTGTATTCTAAAAGAAATACTGAACTTTTGATTGTTTTCTAAAAGAATTAGTTATTTTTATTTTGTTTTAAAAGAACAATTTATTATTATTATTTTTTAAATTCTAAAAAAAATTGTTTATTTTCCATTCAATCTTTATATACTAAATGGAACTATTTTTTTTTCTATTCTCAAAGAACAAATTTTTTATTGTATTTGTTAAGAACTAGATCTTTTTTAATTGTTATCTAAAGAACAAGTTCTTTTTATATGCTTGAAGAAATAGTTCTTCTTTCATTGTATTCTATACGAACTAATTTACTTTATTTTTTTCTAATTGATTCAAAAATCGATTTTACTTCTATTCCATTTTATTTGAACTGTTGTTCTACTTTGATATATGACTTACTGTTTCTTTACAAAAAAAAAAAATATAAATACATATATATATATATATATATATATATAGTGTTTTTTATTTTTTTAAATATTCAGAATCAATTAAACTTTCTTAATTAATGCAATAAAAGAGAATTTGTTTAACTCTTTCGTTTTCTGTTTTCCTAAGTTCTTGTAATTTTTAAATAAGAAAAGTTATTTTTTCCAACGCAATTTAAAATACTTGACAAGAGTAAGTTTGATTTGTTTCTGTTCATTTTTTCATACAAAGTTTTTTATATGAAACAGTTTGTTAAGGCATATTGATAACAGAAAAAATGCTAAAATGTCAAGTTTATATAAATTCAGAAAAAAATTATTTGATATTGATTTAGAAAATATAACAGCAACCAGCATTCTATAAGAAGAGAATCTGAAAGAAAAGAAAGTTTAAAACTTAAAAATATTTAACGCATGAATAACATTTTTACCAAAAAATAAATGAACTTGAAGAAAAGTTTATGCCAAAAAGAAAATAATGAAATAGAAATAAAATAGAATTTTTTTTTTTACATACATAAAATTCTTATTCATGATATTGAGTTTCAGAAGAATAATTTTCTGGTATTTCTTCTTTCATATCTTTTTTGTTTTGCATATGAGTTTAAATAAATTGATATTCGGGTGTAACAAATATGGTTTTTTTCGATTGTAAGTTTTTGCTCACATGTCTTCATGTTACTGATAGATAAAGTTATCATCGATACCAATTACCAGAGTTGAAATATATCTATAGCAAAGTCTAACAAGAAACAAAAATAAGTGTAAATGTTGATTGGTTATTTGCAATTCAAGTTGACGAATTTTGTTCATTTATGGTCTCGAACAAATTGAAAGGTGAAATTTTATATTAAAAAAAAAATTCATTATATAAAAAGTAAACAGTCATAAATGTTTATTAACAAACTAAGTTTCACTTTATAAAATTAGAAAGCAAATAAATATTGAATGTTTAAACTTCAACTCTAGCTAGAGTCTGGCATTGCTCTTCTCTATAAAATATGAATATAAAACCTCAAACAAGTTTTAATTTTTTTATAAAAAACCAAGAATCTAAACACCGCAGTCATGGTAAACATTTCATTTCAATTTATTTGAAATCCTTTCACCCAAACTGACATTTTGCTTAACATATTCAAGAACTGCATATAATAAACTTATCAGTACATTTTCACAATAACAAAAATAACTAAAAACTTAAAATCATTCAAATTTTGATATACTACGCTGTTATCATTAGAACAGTAGTTTAACACAAGATTAAAACATGTTTTATATATCATGAAAAATACGAGGGCCATCAGGAAATGTACATTTACTACACATAACATTACACATTAATTTAAATGATTAAATGGATGTTTGGCTGATTACCAGGGCTGTGGAGTCGTCAGGATATAGTTCGAACTCCTTCTCCTTTCGCTGAAATTTTTTAAGTACGACTCCGACTTCAACTTCAACTCCAACTCCGACTTTAACCTTTATGCTTAATGTAATGAGACTGGTCCTAAGTTGACTTTATTCTGTGTAGTTAAATGGTTAAATATAGCAAGCAAAAGATTTTGTAAAAATTTTAAATCGATATTTTAATTTTAACACGTGCCAAATTGAGCTTTTATACAGTTATTTCATTTACAGGTGAGACCCAAAACATTGTTCGTTACACTTTATTCGAATTTTGGGAAAATACCAAAAACATATAGCGCCAGCATAAATGGACCAAACTAGTTGAACTATTATGATTCTGTGATGCCATTCTTGATTAATAACTTAACAATTAAAAAATAATAGATTTAATTTTGGAAAGAACGAGTTTTCGAAGAAAAGAGTTTTGCTACAATCCATATGTGATCGAACTAATTTTGCAACACTTGTGAGGGCAATTAATGAATACTGTGCTTATAATGTTTTTTTTTAAATATATATTTTCCATATTTTACTTTTCATATTTTAATTGAAGAATTTTTCATTATTCAAACTTTGCTTTTAAATTTTCAAGGAGAATAAAATTATTGAAAAGCGTATAAAAATTAATTTAAATTAAGAAACGATTTGGGATTTTTTTTTTATCGCTTATAGAGGTAAGATTACAAAATATAATTTATAGCATTAAAAGATTGGGAATAATTTTACTAATTCCTAGATTTGAAGTTCGTTATTTCCTAAAATTCAGCGCCGTTCAAGAATTGATAACGGAATTAAGGCTGCTGTAGGTATTCTATACCTACAGCATTCCGAATCTCAAATCAATCTTATTTTTAATCTCCAAAGAATAAGGTTCAAAAATAGCCAAGGTGTGTGAATCTCTTGTGTCATTGAACAGGGTACGTAACAAGCTGTGTGTTGACAGAAAGGTGAACAAAATACGGATACAAATTAATACCTTATTTAATTCAAACGGTGTACTCGCGTATTTAATGTTCTGCTACTGTACTGAAATATAAAATATCCCATGGCATGAACTTACTTTAACTTTCTATAAACTTACTTAAAACTCAAGATCCCAAAACTAACTGTTATCGCCACGATTTATAAATAGCAAACCATATTTAATAGTGCCTTTTTAATTTAATTTGATACTGAATTTTTCTTAAATTAATATGGATCTTAATTAATTTAACTTTAACTGTTTCTATTTTTTTTATTTAATTCGTCTTTAATCATTTTAATTACGGTAACATTAATGTATTTAGAACTCTACTAAATGCTTTAATGTTTTTTTTAGTTAATTTTCAAAGAGAAAATTCTCTCCAATAATATTTATCTTTGTCTTTAGTAATTATTTTTTCCTTTTTTTTATACTTTTGTTATTGTAATCTAAAAAGAAATAATTTGCTTAAAAATATTTTTCATTTGAACACAACGTTATAGTAAAATATCATTATCACCAAAATTCACCACTCTACATACCGAAATAATATTCTCTTTTCAAAATTCGTGTCAGCAAGCGCTTGTCGACGGTGGGTTTCAAATAAAATGTAAGTAAATTTTTACATTTTGATACGTATAAATCTAAAAGAAAAACAATATACCATAATACATCAAATTTTTGATTTTCGACAATACCCTCGAGAAAATAAGTTTGTTAATGTAATATTAATAGATACATTTTTTTTATAACTAGTTTTTTTTAATATTAATTTTTCTGAACAAGATTGTTAATGACTATTAAATTAATTATCTTTGATTTTTGTTTTGTGTTTAACTTATGAAATTAAATAAATTAAGTTAGTTTTTATAATGAATTTTTAAACTAACTATTCTTTTAATCACGAAAGGTATGTTAAATGGATAACCTTATATACGAGGGATAGCAATGGGAAATTGTAGTGCTGTCATAGGAGGGAGGGTAAAAATACGACTGTTTACGAAAGTCGAAAGTTTCCATGATTCCCAATATACTAAATTTTTGGTTTTGCTTTTACTTTATATATATGTATATATATTTTTTTTTTTGGTTTGCTGAAGAGCTATCTTTAAAACTTATCGTTTATGTTATGAATCATCACTTGCTTTTGATGGGAAGGAACCACCCCCAGACTGAGCACGGCTGGTAAAAATAAGATAGCCAACTAAAAATTTTCTAAAGAAATTATTTTATTACCTAAAAACTTTTTTAAAAAGAAATTTTAGTTCCCGAATAAAGAAAATTCATGTTCCCAAAAATTTTTCTAAAGAGGACATTTTTTACCCTAAAAATTTTAGTTCACGAAATTTTATCTGAAGTGAAATACATTCTAGTCCTCGAAAAATGTTCCAAAGAAAAGTTTACTTCTTTATAGATTTTGTAAAGAAATTTACTGCTCTCAAGGAATTTTCTATGGGAAGCTTTAGAAACAGATTCTTGTAGAAAAATTCTAGTCCTCAGAAGATTTCTATCGACAGTTTTAGTTTTACGTTAACTTTCTATACACATTTTTAGATATCGACGAATTTGTTAAGGAATATTCAAGTTCTTGATCAATGTTTATTAGAAAATTTTAGTTTTCGCTTAATTTTCAATTAAAAATATTAGTTATTGACAAAATATTATATAGAAAATTCTAGTTCCAGAAATATTTTTTGTAGAAAATTCTAGGTCTTTATAAAATTGTAGTAAACGAAAAATCCCAGTAAAAACTTCGCTTACTTTTTCAAAATGAATAGCTTCTTTAACTCATTATTTAGTAGCTTTCTTCTATAACTACATCTATAACAACTTCTATAACTACTTTTTTTTGGATGTATTAATGTAAAAAAATAATGACTTACTTTTGAATGCGTTATTTTTGGAACATCCCATATAAAATTCATTGGTCCTTTCAGTAGAATTGTAAGTAGTGTTCTTATGTTTTTCTGATTACTTAACACATTATTTTGTAGGCTTAGTTTTTACTGGGATGTTCTACAGAAAATTGAAAGAAATTCAGAAATTAAGTGTTTTCTTTCGAAAAATTTAGTTTGTGACAAGTTTTCTATAGAACATTTTAGCTTTCAATTAACTTTCTTGAAATTTCTAGTTCTTGAAGAAATTTTTATAGAATGTTTTTGTTCTCGATGTATTTTTGCTCTCAAAGAATTTTTTATATAAATTAATAATTCCCGATAAGTTTTTTTTACAGTTAATATAAGTTCTTGGCAATTCTTTTTATCAATCAATTTGCCATAGAAGATGTTCCTTTAAAAAAAAATTTGTATGTACTTAATAAATTTTTATTGAAAATTAAATTTTTCGTTAAATTTTCTCGGTTAATTTTTCATAAAAAATTCTAGTTCTCGATTTATTTTCTGAGGCAAATTCCAAATATTTAAATCTAGTTTGAATTATTTCACTACCCTCGTTATGCTTAAAACTAGAACATGTTTCTTTTTTTCAAAATTATGTGTTTGGAAAAATCCTCCCATTAAATGAAGTGATGCATAAAGTTGGCCATTTTAAAAGACAGTTCTATATATTTCACATAAATGATATTTTTAGACATATTGCGAATAACCAATCAAGGTAAAGCAGCTTTATTTAGTTAGGATTGAAATTCGAATTTAAAAGCTAAAATTGCAACTAAATTTAAATTATTAGATTAAAGTTTCTTGTACCCACACCACAATAGTGGAGAGGGTAATATGCATTTGTGCTGATGTTTGTTACACCTTAAACTATTGGGCCTAGATCAAATTTAAAGCATACCCATCTAACGATGTCCATCCGGCTGTCCATGTAACCTTGTGCGCAAAGTACAGGCAGCAATTTTGAAGATAATTTGATGGAATATAGGAAACAGGGTACATATGTTCGAATTGGCAGAGGACCAAGCCTATTGAAAATTTTAATGATATTTAAATTTAAAACAAAGATAGATCCATATTTATATAGACACAAAATTTATGCGTTTTTTAACATACCACGAGGGGAGATAGGGAGTGATTTCTGCTTATCGGAAACTATCAAACAGATTCTAATGAAATTTAAAACAAAGATATATTTATAAATGGAAACATAAGCTATGTATATAAAAGCCTGACTAAACCTGAATTTAGGGCAAACAAATAATAAAAACTAAATCAATAAAAATGCCTTTAACTGTTATTACTGGAGTGTGATTTTGTATGAATTTCGCATGTATTAATTAATTTTCTAGATATATTTTCCAAAGAAAATGTTGTCGATATTAATTGTTTTAAAAACGTAAATGCTTTTCCCGATACTACTTTTTAATAGAAAATCTATTCGGTAGTTATTTTATAGTAAAGTTATTTACTTTACATTTTTGAAATTTTTTACTCGATAGTAATTTTGAGAACTTTTTATATTCAGGTATGAATAAAAGTTCCCCAGAAGTTTTTTCCCTTTTCCCTTTGTTCATAATTAATGACTTCTCGATCATAATTTATTAAAGACTGTATTTTCTCCATAGTAAGTTTTAATGTTTCACTTTTATTGTTTATTGTTATTTTCTATAGATAATTTTTACAATAGTAATTTCCTATTGAAATTTTTTTTCTCTGAAGTAATTTTCGTTAGAATGACTGTTCATCTATATATGGTCCCCTCAATATAACAATAGCGTAAAATTTTTTTTGGGATTTTGAGAAAATCGTGTTTAAAGTTTTTGTCAAATCGGATTTCTATTAAAACCTCAATATCGCGGTAAATACAAATTCTTCATATTGGATTTTTCGACGAATACATAATACGTTTCTTGTCTTTAAATTTACCAATTTTTTTACACTACGCATCCTTTAAGCCCAACCATATGTCATTCAAAGTGGCAAATCCTTTATATAGGCTCTTTTATTTTTTAAGGAATTCGTATGATGAATCTGATACACTCTTTTATTTTGTATGGTATACGCTGTTTTATTCCATAATTTTACGATATTTCTATTAAAATATTTGATCTCAAAAATATCAATTTGTAACATTATAAAACAGTGATTAATTCATATTTTCAATGATTTTCAATTTTGGGTTATTAAAAACAAAAAATTATGACAAATTAAGGTAAACATTGCGTAAATCAAAAATAACTAGAAGTTCATTCGTCTTCTTTCTCTTCCTCTGCTTCATCTGGCTCATCTAAACAATTTCGCTTCTCTCCACCTTGTAAGTTATAAAAAAATGACTGCGAGCCACGACGAATTACATTCTTCTTGCACAAATTTTGGAGATCATGCAGCTTTCGATGGTCGGAATGCAACTATTTCTCACACAACAGTGTATATTATTATAAGCTATTTTATGAGTTAAAGTTTTCATAAATTATATTTTTTTTCTACAGACTAAAATGGAGTATAATGCGTATACACTATTATTCTTTTAACAATTTTGGAGTGGCAATTTCAAGTAAAATAGCGCATATGAGCTTACACACTTATTGAAGGAAAATTTTGAACAAGAAATTATACACTATTTTTTCCAACGACATTTTTACCCACTGTTTGGAAGTAGAATTTGACTAAATTTTGACCAGACATAAAATCAATGATGGAGATTCTAAATGAGCACATACGCTATTGTTATTTTAAGGGGACGATATATAAAATTGTAACGTTACTGCCTGACTCATTGACTCACTGACTGACTCACTGAGTCATCATCGCACAGCCTAAACGCCTGAAGCTAATAACTTGAAATTTGGACCAAAGATTGATCACTCCCCAAATCGATCCACTAACACGGGATTTTTGAAAATTCGAATGTTTAAGGGGAACAAAGGGTAAATACGCTAAAAATTCGGTAACCTTATATCTCCAAAACTAAAAGAGATACAAAAAAAAACATGTAATATTTATCGGTGTTCTTTAGAAAAATAAGCGGACATGTGTCTGGTACTTTTTTGAAATTTGGCCCTATTAGAGAGTAAACGAGTAAAACCTGCATTTTAGTACTTTTTTGCCACCCCATCTATCTTTTGAACCAATAAACATAGAAACAAAGTTAATACCACATAACGAAACTTATCAAAAAATACGTATAGGGGTGAAAACCGTAACTATTTTTGGTACTTTTTTGCAAAACATATTCCTCCATTCATTGACATATTCGTACTAAATTGCGGGCTGCCACTACAATACTGAAATTTTTGATACTTTAGTGTATATAAAAATATATAGTACCCAAAAAAGAAAATACGGGAAATTTGAAATTTTTCTTTAGCTTTTTGGTTTTACTGAAGTAGCGGATTAAATGCTAGAATTTAAACCAGTTTAAACCTAGACAAATAAACTTTGGCATAAAAATATGTCCACGAAGAAAATGGAGACGCTATATTATATTACAGTCTAAATAATAGATGTATTGAGAATTTTAGCTTTTGATTTTTAATATTTTTGGAACATTTATAAAAAATGTATTGATTTTAAATCTGAAACCTATTTCGAATTAAACTACTTCAATTTCATTTCACTTTTGCTTCCATGTCAAACAAAATTGTTCACATAATTTTTCATTCACATTTTCATCCCCTTAAAATATTTCTCACTTGACTGAGTTATACGTACGTATTTTAACGCATACAAGTGTATTAATGCTAACATACACTGAGCCCTAACGTTACTAAAACCACCACATCACTGCTACTCGTCCAAAGGTTAGTAATAAAAACGGACATTGTTTCGCACAAAAAACAAAAAAAAAAATAAATTGTCCTGTATTCCAACCGGACTTTGTATGTCAGTTGTGTAAACACTAAATTGTTTGCATATACATACCTGAAAATGGATAAATGAAACAATGCATGAAATATAACTGGAAAATACTATCAGTCAGTGAATGTAGTCAACTGGATTGCAGTTCATAAGGCCACTAGGTCATGTCTCTATACAATGTTATGACACTTTTTTTTGTTCTTTCACTTTAAACATTTCAACTGAGATTTCATCTTCATTGGGGGTAAATGGGAATTGGAATTTAGAAAACTTAAAGAGGGAACAACTAGAAAAACAAATTTGGTTCCCAATTAAGATCGCATCTGAAATAAAGAAAAGCCTTAATTTTTTACAATTATGACCTATTTTTTTAAACATCTAAATTAACAAATAAAATCCAATAATGAAATTTAAGTCTAGAACTAAACTAATGAAAAAATAGAATTTTGAAAATTTCTACAAAACATTTGCTTACAAATAAATTTCCTTAAAATTAAGTTTAAAATTTGATATTTAAAACTCCTGAATTCAAAATTTCTGCTTGAGTTTGTTGCATTATTATCTAAATTTATTTCTCCTAAGCTTATTTATTGGCCTTTAAACATCCGGAAATTAAATTTCTTGCTAAAACAATTTAAAAAAATAGTTAATTAAATTCAACTTTTTACAAAATAAATAAGAACGAATATGACTCTTAAAGCTTTTTTACAAATTATTTTTCCATATTGTTACTAAAGAGTCCGTTTAATATAGTTCGTTGCAAAATACTCGTAAAACATATCCTTTTCGCAAAAAAAGAAATGGAAAATCTCAACATGAAAAGGCAAAACGTGTGAAAATTTTAAAAACCATTTATTACCTTTAGAATCCCACTTGGCAACCACATGGTGGCAAAGGGAATGGTGGAAAAGGTTACTAGACTGCAACGATTTTACATACAGCTGACTGTCCTAAAGCAAACATAACAGCTAGCACAACAAAATTTTAACTGCAGCATTAACAAAATGTGTCAAACCACCAAAGTAGATGGGGTTATTCAACCACTAGCTCTCACCGTTTGACATTACTATTCATTATTAAAACACAGTCAAATAGCCAGGTGGACAGCCAAGAGAACATCACTACTTTACTTCCACCAACCTTCAATACCAAAAAAAGAAAATCAAATGACCCTTGTAAAATAGAATCGCTTAAGAACTGTTACACAATAAAGCAAGTGTCCTTAAAACAAAAATAGAAGTACTTTTCATTTTCCTCTTTTCATTTTGCTTAATTAATTTTTTTCGTTTTATTCTTTCCCTTTTTCTGCAATAGCTTATAATCTAGTTTCGTATACAATGAGTCTTTTTTATGCACTTTTTCTCGTTGCATTATTTAATATGTCTCATTAACTCTTGACCACTTGCATTTTTTCAGATTTAATTTAAAACAAATTTGTTGTCTGTTAGATTTTAATTTAAAATAATAAAGAAAAAAAAGTTTTAAAACTGGAAATAATGATAATGGGTTTTATAAGTCAGAGAAAAAGTTTTTTATTTCATAATAAAAATATTTCAATAAATGTTAAAGTTCAACGTCAATGTTCTAGTACTTAGACTTATGGTGTTTTCTTTTCTACAAAATATGTCACATTTTATTTAAAAAAATGCAATTTGGTGTTCGTTTCTTAAAAATGCTTTGCTCTCTAAAAGGGCAACGTGTTTAATTCTAAAAAAATTCACCCTTAAATGTCATAAGGCATTGCACTTTTCGCCCCGTATAAATCGTGAGTGTTGATAATGCCCTGTTAAAAGATGGCTTTTGTTTATATAAAGGGTTACCAGACGAAGTTGAAAAAATCGCCTCTAATCAGGACAGTACAAATTTTAAGTTTTAATAGTTATTTTTCCTATTATTTTATAGTAAAAACAAAAGGAAGCATTAAATTGTTAATGGTAGGTTGTCAGTGATATAAAATTTTAATGGATTCGGCGTTATAAAATTGTTTTTGAAAAAACAAACGTCAAATCAAGAAATCGTAAAAACTTGGTGTTAATAAATCGGCAATCTGGCAAAGGTATTTTCTTGTTTACATATTTTGTGAAAAATAAACTCAAGAAATTGTAAAATCGTCAGTCATTTTGTTCATTTATTTAATATCAATCTATTTTTTAAAGAACACACTTTTTGATTTATGTTCATATTTTTTATATATCGAGCCCTAACCGCGAAAATTACGTAAGCGACATGAATTTCAGTTTTCGTTTTTTTAATAAATGACTTTATTAGCAACACTTGCATCATCTCCTCAAATGTCATGGTCACATAAGGTACCGTTACGATTTTATAGCAAGAACAATTTTATTCTTAGCGTCAAATTTCATACAAAATTTATATGAAATAAAATAAAAAAGCTCTCTCCTGTAAAATTTTATTTTTGGCGCTTACACTATTTTCGCGGTTAGGGGTCGATATAATGAAGAACAAACTTTTTGTCAGCTGTTAAAAACAGCGTGATCCAATTTTGTGTTTTGTTCTCGTCAAATAAAAATTGCAGTATAACATTTTCAGCAAGACATTTTATACATGCACCTTTTAAAATGTGGTATTTTTTTTGTAGAAAAGAAAACACCCTTAGCCTCTGTATAGTTTAAAATCTACATAACAACTTTAAGCCTTTTTTTGTTAGCTTAAGTTACAACCCAGGCTTCAGCCTTTAATAAAATCTGGACTTCAGCCTAAAATATAATCTAGACTTCCGTCTTAGATACAGTCTAGACTTTCGGCTAAGCAATAGTCTAGCGTTAACTATAGTCGAAACTACATTCCAAACTTACGTCTAAACTATAGTCAAGGCTTAAGTCTAAACTATAATCTAGACAAACTCTAAACAACAGTTAAGACGTCAGTCAAAACTTAAAGAATTGGTTTATATTCTTAGCTTAGAATTTTAATTATATAAGAATATTATTGTCTAGCTTAGTCTATAATACAATCTAGACATTAGTCTAGGCTGCAATTTGGACTTCAGTTAAGAGTATATCTTAATTTCCAGAGATTTTTTGCAGCTTATGTTAGCAGGTTTATACTTTCAAATTGTAAAGGATAGGTAGAAAGACGGCGAGGTCAATCTTCATAGCCTCACTAAGAGACCAATATAATCAAACACGGCCTCATGTAGTAGTAGAATACTAAGAAAAGAGAACGAAGGAAATTAATATATATTTATATACCCAGTCTAAAACCGCCTGTTGTATAGCCAGGTCATTCCCGTTACGAATCCAGTCAGATTCTCGAACCCACCACCCGAAACACCTCCCAATTCACTCACGAACTCAACCATCCAGCATCGGCCTACTGTTTTGCAGTCTAGGACAGCCACAGAATGTGATAAACTGTCTCTTCCTCCTCTGGGTTGCCGCACAACCTACAACAAGTCAACAAGCCAGATGCCATTACCTCCGCTATCTTGCCTATCATGCAGTGGGTCGTGATAATAAATATTATGGGCCTAATGCAGACTCTGCTCTTGCCTAGCAGCAAATCAGAATCAAGTCCGCGGTACTCTACAATTTGGTCCATTCCGCCAGGCCTGATTAGTCCCGCTTATAAGCCATTTTATAATATTTGCAAAATAAAAACGTATTTGACATCTAACAGTCTCATTGTAAGAATCCACTAAGAATTCTCTTCAAGCTATAGAGGCGCCTGCGGTAAAGCATTGTTGCCCCTTATCAATTCCACGACCATTAGAACTTGCGCCTTAAATACACTTCAGTCGTACGGATAACCTGTATGACCTTTAGTTTACAATTTCATAACTCAGGTCCGGAATACCCAAGGCCATCCCTTTCCAAACATGTTGAAATTTTGTATATATTTTGAAGTGGGTGAAGATAAATACGCCGAGTTAAATATGTTTTATGACGTAAACCGTTACGTTATTAAAAACGTAGCTGAGCTACGCGTAGCTGATTAAAAACGTAGCTCAGCTACGGTTATTTCAGCTAAGCGTAGCTCAGCTACGTTTTTATTTAATTTTTTTCTTAATTTTGAGCGGTGTGTATGGGAGAGATTTTTTAAATTGCGGCCGAACCAAAAATGATTACGGAACGGGAGGGACAAGAAATATGAGGTTATTAGCTCTACTTTCGTAATCTTTAATCAAAATTTAAGAAATATAAATTTTTCTATTTTTAAAAAATTCTTTAAATTTCGGCTAGTGTATCTGGGAGAAATTTTTTTAAATTGCGACCGAACCAAAAAAGATTACAGTATAGTCTAGCCTATCTGTATAGTCTTTACTATTTGACCTACTAACCTTCAGTTAGATTAATCATACGTGTTTGTGTTAAACAAGCAATATAAAAACTGTCCCATATCTATTTGAATATTTTATGTTGTTTAAATTTGACTAATGTATTAGACCAAACCAAACGAAGGCACAACTACCCACAGAATTAGTATGAATCCTCAAAAAATAATTTGCAAATAAAGCATTAACAAAACAATAGTGAATACTCACCATTCATCAATCATTTTGTGGGATGACTAAAAATATTTCATTTCATGTTAGAGTGTGAGTTTTTTTTTTAGTGTTGTGGCCGCAAAACTTTGTTAAGCAAATTGCTGTGACATGAGACCAGAACGAACATGTTCTGATATTTTTTGAAAATTTATTTAGTTTAGATTGAAGCTTATAGTATTTTGCAAAAGAGTTGAGCAAATAGATAAAAGAGGACTTTAGTTTTAAATTTATTAAAATTTTTGTCTATTTAATTTTGAGTGTATTTCAAAAGCATAAAAAGTTTTATTTTTATATTTTACAGTTTTAGAGCAAAAATGTTTTAAGTTTGGTTTCAGTTTAAAAATTTCGAAAAGTTTTAACTTATTTTTTTAAAGTACCTTTGCAGTTCGCTACAAAATATTGGGTATATAACTGAAAAATTGCATTTTCTCTTCACATGGATTGTACATATCTTTAAACACTTATTTCTAAATTCAAAAGAAAATGATCTGTAATTTATTCTAATTAAATCTTGTTTTACCTTTTCAACTTATAAAAAGGTAAAGTGGGTCACATCGATTGCTAACAAAAGCCTTTTCTGATTATGTTCCATCGATTTCAACATGCGAAAGATGGTTTGTGCAGTTCATAAGTGTTAGTGTCGACATGAACAGAAGACTATTGTCAAACTCAAGAAGAACCTTCCAAATTTTAACAAGCCACATATTCAGCAATTTTAAAAGGTTTGTAAGTAGCATGATTCATGCAAATGCTAGGAAATTGGATGCAACACGAAGTGAAGCCGAATGATGTGAAAATACTGTCCTAAACGCTACTCAAACGGTACAAAACGAAGTTATTTGGAATTAAATTTTTCCTGGCGATGCAAAATTGATTCACTTCGATAATCATAAGCATGTGAAATTATATGTGTATCCTAGACAATATGCCAAAAGCTTGTAACATGAAGATACAAGATAAACTGGTAAGGTTGGCTAAGGCACAATAGTTTATGCAATATTCATGAAATAGAACTTTTGCAAGAAAGCTTTATAAATTGAAATTTTATTTATTGAACACATTCGACTACCATTTTTTTGATTTTTTCTTTGCCTTAAAATAGTTGTTATGGAATCTATGCTGACAGAAGGATGGGGAAAAGGTCATATCGAGCGATAGTTAAATGTTTGAATATGAGGGGTATAGATGCAAAGACTGCAATGTCCACTTTTTTCACAAACGTAACTAATCATATCCCTCATATATTTGTATGTATCAATGTTTTGCAATGAAAACTCTAAATATGCAAATATCCTACTTTTTTAAGTTATACACCCAATAAATGAATTTTGTACAACTTTTTGTTACCACATTATTATATTACAACACCATATCGTGTTTTCATGCTAGATTCAACAAAACAAGTTAAAGTGCTGTATTTTACATACACTTTACTGTATTATAAAAAAGGCAATTGCTTGTATCCTTTTACGGGGAGAATATTTGCATGTGCGCTAGGTGAAATAATAGATCGATTCGTGACAAAACCCAAAATTCGGGGGGAAAAAATTGTATGTAGGCCAGTAATGGACCGCCTTGACTTATTTTGGAATACTTGGATTGGTTTATATTAAATAGTGCTGAGAAATATGAGCAAAAAAATTGTTTTTTATCTTTTAAAGACCAGTTTTTAAAATTTTTACTATTTCTATTCTTCTAAGTTTATTTTAGGTGATAGTGAAGAAATAAGCCAGACAATTATAAAAAGATTTTTAAAAGTGAACGTTTGGCGGTAAGCAAATATGGTTTAAAGTCTGTCTGAATTTAAATAACAAACTTTTTCGACCTATATACATGACATAAATTTATAACAACCTAGCCCCCATCATTGGGTTCTTCGCAACCCCCATTTTAACAAGTACATTGGCAGATGGACATCCTAAAATAACTTCGCTATTCATAAAAACCCAGTAAATGGAGGGTGCAAGATCAATATAGTAGAAACAACAAACAGAATGACAAGCTTATAAATACAATTTCCACCTATGGTGAAGGGTATAAAATGGTAACCAGAAGAACGGTTCCAAACTAATTTCAAACATAAATTAATAATTAAACAACCAAAATGTTAAGCAATTAAATCCGTGATTACTATTATATGGTAAAAATTACTACAAAAATCTAGGGAGCAGCTGAAAGTGCTTTAAAATGCAAAAGGAATGATATACTCTTGCCAAAATAAGAATTCAATGAATAATGTTAAAGCAAATAATATCTCCCAGCTATCATATGCTTTTCATTAGAAAAAAAACAATGTGACTAGTTTATCATCTGCAACTACAAAAAACATTTAAAAATAATGCCATCAACTTTCTTGTTTTCTGGCCTCAAAAAAATATTTAACAACTGTATTTTTTTTATTCAATTTTTTAGAGTGGAAAATGATAATCTCTCTCTATATAAATAAAAATGAAAAATGTTTGTCTGTTTGTTTGTTGATTTATAGATTCCAAAACTACTGAACTGAATTTTTTGAAATACAATAGGCTATTTAGTTTTTCGATAGGGGTAAGTATCGCATATTTTAAGAGCCGCTGCACACATTTTCTTTAAATTTTTGCAGTAGAATCTTCTAAGCCGCGAAATTGAAATAAGATATTAGAAGGGGAAGTAGTAGGTGCAGGGGCAACAACAAATAATACACGTATAAATGACAAAGCGTATGTTTGTTTGTTCCCTATAGACTCTGAAATTTTAACTGTAATTATCTGATTACCCGGCTCATAGGCGATTAATATTTTTTAATTTCCATGTCGGCGTGGAAACTCCCATATAATGACAGTAAATATTTCTACATATTTGGAGTACAGTAACAGTGAAAGTTTTTCAATTTTTGTACAAATTGGTTAGATAATAACACACAAAATGGTAATAACAAGTTCAATGGGAAAAGTAGGAATGGCACCTCCCATGGGAATACACTTGAAATTTCTGTAGATCCACAGAACGGTTACTGTTACTATGGAGGTAGTTAGTATTTTTTTTTAGCAATTCGTTTTCTTAGAAAATAGGCGAGTTCAGACTTTAGTGCAGACGAAAGCACAGACTTAAAAACATATTGTTTGAAAAATTGCTAAAATTTTGAGTTTTTAATGAAGACTGACATTAAAAAATATCGAATTCGATAGTCGTATTTCAATATCGATATATTGATATACCGGTATTTTAAATATCGGTGATACATATCGATTATTTTTTTAAATATAGATTTTTTGATATATCGATATTTTTTGCCCATTCCTACGTACCGTGACTCAAAGGATCTTTTGTGAATTATATACACGACAAGCTTAGAATTTATGATCGACTATATAACAGACATTATACCATATTTAAAATCAAATACCATACTTAAGTTTACACAAAAGTAGGCTGTAGTTAAATTTTAAGTTTATTTAGAGTATAACTTTAGATTAAATATAGACTAGACTTAAGTAAAGACTTACAACCAGACTGAAAGCTTATAACATCGACTAGACTATCATTTAGACTAGTTTAGACTTAAAATTGAAGCTTAGTTTAGCATATATTGTGGACAATATTCTAAACAGTTAACTATATTTAAGACTGTTAATTTAACTTTAATTAAGGCTAAACTTAAGCATTATGGTCGGGCTTTAATTTAGTCTATATTTTAGACTATAGCTGAAACTTAAACTAGAGACTAGATTATACTAAATTTTTCCATTTACTTTAATTTAAACGAACATAATTCAATGAAGAGTTAATTTGCTTTGCTGTTGAATAAAGTTTAAATCGTTGGAAATTCCACAGTGTGAAAAGTCTTGAGTTTTTATTAGATTGATTGCTTTTACAATAACTTTTAATTTAATGAACCTTCTTACGCATTTTAGATTTAGAAATACAAATACAAAAAAAATTCAATTGACTATAAAATCTTTTATAATTGGCTGTACAAATGATGAATTTAAAGTTTAGAAAAAAATACAAATTTTTAGAATTCTTATGACTTAAAAGCCGCTAAACGTTTTAAAACTGAAAATTTTAAATAATTTATACCAAACATTTTTATAGAAATGATCTTAATCTGTAAAGTTGCTTAAAGAAGACAAAAAGCAATAGAGAGGCGCAATTTTTAAATATAAGTTGTCTAGTGTAAAGTTATGTTTGCTATAAAAACTAGTTACCTAGTAAAAAGCTACATGCGTATGTGGTTCTGACGTAATTTTGACGACACTACAAAGCTAAAAAAGCAAGTTTGTGTTGTGTGGTGACGACAAAGTTACGTCAGAACCTCATGCGCATGCAGCTTTTTACATTCCGTGTACTATAGGCTTTAGCCTTAAAAATGTTGCTTCGTTTATAAAAACTTTCTCTATAGAAATATGTGCTCTTTTAAAGGAAAGTTTACAAGCTTAATTTTTTAATGGAAATGTTGATTTTTTAAGGCATAATTGTTTTTTTTAGCAAATATTGCCTGGTTTCGAGCAAGATTTTTCATACAAATTTTGCTTAGTTAAAGACAATGTTTGGGCAGCAAACACTCAACGCAGATTGCCAGCTTTATATAAGCATTAATTCACACATGTCAGAGCAACATATGCAGTTTAGCAAAAGCATATATGAAGCATATTCGTGTATATGTATGTTTCACATGTCCAACCACATTTACAAACGATTTGCGTTGGAAATGCGTTTATAGCTGTTACGTATGTATGTAAACACGGCTTTTGGCATAGGATAGTTTGGGGGTTCTTTTATTATGTGCAATGCACGAACACGTTTTATGGCTTTTGTTTAATATTTTAGCCACGTTGTTACCAATATTTTCTTGTTGCAAATATATAAAACTGTTGCAAGTATATTTGATAACTGACACGTCACATGAAAGGAATTTCCGCAAAAGATCACGAAGAGGACCGAGCGGGAAAATAGGAAATAACATTCTATTATGCTTGTATATTTAATATCAAATATGATTATTTGAGGCATGTATTTTAAAATAAAGTCTTTTCGTAAAATACAGCACTAAAAGTTTTTATAATATAAAGGTTTTAATATTCGATAACTAAAAAGGATTGCTAAAAGAACATATATATTAAAAGTTAGTTTTTTTACTTTTTAAAATTGTATTTTATTTTCCAGTTTGTCAACATTTTCTTCTTGTAAAGCCTTCTATTTAGAAGTTTCTTATTTACCCTTTGTTTTAATTTTTAATTGTAAATAGTGTTATATTAAAACATGTAATTGACCAAAAATATTACGCACAATAAATTGCAATCCTCTTCGATCTGATGTTCAAAAGTATGACTTATATCCTCTTTTCATTTTATAGATTTTTGTCAAATTGTCACAGCCCAATGCCTTGCGATAATACATTTATTCATATATGAAATATTATTTGGTAATTGTGTGCCGTGTGAAAGGTTCCCATATAGCCTTTTTTAAATTCTGTTTCTTAAGTAAAAAAATCAAGTTTTTGCTTAATTTACAACATCACGGGATGTGGTATTAATACAGCTAATCACATATAACATTTCATTTAGTAAATGCTAGCCGTTTATATGTTGATCGTATATGGGCATTTCCAGCGAAAAGTCTACTTTTTGTCACGTAACGCCAGAAGTATTTTAAATTGTTTCTCAAAAAATTTTATATGTATCGTTTACTTTTTTATATTTTGGTGTAAAGCGCAACAAGCTCTACATTAAGTAACAAAAGGGATAACGATTGAACAACATGGTCCGAAAATACAACCTTATTTGCAATCTGGCGTTACATTAAAAAAAGTAGACTTTTAGCTGAAAATTCCCATATTTACCTTAAAACGAGCAAAGATGTTTAAATTTGATAGCTTGAAAAATAAATCTATATAAGTTCTAAGTTTACTAAAAAAGGTTTTGTACAAAACTTCTTGATCAATTCGCAGTATTTTTCAGTTTTGTAATGCAATCAAAACCCACTTCCGTTTTTTTAACGTCACGCCAGGGCAGATTTTTGCTTATATCTGCAAATCCTTAGCATCGATTACTGTAATTTTTTTTCTGAATGTAGAGCTCCTTCATTACTTTGAATATATAAAAACCCTTTTTACAAATTTGACTTCGTCATTTAATTTTTTTACATTTTGTGCTACAAATATCACGACACGTCAAAATGGAAATGCCCATATCCTGTTTTGCTTTGAACATAGAAATTTTTTTATGTTAAAACCTTACAATATATCTTTTTTTTTAAATGAATTTTTCGAAAAAAGTGAAGAAATTAAAGCTTCTTTCGAATTATAAATAAACATTGTACAAGTTTAGAAAATAATTCGCAATTTTTAATCGAAAAAATATAATTTACAACTCCCAGTTTATTAAATAACGTTGATTCAAATAACAGTCTGCCATACATCTTTTTCGATAAAGCTGTTTTTTATAACTAATTTGCAAAACTTAAATTTCATAAAAATATTTTAAACGTTTTTTGTTTATTTGTTTAATAAACTCTTTATAATATTTTAAATAATTGTTAATATTTTTGCATATTCTATTTATTTATTTTTGAATTTTCTAAATTAAATTAATTTCACTTAAATTTATTTTAATGGCATAAAACTCGCACATAAATCAATATCCATCTGATAAACATTAACAAAATATTTGCTATTAATTTATTTCGAAGTTCTAATTGATATTTGAACAAATTGTTGGCATAAAATGAAAATTTTATAATATCAAATAAAATAAACAGGTACATAATGTTAAATTGATAAATTAAAGAAAAAGGGTAATTAAAAAAAAGAAAAGCTATTTTTATATCAGTATGCACTTTATGATCATTTTTACAATTCTTGTACTCATTTCCCTTCATAATTTTGCCACAAATATTTTTTTATATTAAGCCATTATTCTCCGCTGTAAGGATTATTTGTAATAATTTTCTTTGCTGCGGGGTTTTTTATTGAAAAACATTAAAAATTTTATGAATTCCTTTAAAAAATATGCTGGCAAATCGAATAGCATGTGTGTTATTTTCCTAGAAATGCATAATTCTTTTAATTCTTTATTACATCGCCGTCTTTGTCTTTGTCAGTATTAATAAAAGTTTGTGATAAATTTTCATTCTTTATGAAGGATTTTTGCGAGCAGAACATAAATCATTAAAAACCACAGGACAAACTTTTGTTTAAGGTCTTTTCCAAAAGTATTTATTTCAACAGATATTTATGTTTGTGATGAAGAAAGAATTCGTTGGATTTAAAAGAAAACGGCAGGTTGTTTTTTAAGTTTATTGTCCCGTCTGTAATAAACTTAAAAAACAACCTGCCGTTTTAATAGCTTTCTTAAACAAGCAAGGAAAAAACCTTAAAATAGAAATCAAATTATTATTTTTAACCACTAAATGGTCACTTATGGAGTCACAAAGGGACAGTGTAGTAATAAAGTAACAGCGTAATAAAACAATCAAATTTACTTAAATAATCTACAGTTCTTGTCACTGTCTCAAGCTATAAAATAAAATTTATATTTCCTACCACCAATTGGTTTCTTATATAGTTGCTAAAAATTAGAGCAGTAATGACTTGGATTGTTAAAATGTTTAAGATAAAAATTATGAATTTATAAACTTTCAAAATGAATGTAATGAATCGCTTCTAATACTGAAAACTAAGAAAGTCTTAAAAAATATCGTGCATTTTCCACCACTAAATGGTTTTTGTGGAGTTACCAAAGGATATGTTTGACATATTTGATTTAAACGACACGTTGGACATTTTGATAATGATCCTAAAATTTAAAAGCAAATCATACCGTAAAACAGTTAAAAGGATGGAAAATAGTTAAGTAAAGTATTGTCAGTAGTACTCTGCTCAAATTGTTAGTGCTGGTTCACACAGGTCAAGTTTGACTCGTCAAGTCTTGAGCTTTAAGGAGAGAAGGGAATGTAATTTCTTTTCCCCTCTTTCCTCAAAACTAAATCTGGTTAACTTCCGTTTACAGTAGGCTTTTTCACATATCTCTACTTTGCTTATTCCCAAGTAATCGATGTTAAAAAAAATCACTTCTAACAAATGGCTAATGAACTTACTGCTAAGAAGTACTAAGAAGTATATAATAAACTTCCATAGCAAAAACAAATTAATTATATATTGCATTACAAAGTAAAATTAGTATAAAAGAGTAACGTAATTAGGAGAGCTAAAAAAAGCAAAGAATAATTTCAATTAGGGATTTTAGCATTTTTTACCAAAATAAATACCTGCAAAGTATCAAATTAAATCACGTTTTCCCAACAAATTACTTATTCAAAATAGAAACTCATTAATCTGCGAACAATATTTTCATCATTATCATCCTTAAATTTAACGTGGCTTAATAGTGTTAAAGATATTATTTTTATTTTGAAACCTTAAAATGCAGCGCACCCTTTTTCCACACAGTAATAAAAAAAATCAGGAACATTTTAACAATTTGGTAGCACCAGGTTCATTCAAAAAGAATTACATACTGACACAGGTGAAATATTCAATAAATGTTAAAATATGCGGTAAAGAGTTTAAGATGGAGTAAAATACTCCATGCAACAACGAGTTTTAATTATACAAAGAACAATGTATGGATATAAAAATTAATTAAAAGTTTCTTTATTCCCCTTACTAAGTTATTTATAAATGAAACAATGAAGAAGTGAGATAAAAAATTAATTGTTGGTTAAATTGAGTGGATATAATTGAAAATAAAGAATGAGGAAAGAACAAATTAAAAGGATGTAAGTAAATTACATTGTAATATTTTGCATCTACTATATGTAGACAATAGTATTGACGTAGAGATGGAAGAAGACCAAAATCAAAATCAAGACCGAAATCGCGACTTCGAACAACAGTAAGACGACTACTAAGACTTAGGCCAAGACGAAAGCCTAAAAATCCAATAACAAGAACAACACTAACACCGATCCCTTGACCAAAACTAAGACCTAGACCATTGCCAACATCAAGAGTAAGACCAAGACCAAGAAAAAGAGGAAGACCAAGACCAAAACCATGACAATGACATATATCAACACTAAAACAAAGACTACAACCAGATTCAGACCTGATTTCAAAATTATGCCTTTTTTTAATTCCTTTTCAAAGTTGCTTCCAAAAACACAACAGATTCAAACGATGATTTTTCCCCATTTTTTTAGGTTTGATAAATGAGCTCCGTGTTTTGTATTGTAAAGAGATATTGCCACATTGAAATAAAAAAAAAATGAAACAACACACAGCAAAAATCGAATGTGTGCAAAGGAAAATATAAAAAAGACACAGAGATCAACAAATTTTATTTTTTCTCTACCCCACTGGCTTCTCAACTCCGTTAGCCTTCAAATACCAAAAATCATGTCTCAAAAATCATGAAAAATGTCACCGTCTGAATCTTTTTTAAAAACAAGAACAATTACAATTGTACAAATAAATGTAAGACAAAAGCAAAGATTACGACCAACCCTGCAAATAATAGGACCAGTCCAAACACGCGTGTAAAGAGTAGTCCACAAAGGACCAGGACTAGTCCAAAAGTAACCCAAACGTATGGAAAAAACCTGGTCTATTTAACATTACGATGTCCTAGGAGAGGATCATATAACCCACCTTTGGACCACTAAGGAGTAGTTTTAAAACTACTCCATGGTATACTCAAGAGGATTAGTTTTGAAGTCGTTTAAAAACGAAAGCACGTCGTTAAAAAACGAAGACATGTCGTCTCACTACAAACACTTTTTAACAATGACATGGTCCATGCTTGCATTACATCGGACCAGTCCATGGAGTAGTCCATTTTATCAAAATGGGTCAGGTGGTCCAATTTTATTTGCTGGGAAGGTACAGACAAAGACTAAGATAAAAACCAGGATTAAGACATAAACCAAGACCATTACCTTGATTTAGGCAAAAATCAAGACCAAAATCAAGACTAAGAGAAGGACTAACTCCAATACCAAAATAAAACCCGAGACCAACACCGAAACTTACACCTTTACCAAACACTAAACCAAGGTTTAAGTAACATCCACGGTAAATGACTTGATTAACACAATAAAATAAACCTTGACATACACATCGAGGAAGATATCGGCATAGCCATATTTAAACTAAGACAACGACATTAAGTTGGACATCGACACCAATAAAGACATAAAATTGTTCCCAACAAAATAAAATTTTCTTAAATATATTTTCGGTTAACTAAAAAGAAAGAAACTAACTCATATGCCCACAATTCATTAAGCTGAAAAATAATTAAAGCCCGAACATTTAAATTAATTCAGTTTCTATTTTCAATTATTTTTAAGTTCGAACAATTGTTTCGTTAAGCCTTTCAAGTTTTTTATATTTATGGTCTAACTGACATTTTCAGTTACCCACCAAACACGGAGGTTTGATTTCAAATTGAAAGTGATTTAAAATGCAACCTTTTCTTAACCGACGATCGTTTGATAATGACTTAAAAATCATTTGAAAATTATAGTATTCTCAATAAAAAGGGAAATTATTTTCAAATTGAGAAATGCATTTATTTTCAACTTGCTTTCAAACGTTGTTCTCGAATCTTTTTCAAATAAGGATTTAAATACAATGTGGAATATTTTTTTTTAATTAAAATTTAAATATTTATTTAAATAAAGTGTGAGACAAATATTTGGCACCATAGCTAAAAGATGATATAGTGGTCTTTCCGTCCTCCAATTCTTGGAAATACAAAATATTTGGCTCCATTTTGTTTTGAGGATTGTTTTTGAGCACCGTGGTCGTACAACAAACTTATATTTTATTCACTTTCCCGTTTGATTTTTATTCACATTCTTTAACTTTGTAATTAACTTTCAATTCACAAATAATTTATATTTTTTCGATTAAATGCTGCCAAGTTTTTTTTTTTGATTTTAGAATAACATTTGATAAAAATTTGAGATCAAATTGATAAAACATTGTCAGTCAAATGTTTATATTCAAATCATTATCAATTTGAATTCAAATGTAAAATTCAAACAATTGGAAAAGGTTTCAAAATTAGTTTTAATGTCAAATGAGAAATTCATTTCATATCAAAGCTTTGATATCGTGTTTGTTGGGTACATTCAATGTAAATCTACTGCTAACAAATTGACCTATAAACAGGAAATTGAATTTTCTTGTCAGCCTTTCTTGCAATATTGTTGCGTCTGTAGTTCAGTGAAAGAGTTTTTTAGAATGTATGATATTTTTGCAATCAACTTTAACTTAACCTGAATGTACTTTAATTTTCTGTTGAAGTTGCTGTTTTGCACACTTGAAAAGTATTTTTGTGGTATTGTGTTCTTTGGCTTGAAGGAATCTAAATTCCTTTTGTTATTTTATTGCCTTTGAATATTCTGAGTTCGAGCAATAAAAAAAATCATTTTTAAATTTAACACAACTAGGCTGAAAATATTTCAAAATCAACTGCCTAGTTTAAGGTGAAAAAACTAACAAAAACCTTATTTAGAGAGACTCTTTATGGTCTTATTGAAAATCTTCAACATGTCTGTATTTCTAAAACAGATTTTTTGATTTTGTCCCTTTAAAGCTGGTTATATATATATGTATGTTCCTTTCACTCCTCTAGGGAGCATAGGGCTATTACAAGGTGGTTCCAATAATCTCGACCTTCGGCTCGATGCGTGACTTCGTGCCACTTCATGCGCAATCTCGAAAGTTCTGGTCTGAAATAGCTGGTCTCCCGGCTCGTTTGCTTCCCTGCGGGTTCCAATTTAGATATTTCTTGGCAATATCATCGTCTGTTTTACGGAGGGTGTGACCTATCCAACTCCATTTCCGCTTACTTATTTCCGTTCTTGAAGGCTCCTGGATTGCCTTTAGCCAGAGTCCGTAAGATTTTGCGGAGGCATTTGTTGACAAATACCTGAAGGCTTTGTATGCCACGTGGTGCCATGTTCCAGGTCTTGCATCCATATAATAGAGTGGATTTTATGTTGGAGTTAAATAATTTGATTTTGGTTTGTTTCGAAATATTAGAAGATTTCCAAACCGGGTGTAACTTTTTAAATGCACTCCCCACCTTTTTAATGCGACTGGATAGATCTGCTGCTGGCTTTACTTTTTGGTAATTTATTTAAATTGTACTGCAGTATTTTGTCATTGTTTTTTTTTTTAGCAATAATGAAGCACATTAAATAATATTACCGTCATTCTACAACAATGATGCGACCTTCTACAACATAACCAAAACTTAAGCAAGAAAAAAGTGAACAAAATTTAGTACTCAAGTACTTTTATCCTCCGTACCATAAAAAGCAGAGCATGCATACTATAAAAGAAAACAATAAAAGGGGGTTTTAAACAAGTAAGAGTTCTCTATTCGGCTGTACCAAATCTTTGATCCCCTCTGCCGACAGTAAGAATGTTTTAGGCGTAGGTCATATATGGGATCAAGAAATTATTAATTAATCTTTATAAAAACGGACGTCAGTATTAAGATTCGTCGCGGTTTATACCTACATACAGTATCGGCCAAAACCTAAACACCCCCTTAGCACATTTTTTTTAAAGGACAATTTTTTTAGGAAAACAAAGTTATTCAAATTTTTTTTTAATTTTTTTTATTTATTTATAATTTTATTATTGAAAAACACAAACTTAAGGAATCCAGAATTTAATAAAAAAAAGTTAAATTTCAAAAAATATTTTAATATTTTTTGTCATATAAGACTTAATTTGAAAAAATCATAATTCGTAACAGTTTTAACCGAACTAAAATTATTTTATAGAGGGGAATTTATATTGGCCATGAGGTCAATTTATGGACCCATCATCACAAAATTCTGTAGAGTATTTTCTGGTATTAAAAACCCTAAAATAAAACAAATTTCGATACGGTAGTGAAATTTGTTAAAGCGTTTTATAGTGATTTTCAGAAGGCTGCTGAATATGAGAATTAAGGTAAATTATGGGCCAATTATTTCCATATTGCACGGTAGTATTTCTGGCCATGTGTAGCAAATTTGGACCAAATTTTAGGCGTATTGAAGTAATTTCTCTGACATTTTACAACATAATTTCTAGTAATTAAGAATGCATTTGTGCCAAATCTTTTATCAATCCGTGACAATTATGCTTGTTTTTGTAACAAAATAGTAAATTTTTTAGGGTGGTGGTTTCACATTTGGATTCATAACTCTTATTCCACTGAACCGTTTTTGCTCGACTTCATTCGTAAACTGCTTAGGAGAACTAAACGGAATTTGCACCAATATTGTTCTTTTCTTTTAAGTTTTTCAATAGACGGACTGACGGTCAGACGGGCATGGCTAAATCCATTAGGAATTACTCAAGGTGCCAGCATGTATACATTTTATGTTGTCTTATATGATTAATAAAAAAGTTTAGCACGGAATGACAAACTTAGTATACCCCATTCACCAATAGTGGTGGTGAAGGATATAAAAAGGATCGTTAAGATCTGTTATTGAAAACACATTGTATGACCACAATACCATTAAACAGATAACAATGACATAACAAATAAGGATGAATGCAATTGTATGAAAAGGATTTTTTCTTTCATTTGTTTTGTATAGCATAAAGTGAGGAGCATACAATGTTCGGAAAAATTTCAAGAAATATTAAGTGGAAGTTGAAAAAAAAAACAACAAAATTGTACAAAAAATGTGTCTCAAAGCCAGCCGCCGCTCTGCTCTGCCTTCATCATATGCGCGCGTCATTGCTTGTGGAAATACTTTTTGTTTGATTCAGCAAAAATATTTGTTTGACATTTTTGTGAATTTCAGTAAAATTTTTATTTGATTCAGTTAAATTATTTGTTTGAAAAAATCAGTGTTTTTTTCAATAAAATAAATACAAATTAATTGTTTGAATATGCAAATTTGTTTATTGGACCGATTTCAGACAAAAAATGTTTTGATTCTACAAATTTTTTGTTTGAATTGGAAAAATAATTTTTTCTGTGTAGCAAATTAAATGAACTGGCACATAATTGTAGGTGTTTATGATAAAACTAACTACATATTAATGACTTGAATACATAATCATTAAAACAATAGTAAAGAGATAAAGACAATAATTATTGAACATTAAAACACTCTTTTGCAATCAAAATAAGTTGCAAATTTTCTTTTATTTCCTCTAGTATTAGAAAAAAAGGAAGTCAACCCAATATGAAGTTACCAAGTATTTGCTAAAACAAATTAATTCCCTAAACGATCCTTCAGTGATGTGATTAATATAACAATGCTGCTTTCGTTTTTTTTTTTGGCCAGTCTAAAAGGCTGCAACTATTTCAGTTTTATTCAAAAAGGTGCTTCGTGCGTAAGACTGTTAGCTTATTATTTTAATATAAACGACACTGTCCTGTGTGTTGTTGTTCCTGCTTGATTTACAAACTAAGAACTTATTTAAAGAAACAAAAATAATCTCTAAACTCCACATATTTCGAGAACTAGAGGTCTTACAAAAAAGGACTTTGATTTCGAAACATAAAGCTGTTCTCTTAATATAGATTTTCTTTTTGAAATTGCTTAAATGTGTATACATAAGTCCAACTCTTTGTCCAGATAAATCACCAAGTCTTTGTTCAAGTTTACGTTGAAGTGTATGCTTAAATACATGCCCAAGTAACAACTTTATTATCATGTGCATGTCCAACTTCATGTACGAATCTTAATCTACATCAAAGTTTATGTCCATGTCGATGTCCAAATCTATGTTGAAGTTGTTGCCCATTTCCATGTGTTAGTATTTGGTTTAGGCTTTGTCCAAGCCTATGTTGTACGCTGTGTTAGTTTCATATTGACGTTTTTATCAACATTTTTTTCAAATTAATGTCCAAATCTAATTCTAACACTGTTTGGAAGTTTGTTTCCAAATTAATCTCCAAGTCAAATTTTAAGTTAATGCTCAAGTCTCTGTCCGAGTCCATGTCCAACTCTTTACCCGAGATGAAGTCGAAATCTATGCATTATTTGAACGTCTATATTGGACGCGTTAAGTTGAATTTTTTTTTATAAATCTCGGTTGACACCGGGTTAGGATTTTATTTTGTTTAATTTAAATCATACACTCTGCAATTACAATTTTTCTAAACAGATTTCGACAAATGTTTGCCATAACATTTTCAGGTTTTCTGTAAATTATTTTTTACAATTACTATGGAACCATTTTTCTTTCAACTCTCATCCCAATTAAAATGTGTCATCCAACAAGAAACTAATAAAAAATAAAATAACATTTTTAACACGTTGCTGTAGGGCTGAGAGGTCTGGGTAATTGCTTACGCTAACTTGCAACACAGCCTGCATGCATATGAATAGTTTATTTAGATGTAGAAAATGTGAAGTGAAGGTTGTTGATGCAACGTACATAAAAACGAAAGATTCTATATTCAAGTTAGGTTTTATTTTTTTGTAGCAAAGGTGTGCCTGTATAAAGTAATTAGCAAAACACATTAAGTTGTTGCATCTTAACCGTAATTAGTTTAGAGATATGCTAACAACATTTTATCAGGTTCTACGTAAAAATTCTTTTTTAATATGTTGTGGCAAAAAAAATAATGTTAAGTAGATTAGGAAATTGGTAATTTAAAAAGGAATAATTTCTGGAGATTAGGGAATAGTTTCCTGCATTAAACTCAAACGCGACAACGAGCAAAAATAAATTATAATCAATTCTATAGGTCAGTGACGGGCACATGAAAGCAATCCATCCCGAGAATTAATACCAATATGCAGTACCGAGAATAATTTTAACGAAGTTCTAAATTGGCAAGGAAAACTAACATGCTTTTTAACAGGAGTGATATCAATGGCCATGTCTATAACTTTTTTGTTTATGATTTATGTCTTTATAATGTTTTTTTAAGCTGTCTTGATTATATGAATTTTTTATAAGAGTGCTTATCACTATGACTATTATTATGAAAATGTCTGCGTCCAGCCTTTTTTTTAAAATTGCGTGCCAAACATAATTTTGTGTTTGTGCCTTTAACCATAAAACGCATTTTTTCGGTTTAAGCTGTTATTGCTGTCTGTCATCAATCACATGCAATTCATCTTAAATCATGCTCTCCTTATCAGGCTCATCTCATCTTCTTTGGAATCAGCCCCTACAATATTTTATCATTTTTTAATCGATTTCCCATGTATCATTTACAACAAATTTAACGTCTTATCCTTCAAATCAATGGGAAAATAATTTCATTACGAGGTACACATTATGTGGGATTACAAAGCTTAATAACGAGACTTTTTAACTTATGATGATTGGTTGTGGCAGAAAGTCTTATTGCTGAAATGTTCGAGGTGGAGAAGACAAATATTGTGTTTAAATTGTGAAGGGAAAAGAGACAATAAATAAAATAAATTAATCCAATTATCCTTAAGGTGTTTTGTTGTGCTATAAACTAAATGCAAAAATATCAATTAATAAATTTGAATTTTTTGTTTAAAATTACATGGAAAATTTAAAATTAAAATTTTTAAGAAAATTGCTTAATATTTTCTTAGGCTTTATAGTTATTTTACTTAATATAAACTGGAACCGAGTTTGTTTTAGGGGAATTTAAAAAAAAAGATTTATTGACTTAATAGATTTTTTTATCACGAAAGAAAAATGCGAAACAGCAAAGCTTTTAAACTGAAAAAAATTGATGCAGAGATACATTAATACAACGTAATTATTTTATTGCCTTCTTTTGGGCATTTTAAAGCATTAAATTATATTTAATCCAATTTTTTTTTAATTTTTACAAAGTTTCCATTATAATTTTGTAACAGATTAATGTTAACAATGTTAAATTTACTTTGTATTTATTTTAGAAGGGACTTATATTTTTATTGTATTCCTATAATTTTTTTGTAACAAAATACATTCTTTACAACAAAATCTTCCAACATATTAAAACTTATATTCAAAACTTACAGCATTAACTTATGGCCAATTTTCAGGATTGATATTAAAACACATTTATTTTTAAAATCGTTTTAAATACAAAATTCTCTTCTTCACTAAAAACTTAAGTGGAACTTAAGTCACCGATGTGGTACACTTAATTTCAACTTATGTTTCCATTGTAATATTTTAGCAAGGTGGCCTCAATATCACAACAATACAACAACAACAGGCAAGAAAGCATTATCAGTCAGCTGTTTTTTCAGACCACCTTGTAAATAAATACACTGTTTTATATTTTTAATGCTACCATACTTTTATCTTAATTAAATAAGACTTTTCAAATAAAACTCAGTTTTTATAAAAATATACTTAATACAGATTTAAATACAATCCTGAAAATTGGGCATTAAAGACATGATATAACTCTAAGTTTGAACTTTAAACAATTTTCCAAAAAATATTTGTTCTTTTATAAAATTTAGCAAAGTTAAACTACTTTTCCGCAATAATTTTATTAAATTAAATTATTTGTTTTTAAGTGAACTCATTTACTTTTAATTATCCTCTATAGAAATCATGTTGATTTAATATTTTTATGCGTAATTTTTGTAATTTTTTGGTTTGTCATTAATCCAATTAATTTTTATTTATTCAAAATGTCTTTCATAAAAAAGAGCTAAACTTAATTAACTATGTATGTAATTAGGCACAATTGTTTAGACTGTGTTTTGACTGTTTGCCATTTTTTTCAACTAATTTTGTTTTTAAAACCAACAAAATTATTAAATGGCAACAAAGCTATAAATTTGTCAATTAAAACTATAAATATTTAATTTATGAACATAGTTTATCGCATAGTCTAGAACTGCCAACAATCGACTCTATAACATGGTTTGTACACTGCTCTATAGAGCAGTCTTATTTAATGTCGGAGGTGGAAACCAACTAAAACCACCTCGATCTTCATCCCCAAAACCTTGCGGTATTGCCAATCTAGTTTAATAATCTAGTTTATAGCGCAAATTATAAATTGTCAAGTATACAGTCCTGTCTATAGAGACGACTTTGGTCTGTTCTATATAACAGTGAACCGTTTTCTCTATAGAGCAGTCTGCGGTCTGGTCTTTAGAGATGTTTATAGGTTAATTTATATAGTAGATTTTGTAGAGTATAACCCAAGTAACTTGTTTTATCTGGTTTATGTACGGTGAAGCTATAGCAATAGAACTTGCAGATCACAAATTCTGAAGCAGAAGGAAACAATTAACATAAACGTAAGGGCTAGCAGATTTAAAATTAACACCGGCCTTAAAATATTTTGGCGCTATGATTGACAAAAAAATCAATTCTAAGACATTTAAAGAGAAAACGCATGTGAGAGGCTGCAGCCATATGTCGAGGTTCCAAAACAAAGCCTAAGAATGTTGCTTTATAGACTACCAACGTCTATGTAACTTTATGCAGCTCAAATATAATTAAACTCACTATAAAATAATGTTTTGTCTTTGTGTACGTATCGACTATAGAACCATATCTCCAAATGCAATTCGTGTTTCTGCTGGAATCGTTAAACTAGCCTTTTAAGCTTACGAGACACACACCTAACACATTGCTAAGGAATCAAATATGAATTAGTACACATGTGATGGAGGGGATTAAAGGCATGTTCAAAGGGAAAAAAATGTGAGTGTAGTGTATCAAGAAATAATGCTGTCTTTGAAATAATAAAACGCCAGTTAATTTCAAACTTTACAGATGAAATAAACGTCTCGCTACAAATCTAGAAAAATAGATGCAAATTTGCACAAATTTTGGAAGTAGCTGAATGGTCTTGCGACTTTATACTGTGTAGCAGTTCTCCAAGGAGAGTGGTTGACGATGAGAAGGAAATTTATTAAGAAGGCATAGCGCTACACCCAGTTAAATCTTACATATAAAAAAGGCGAGGCTGAAGCGTCGTCCGTAGTCTACTCTATAGCACAGCTCTTAGTCTGGTCTTCTGCTATAGACTAGTCTACGCGTTGGTTTAAAGTCTAGCATTGGGCGAAGTCTATAGTAAACTCTGCAACAGAGTCTATAGCGTCTATAGTCTATGGTATATAGCGATATTTGTAGTCTTTTAACATATTGATTTGTCCTTTCTTTGACTCATCAATTTCGCCTAATGGGAAATTTGCTGTTTAGCTTAATTTGATTAATGTTTTCATTGTAGTTGTTAATGTCATCAGCAACTAAAGGTGCTTTTACACAATGTGTATTTTGCAGTGGGTTTGTCAGATGCAAAATCCATATGTAATTGCACATGTCTGTCAAAATTGACAAATACAGAAAGTTTAAAATTTTTGCATTCACACGTTCGATTTTGGTTTCATCAGACATAACCTTAAATCGTTTATGACAGCAAATTATTTAAATTTTTATTCACTTTCAATTTTATTTCAATTGACTAAAAATTTTGTATTTTTAATGAATATGTGTAAATAAATAAATAAAAATTGATATATGCCGTCACAAAAAAATGACTTGCAAAGCAGCTGATGTCAGATCGAAATAAAACACGCTTCAATTGAAAAATTTTACACTGTTTATTCCATCTGACATTTACGGAAGCAATTTTTTTTTGCATTTACACGACATGTATGATTTTACAGTGAGAAATTTAATTGCTTAATACAGGTCGTGTAAAACCACCCTAAGCATACTTGTCATTTTACATTTAGTTTCAGCATGAGTTATTCCAAATAGTTGAGTACATTGTATTTTTGATTATGTTGTAGAATTTTAAAAGTTATATTTCAATTAAATGCACATATTAAATTTTTCTAAAATATCTTTACAACCGGCTAATAAATATTTTATTTCAATCTCTTTTTAGGGTTATTTTAGAAACCTCTCCTATAAATTTGCAGCTTTTATAAGAAAAAGTTAACAAAAAAAAGGTATGTTATTTTTAAAATTTATATTTTATAAGATTACTTTTTAAATTTATACAATTAATACAAAAAATAAAATTATTTAATATTTACTGGAGTATCCACTCGCTATTATTCGATCGAATAATTAATATTGTCAATTTCGAATAACGAGTAACTCGAGCAATTTATGCCAATTAATCAATTAAAAGTAATTTCTTAGAAAATTCTACTTTTTAATGTAAAAATATTTTGTTTAAATTTCTAACCTTACATGTTGTTACCTTTTGCATTTATTTTCATTACTCATACTTTAAAACATATTTTAGTCCATTTTAAGATTTGAGCGTGTGTGACATATTATGTAAATCACTATCACTAAAGGGTCGAAACGAAAAACTGTTGAACAAAAAACGAAATTTTTCTTTCAGTGGGGTTGATAGCGACTGTTTACATTTAATGAATCAGAAGTAAAAGCAAAAGTTTTTTTTGCCAATGACAAATGAAGAAGTGGAAAAAATGGCACTTTGACATCAGTTTTTTAAACGCTGACTATAAACGTCAAATTCGTAAAAAAAAATTCATCTGCAGTAATAATTTTGTAAACCATAATGGGTTACCTGTTATTACCCTATTGTATTTTTTTTTTAATACCTCGTATCTTCTAATCGGCTGCATGTGATTAGAGTTTTAAAATAAAGGAAATTAAAACGGATTTAAAAACAAAGATCTTGTTTTAAAAGATTATAAAAAAATTCCTTTTATTTATTAAACATTGAATTCTTATCTTCAACAGAATTTCTCTTAAAATCAGGAAAAACTGCGTTGATTTTTAAAAAAATTTAACGAAGAATGTCCATCGAATTAAATTTCACTCGATCTTAAGAAATAATAAATTGGCTTAAAATGTTTTTCATAACTGGCTGGAAAGGCTTATTCTGTTTATTAATAAAATAAAAGTATGAATTCAAATAGAGATGTTTGTTTTTTCCCATTGGACAAAACTATTTGAATTATTCGAGTTACTCGAGTAATTCGAACAATTTAAAACCTTTATTCGATTAATCGAGCAATATTAAAATTCAAAAATCGGTTAATTCATTAATAATGAAAATTAAAATAAGAAAATATGCGTGTTTCCCGATCGGCCATATTTTTGAGCAAAAAAACTCCTAAAAAGGAATAATTTATGGAAATAAGCCTTTAAGTGAGAAATTAAGATTGAGTCGTTCGTTATCAGTCATATTTTTTAAAATAAATTTTAAAAATAATTTTTCATATTTTTTATGCAGTTAAATTCAAAAAGTCTTTTTAAGCTTGTTTAGATTGTACGAAGGGGAATAAGCGTTTTTGCATGTATTATGATTTCAGTTTCATATATTATTCATATACAATTCAATAAAAGACTTTAGGTATAATACATTTCACACGTCCTATTTTATTTTATATCCGTCCGTCGCCCAGGTTACCATATTGTCAATACTTTCTATGAGTGTTGCCAACAGCATGAATTTTTGGCATCCGAATTGAGGATATTGTAATTTTAAAATGATATTCCTTCGTTTTAATATACAAAAATGATTTACATATTTACAGAAATTTGAGGCAAGTAAACAGCAAGTACTACCAGCAAACATTTCCACTCTTATAACTAAAACTAATTTAATATTTGTGTGTTATATTTATTTATTTCCTACATGTTATCCTTTCTTGTGTTTTCTCTTCTTTTATTTACTCCCATTGTCTAGCAGTAAATCTTAACATTGTTATTTTAATAGTTTCGAACGAAAAAAGATAAAAAAAATAAATTTTTTGCCGCAAGAAAGAGGAAATTAGAACTACTTAGTTAGTTAGGAAGTTGTTCTTTATTTTTCAAAAATACAAAAAATACAATAAGTACTATAATTTTATAATTAATGTGAAAAATAACATACAACTATGACATATTGTCGTCACCTTATTAAGACTATAGTCTTATAAGACTTAAGCAATTGAAACAGATTACGATTTTACGAAACTTATAATTCTATTGGTATTTGTTGTAAACAAAATAAGGATTGTATTACCGGCCTTAAGGATATGAAGTAAATGTTAAACAAAACTTAGTTAAAAAACTACAATTTAAAGAGTACAAATAATGTTTTTAAAGAAATTTTAAAAGTCTCATACAAATTCATATATAAGAGCATAAAAGAGATTAAGGTTTTCTTAAACTTTTCATATGAAAAATCGATTGGATGACCGCGAATTAAGCTTAATTTCTCATTTAAAGGCTTGTTTACAAAGATATAAGTGATTAAAATTAAAAAAAAAATACATAAATGATTTATAAAATTTTTGTCCATGTACTATTTGTTTTAACATTTAAAATAAATTTTTCATATTATTTTATAACCTGCAATTATTTTACAACTTCACTTTTAGTATGTAGTTGATTTTTGAATAACACCACGTTTCCCTAACAGATTTACTGAACCGGAAGCATGTGGTGATTTCAACAGGAAATACAACAAAAATTATGTACCTCTATGTGGTTCTCTGAAAGTATATGGTAATAGAGATTTTCCTCATTCGTTATGAAATTTTGTTTTATAAATTATAAAGGAAGAGCGTAACGGTTAATTTACATAAATAATGTAATAACCCCAAAAAATTGAGCTTCTAACGAAGCAGGTTTGTAAGGGAGAAACGTAAAAGTTTCGCTTACGGAATTCGCATGAATTTTATATGGCGAGATTCCACTTTGAAGCAATACAAAATTGCGCATACAAAATTTGGTGAATGTATGCTTTACACACTGAATTTTTTTTTGTTATCTGTTTCGAAGTAAGGCAATGTCGGGACTCTTCAAATGTTATAAATATTTTTAAATTTGTTAAGGAGTCATTTAATTACCTTTCTGCATCTCGGTATGTCTTATTGTGTAGCGCATAATTGTGTGCCTAATTTTTTAATTTTATTATTAGTTCTTCGCAAAATGGGGAAATTTTTTATTGGGAAGCAAGCAGCTGAAATATTAAAAAATTTTAAATTTTGTAAGTTTTTTTTTTGGATTTGTTTTTGCTACTAAAGCTATGTTCACATTATGTGTATTTGTTATATGGAATGTCACTTTTCTACCCACCTGTGTTTTCATGTGTATGTCAAAATTTGAGTGTTACATAAGGTTTTTAATTTACATGTTCACATAATGGTATGTAACGTACATTTGACATAACCTATCAAAAATAATAAAAACATTTTTAATAATTAATTTGTGCATTTTTTATCTGTTTTATTATTTATTTACTATTTTAATATTTATGTATTACAATTTCAATTAATTTTTGCCGCCACAAACAATTTTGTTAATAAAAACCAGCTGATGTCAGATGCTTTGAAAATAGAACACGTTCTAAATCAAAATTGTCATGTGTACTGTACACAGAGAAATAACACATGATAGTGTTTGAAGGTATGTACATATTTAACATGTGAAAAAGTGACAATCCACATGACAAATACACATAATGTGAACACAGCTTTATTTGTACAAAAAAGATCACAGCTTGAAAAATAAAGTTAATTTCGGATATTTAATTGATTTCATAATTGTAAAACTTTTTGTGTCACTTAGGTATAGCAAGCTTTAATTTTTTTTCTGGAGACTTCCCTTTCCGTTTTATTTACACCCTTATTTTTGCATGAAGTGCAGTTTTTCTTTCTATTCTAGTTACATAGCCAAAATTGAAGACACACTAGTAGCCACAATTATAGCCAGAATTTTCGCCAAAGTTAGGGTTGATTCACCAGCCACTTTTGTATTAATTTATTTCCTTAACTTCCATTTAAGCCATGGTTTTTTCCTGTGAGCCCATAGTGTTAACTGTAAATGGATTTCCATGAAATCCACTGATGCGATCAGTCCATATCACCAGTTGAGTTGTTAATATCGTGTATTTAAACATTTCTAAGCTGTTCGCTTTGCACTAGTTTGATTGTTTATTTTAGTTGCTAACAAAAACTTCTGAAAAGGGTTGCTTACATTACTATAGGGACTTACATACAACTTAAGTGGTTTAAGGGTGAGATGACAAAGGTTTTTCAAAATAAACCAGTAAACAATTTGTCTGGGGAAACAAAAAAACATTTAAAAAGCGCAAAAATGGTTAAAAGTTATTTATATTACATCTTCATTTATATGGGATAATTTTTTAACAAAAACTATTTTTTTAGCAAAATATTTTCTGGGTTTCAATAGATTTTGTTATTCGTGCTAAATTCCCTAATAAACTAATTGTAGCGGGGAATGTAAGACGAGATGAACGCACTGTTTATTGTTGATGTTGTTTTGTTTAAGCTTTGCTATTATTACAAGTAGAACTGTTGCTATAAGTCTTATACGTTTAACATTTTTACTTGGTTTAATATCTTTAGTTTTTCTAAAATCTTTATGGATGAAGTTTCCTGATGATCTGGCCTAAGCAACCAGTGAAATGCGCATAGGAATAGCTTATCCCATCAACAATAAATTTCAAGTGTTTTTATCAATAATAAAAACTGGGAATTTAGCACGAATAACAAAATCTATTGAAATTTAAATTTTGTATTCCCAAAAATTGAAATTACTTTTTGATATTTTCTGGGTTAATTCCTTTTTTGCATAGATTATGAGTGTTATTTTATATTTTTTACTTTTGCTAGTCATTTTGCTGCTGTACTATTTGCTTTGTTATTATTTTAATATAAATTTACATAAAACTGTTAGCGCTTTAAGCTCTTACTTACTGACAAAAACAGACACTCTTGCACACACAAATACTGTGTAGTGCTTTTTAAGTTTGGGTATTCACGTCCACATTAACTAAATGTGTTACTCTACTCTCCACAGTGACTTCCTGCTGTAATTTTTTATTGCTTGTATACATTTAAGAAATCTTCCTTCTTTATTTATTCTGTTATTCCCGTTGTTAATTATGTTACATAGTTGTGTCTGTGTTTAGGTGTTGGTATGACTATGTTTCCATGTTCAAGCCCTTGTAAGGTCCTGCTGTGATAACTAAGTCTTATTTCTTATGACGGGTATTTATTGTAATGCTGCGTTTTTATTAATTTTTGACTTCTTTTAAATTTGTTTTCAAATTCATTTTTTAATTCAATTAAATTTTTAATTGGCCGGAGAATGTTGTTTGCTTTAAACGCTAACGAATAGGAAAGTAATTTAAAATTGATTTTATGTTTGTAAAGAAAATATTGAAATTGTGTTTTTTTTAATCAAAACTTAAGTACTTTTATCTCTATTTAATAACTTTACAGTGCATATTGCAAAAATATTTAATAACAAATATGTATAACCTTTTCAATAACTAATAAAATTATTCATTCAAGCAATTAAAACTATTCTTAAATAACAAAATCAAACTATACTCAGCCACTTTAAACAATAACAAGCCCTATGTGTATCTTAAAAATTCATTGTAGTTTTTTTTCATCAATATAAAGAGTGAATATGAATAGTCTCACGCTTAAGCAGTTACCAATTAATCCAAATTAACTTTAAAAATGAAGTCGTCACATGTTTTATCGCAAAATTGTTTTCAGGAATGAGGTTAACACAAGGCTTATGGAATTCGTTAATGAACAAAATTGACGCATATGGATTGAAACCAATTCACAACAGATCCTTCAAACTCTACTGCATACACACAAATTCACCGTTTGATGCGGTTGACACACTGGTGGCATCATCGGGCCTAATTTCATAGAAAATAAAGCCGCAATTCCCGTTACGGTTAATGAACAATGATCATTAATTTAAAATGTGCATGATATTGAACTGGACGAGATGTGATTTTACAAGGATGCCGGTACGTGGTATTTGGCAACCGCAACTATCGATTTCTTGAAATTAAAAGTTGACGATAACTTGATATAAAGAAATAGACCTGTCGATTGGTCTCCAAGTTCGTTAAACTTAATAAACACCACTCGATTATTTGCTGTGGAGCTACTGGTATCATAACCAGTTTTCGCCTTAAAGGCCAACATTTTTCTTGTTATTCGTGACATGGGACCAGCAGTGCTCGAAAAAGTGCCCGAAAATCGGACTTCCAGAATGCCCTTTGCCGAGAACTGCCGCGTTTTCGAAATGTCATGCTTTTTTTCTCTTTAACAATGTCAAGTTCTTTTGGGCTTGAAAATTTCTTTTATTAAAAAGTTCAAGTTTTATGAAAATGGATGTTAGGAAAGCACTTGCTAAGTAACATGACGTCTTAAGGCCAAGACAGTCAAAATTAAACCACAAAATTTTAAATGTTATGGCGAATATCAAAGAAATTATGTTTGAAACAAAAAAAGTAAAAAATGCTTACTTTAAGTTAATTTTGGGCGACAACTACCTTAAAATATATAATGCATTAACTTAAAAACAAATTTCGTCCAGTTTTTAAACAAGTCTTCTTAATAATACTTTAAATCCTTTATTCTTTCTCCTAGAATAACCCACCATTCACTTTAAGTACTTAGTAAATAATCCTTCCATTAACAAAGTTGTAAATAAAAAAAACATCCGCACTACTTTTTTAATGCTTACAGATTTTTGTAAAAAGCATAAATTTTAAAATGATTGATTTATTAAGATTTAAACGTAAAAACTGCAAACAGCGAGAAAAAGTAGTAGTTTAAATATTTTTTTTTATATATTTCCCGCAGACATTTTTGTCCAGCGGCATTACAATAAAGAGTATTATCCTTTTCAAGGATAACCATTAACAATTAAGTCAACGCGCGTTACAATGCAAGACAAAAGGGAGAACAGCGACATAAACATAACAATTACAGGATGTTAACAAGACTAAGGAGTGCGTTTTCCTTTACTCTCTCTTCCTCTCTCTGGCTCTGTTTTTGTCCGGCAAAAAAATACATTTTTAAATGTAAATCAAGAGGACAAATTATTTAAATCTACATGTAATGTGGAACAATTAATGATGCATTAAGGTAATTAAATAAATTAACTATTTTTTAATGTTGGAATTGAATTTTTTTTAGATTAAATTATAATTTTCAAAATTTTATCTTCAAAATAAAGGCATTTAAAATAAGACAACCTAAACTAAGCTTAAAAAACTTTTAAAATGTCTTTGACAACCTAGATTTAAGCTAATAAATGACACCTATGTTCATACCCAAAACTATGTGCCCCTGTAGGTTAGCTGGTAGTGAGCTAGTCTATCAGCGCAGGGGTTGCGGGTTCGATTCTCGCCAGAGACTCTTGTTTCTCACCTGCAGATAAGCGTAGAGCCTCGCTCTAAAAAAATCCAAAACTGTAAAGACCGGCAGTTTTTTCTGCATTTTATTATCAACTGACCTCTTAAAACTTTATGTCGCCTGCTTAATGTGAAAACCTGCTAACTCCCTTTCAGAAATTATACAGGAGAGACATAAACCCACTAGAATAAATGATATGTCAAAGAAGTTTCTAAAATTGGAAAAATTTTTTTTTCTAATGCTACAAATACAGCCCTTTCTGTTTTTTATATGCAGCGGCGCCATTTAAAGTCCGATGCCTAAAACTACGATCTTACCTTAAAGGATAATTTTCTTCCAAACGACTACAATTTTTTAACATTTTTATAATTAAATCTGTAATCTTTCGAAAGCAACCATTGTAGTTTTTTTTTGAAGTAAGGAAAGTCTTATTTAATGGACATTATTTAAAAATCTTAAAAGATGTCCTTCGCGCTTTTATTTTTGTACAAAACAAAGTACACTTTTATTTACTGATTAAGAGATAAAAATTATCCTTAATTACTTAAATTAGCAGATTTACTGCCTGTTTTTGGAAAATTAAAACAAGTGAGTGAATAAGAAATTATGTTAAAAACAACAATAAAACACGAACATTTGTACTTGTTTTAATAAAATTTCTCAGTCACTCACTTGTTTTCATTTTCTAAAAATAGGCAGTTAAATCTTTGTAAAATAAAATTGTCCCGAATTAATTATTAATATTAATTTATATCTAATATGGCCTAAAATGCTTTAAATTTTTTAATTTAAGTTAGATTTTGAAAATTTTGTAAGACTTTTAAAGAAAAAAAGCAAAGCATATTTGTTTTAAAAATGTATTTATGAGCTCATTACGGTATAAACTTAAAACCAGCAACATTATGCTTTTCTAGCCTGTCAAATTGTTGACCTTAATATATATTTTTAAATCGAATATGTTTAAAATTTAAAAATTTTTGTGGTGATATTTTTGTTAGAAATAAATTGTATAACATTAATCTCTTGTATGGTTCAAATCTAAAGGAAAAAATAAAAAAAAAACAACAACGCATGAAAGAAACTTTAAATAATTTTTCAACGGCAGATGCTAGTTTGGTTGTTTTTATTCTAAATAAGAAAAACAAGGACTGTTGTACGAACAAGTATGGAAGATAATTGTTACTATTTTCCCTTCATATATGGAGTTATTGCCACGGAAGCTTTCCTATTAAAAGTGTTTGTATAGTTTTCTTGTTATTGTGTTAAACCTAGATTTTTTTTTGTGAATCACAAATGATTGTTAGTCCTTTTTTTATTTTGCAACAGTTCAACCGCAGAAATACACTATGTATAAAATAAATCTCTGCAAACTGTTGTATTAATTTTGTATTGTAAATGACCAAAGTTTTATGTGCAAAACTAAAAAAAGAAAAAAACTTTGTTTTCTTAATATGAAAAATATTTTCTTGAGAACTATTTATTGTGTAACTACAATAGAAAATGAGTTGTGGTTATTAGTTAGATATTTTTGTTGTATTTTCCTTTTTATAACAAATTTATTATAAATTTTTTGTATTCTATTCAATTTAAAAAAATAACGTTTTCAAGAAGAGATTTAATAAAAGGAATTTTTAAAAAAAAAAAAAGAAATTTTAATTCTTTTTGACAAGTTTCTTAATTTTAAGATTATTTATAAAAAAGGTCACAAAATGATAAGAGATTTACAAAATAAAAATTTCTGAAGATTATTCTAATTAATTCCTGTTTTAAGAAGTCTCTTAAATTCATTTTTAAATTCTGCAATTTGGTTTCATATGGATTTAAACTATTTTAGGTTAGTTAAAACTTTCCAACAATTGCATGAAATCCCCCTTAAAAATACTTCAGAAGTACTCAAAAATAGAACTCCGATTTAAAAGAAGAAAATCATTTTCCGATAACAAGCCTGCAAATACACTCACACAAATACTAGAAAAAGAAACAAACACGTACTTATGCATACAGTGGGATGCCAAACAGGCTTTTACAGGAAAGTAAAACAACAACAAATAACACACATTTCATCATCCACATATACAGTGGGTTATAAAATTAAATCAAAAAAAATTTCATTATCGTTATTTTCGGGAGTACACAAAATTTTATACATTAATAAGATTTTGGTTTGATGTGCTAAACTCCCTATTTTTATTCTTGATAAATATACAGAAATTTATTGTTGTGGGCCAGATTATCAGCAAATCTTTCCCAAACACTTAAGAAAATCTAAAGGTAGTATGCAAACCAAACTGGAATGTGAATGAGAACTACAAACACTCAAGCCTTATATCGTACGATATATATGGCAAAACCCCAGCAATAAACAGTGAATGTATCTCTTCTTACATTCCCGACTACAATTGGTTGGCTTTTTCTGACTCGAAATATACTTGTAAGTGTGGATGCAAGAAAATCAAAATAAAGCAATTTGTTCAGTTTTTGTTTGCATAATAAATTTAGTTTTTCTAAAGCATAGGAACTAGGCTATCTCCCACAATAAATTTCAGAATAAACATTGGGAATTTAGCAAATCAAAATTTAATATCTTATTAATGAATTAAACATTTTTTATTCAAAACTCTTTAAACTTTATTGGCATAACCGTAAGGAAAGAACATTTTTTCAAGTATGTAATATAAGAGTTTAATTTTAATGTTTAATCCATGTTTCTGAGAAAAAATTTCTATCTACTACTACAGTGGCTTTCTCTAATCAATGACAGCTAGCTCTCAAACTCAATCCTACATTATACCCAAACTCACCCTCTCCTAATACCTGTCGCACACATACTCACTTACCGAATTCAGCTAAATAAAATCCCTTCAGCAGACCATTTTATTTTCCTCATTGAAAAAAAGTATGGAAAGAATTGACCATATAAGATAAGGGGAAAAGCCACACATTTAAAACATTGTTCTTTTTTCAGTGGTTTTACTCTGGCTTAGGCATGATAGAAACTAAACACAATTGTAAAAGGCTTAAATGTTACTCCTACGGTTTGTGGGTTTTTAATTTTTTTATACTTTTTTATTTGTTGGTTTATGCTAGAAAGCAGGAAGTACTAATACCGCAATTATACTGTTTTCAAAGATAGGAAAATTACATAAAAGCAAACCAGAAGCAATGGGGAAGGAAATCTTATCTAAGGAAACCGTATAAGAAGATAAGAGTAGAGAAGAAAATCTAGGCGAGACTTTCAAAGAAACAATACTTAAGACGAGAGTATAGGAGAACGTGCCCACTAACGAGACTTTAGGAAAAACTATGGAAGAGACAAGGCGAGACTACAGACTGGAGTATTGACGAAAATTGCAGCAAAATATGTGCAAGTGCTATGCGAAGTGTCTGTGACAGATCATAATAATGCCGCTTTTTGATTAGCCATTCAGTTTAAGGGATACCCTTTGGAGAGGTGTTTGATGGAAAATGATGACTGCGTGGTTTCCTATTCGCCGAAAATATGAATCGCTTATGAGCACGGTTTTAAGTCTGAAGGCTGTTGCATGCATGAGTGCATAAAACTGAAATGCTGTAGGAATTCTTAAGGGACAGAAGACTATCCAACTTTTGGTTAAAATGGTGGAAATACTTTTTTTTAAAGGGCCACCATGTAAAGAAACATCGACATATAACGAAATTGCCATAGGGGAATTAACAGAGGATGCAAGAATCCAAATAAGTTCGAAAATTGATGATGGGAAAGCTCATAGATGGGATAGAATTTAGTCCTTTCAAGGCATAAAATAGCTTTAAGGAAGAATTAGAATTTTTAGAATTAAATTAAATTTTATTTTATGGGCCAAAAAAAAAATAACAACTAAAATAAAAAAAAAAAAAAAATAAAAGGAGACATTTTTTGAGCAAGTAAAACTACTATAAAATCTTACAATCAGACCTGTCACACATTTCGATCAAAATGGGTTTAAGTCCTTAGTTGCAATTCCAATCGAATTTGTTTTAGCTTCCTTAAGCTAATTTCTTTTTACGAGCATCAAAATACGAAATAACTTCCGCTTTCTGTGACAGTCCTGCATATGTCAACCCTCTAATGCTTAAGTCCGCCTCTAGGCGGGGTAGCAAAAAACCGTCATGAAATTTTTAATTTTGACAATATCTATCTATATATATAAAAATGAAAAATGTTTGTATGTTTGTGTGTTTGTGTGTTTGTGTGTTTGTGTGTTTGTTTGTTGGCTTATAGACTCCGAAACTACTGAACCGATTTTCTTGAAATTTTTACAGTAACATCACGTGAGCCCTAAAAATAAAATAGGCTACTTATTTTTTCGATAGGGGCAGGGGAATTGGTACCCCCCATAGGATGCCAATATTTATTATCGCATATCTTAAGAGCCGCAGGCGGCATTTTGCTGAACTTTTTGTAGTAGGATCTTCTGAGCCCCGAAATTGAAATAAAATAGCAGCGGGGGTATTTGAATCCCCCATAGGACGCCAATGTTTAACATCGCATATCTTAAGAACTGTTATAGTGAGAATGTTCAAACTTTCTAGAAGTCACTCTTATGGTATACTACACTTATGAAAATAAAAATAAAGCGGGTAGGCGCAGGGGGGGGAAATACCTCCCATAGGATGCATATATTAAATATCGCTTAACTGAAGAACTATTAAAGGGGGAGTCTTCAAACGTGGTTAAAGCTACTACTATGGCAAACTATAAATTTCAGTATAAAAATGGGCGGGGTAAACAGGGGAGGAGCAGTACCCCTCATAGATAGAAATATAAATAAGAGCCACTGCACGCATTTTGTTGAACTTTTGGTAGTAGGATCTTCTGAGCCCCGAAATTGAAATAAAGTAGCAGCGGGGGAAGTGGTTTTCCCCATAGGACGCCAATGTTTAACATCGCATATCTTAAGAACTGTAATAGTGAGAATGTTCAAACTTTCTAGAAGTCACTCTTATGGTATACTTCACTTTTGAAAATAAAAATAAAGCGGGTAGGCGCAGGGGGGGAAATACCTCCCATAGGATGCGTACATTAAATATCGCTCAACTGAAGAACTATTAAAGGGAGAGTCTTCAAACGTGGTTAAAGCCACTATTATAGTAAACTATAAATTTCAATATAAAAATGTGCGGGGTAGACAGGGGAGCAGAAGTACCCCTCATAGAAGACATATAAATAAGAGCAACTGCACGCATTTTGTTGAACTTTTGGTAGTAGGATCTTCTCAGCCCCAAAATTGGAATAAAATAGCAGCGGAGGAAGTGATGCCCATCATAGGACGACAAAGAGTTTAATATCGCATATCTTAAGAACTGTAATAGTGAGAATGTTCAAACTTTCTAGAAGTCACTCTTATGGTATACTACACTTTTGAAAATAAAAATAAAGCGGATAGGCGCAGGGGGGAAATACCTCCCATAGGATGCATACATTAAATATCGCTCAACTGAAGAACTATTAAAGGGAGAGTCTTCAAACGTAGTTAAAGCTACTATTATGGTAAACTATAAATTTCAATATAGAAATGGGCGGGGTAGCCAGAGGAGGAGCAGTACCTTCATAGATAGAAATATTAATAAGAGCCGCTGCAAGCAATTTGTTGAACTTTTGGTAGTAGGATTATCTGAGCCCCAAAGTTGAAATAAAATAGCAGCGGGGGAAGTGTTACTCACCATAGGACGCCAATGTTTAATATCGGATATCTTAAATACTGTTATAGTGAGAAAGTTCAAACTTTGTAGAAGTCACTCTTATGGTATACTTCACTTTGAAAATAAAAATAAAGCGGGTAGGCGCAGGGGGGAACTACCTTCCATAGGATGCATATATTAAATATCTCTCAACCGATAAAGTGGTTAAAGCAGTGTAGCGAAGCGCACCGGGTTAAGCTAGTCCTTTATAAATAATTCTAGGTGTAACTCAAAGCTTCTTTTATCAAAAAGTTTTCATTCAGTGGCAACACTCTCACGAGTTTGACAAAAAGTACACTGTCACCTTGATTTGAACGGCAACGTTCATTTTTTATTCTTTGTGAAGAAAGTTAATATTGTGCATCGAAAAAATAATATTTCAAAGCTTTAGATCGGACCGAAAAAACGTTTAATTGAAATATTTAATAAGTTTTCATTTTAAAAAATATCGCTGCTGAATATGGATGTTTTTACTAAAACCGTCTGGAGGCGGGCTAGGATATTAACAGAGAAAATGCCGGAATGTGCATTAATATTGTAAATAGAAAAAATAATTATCAAAGTTATTTTCGGGAATACAAAATTTATTATTAATACGATTTCCGTATGCCGTGCTAAATTCCCGGTTTTTCATATTTGATAAATACACTGAAATTTATTGTTGAGGGAAAGGTAGCTTCTATGCCCATTTCACTGGTTGCTTAGGCCAGCTCATCAGGAAACCTTTTCCAAAGATTTTAGAAAGGCCAAAATTTTTAAATGCGGTACATGCCGTATCTTTTACTAAGGTTGTGTTTTTAATATGGCGTTCAAAAGAGCAAATATCTGTCACATACTGTTAGGTCTGGCAATGTGCTGACAATATACTGGGGTATACTGGAGGTCGTATTGGTAAGACAGCTATGGTCACATATGGACCGATTTAATCTAAATAACAACATAATTATTAGGGTGATCGATTATTCGACTTTTTTTAATAACCGGTTTTCGAATATTCCGAATAGTTGCTATTTTAAAAAACCCGGTTTTCGGTTAAGCAATTTTAAAATAACCGGTTTTAATTCGAATACATTAAAATACAAATATCAAATAAGTTTTTGTAATAAAAAGTTAATTTGAATAAAATTAAAACAATTCACGAAGGTAAGGAACCATAAAAATACATAGATATGGCTTAAGGTATGTTTAGACCTAACAAATATTTGACGATAAAATCAAAATAAAAAGCGTGACCAGTAAATTGATTAAACTTATGCTTTTTTTTAACAATTTCTGTTTATTTGCTAAACTTTATGTTTAAGATGATAATTGCATTTATGTATAATGTAGTTAAGAAACCGTTAAATAATTTTTTCTCTGGCGAAACGTTTTGCAAAAGCCAATAATTCTTTGAGAAAACTAGTGGTTACGTTAGGAGTCAAATATAAATAGGTGTGAACATAGCTTTAGAAAATTTTTGAAAAACTTTGGTTTTAAAAATTTATAGGAATTTAATAAATTTATTTTGAGATATTTTTCCAAATTTATTGTAAATGAGTTTTAATTTGTTGCTGGTTAAGCATGTCTATATGAATAAAATAAACTCCAGCTATATTTTCGAAAAGTGGTAAACAAAACCTCTTTTCCAGGATTAGATATTTCAATTTTTTTTGTTTCAGCATTATAGAAACAATAGTAATATGTACTTGCTTTTTGTATGAAAAATCTGTCAATTCGTCGATCACAGTTTAAACCCTTCCAGGATATTTTTGATTTAAATGAAACTGATGAATTTTCCCATAACGTTGATTCCGCCGGTATGTTCTAGTTTTAATAATGAAGATATGCTAAAACTACTTAAGAGTTTTTCATTCATTATTGGCAGCATATTTTAGCAAAGTATTATTTGCAGTCTCTTAAAAACGACTTGGAACAGGGTCAAGTTTTACTTGGCGTATATTTATGTCAAGCTTGTAGATTAATTAAAAGTGATTATTAAGTCGTAACATTGAAGAACCTTCGCAACTTATCATTTTAGGGCCGTTTAAGCAACATTGCCTTTTAAGTCAGTTCGATATTATCAACAGAGATGACATCTTATAACATTTATAACAAAAGTGGAGAAAACGTATATATATTACACATTACTAAAATAACCGGTTTATTCGATATTCGAAAAATGGACATTTTAAAATATTCGACTTGGGCAAAACTAAAATAACCGGTTAAAACCAGTCGAATACTATTCGACCGATCTCCCTAATACTTATGGAATAATTCTCACTTTTTTCAATAGTCTTCGTCCCTATGACAATTAAAACGCTAATACCCAGTTTTATTCATGAACGAACTTCGTTCGATTGATTCAAAAATTGATTCCGAGGAGATCAGTATCAAGATTTTGTATCTTGTTGCATGAGAAATCTGAAATTGAATTTTTATTAAAAACCGCCAATTATTAAGAATCATTCCTAGAAAGTTCATATGCTCTAGAAAGTTGTTAATTGAGATCTTAGGTACATTTTTGTAGTTGATTGTTTCCTTGAATTTTGAACGGTTTGCTACCTATGGACCTGAACAGGGGAAAAAGGTAAAAAAAAAAAATCGAATTTTTTAAAGTTTTATGCGATTTTGATCTGGAAGATGAATTTTTTTAGATTTTATATGTTCACAACTTTTGTTCTTTTTGGCAAGAGCTACACCTTTGTCTCAAAGTGTAAAAAAAATTCCGAACGGTTTTCAAAATATGAGCCTGAGAAAATTATTATTTTTTTGCAAAAATAACGCCAAGGCCCCAAATCTTTAAGGGCCCATAAAAAAAGTATATGACTTTGGGCAAAACTGGGAGACACCGTCAATAACATTATTTTGATTAAATTTAAATTTTTGTGTTATTTTTTACAATTTCAAGTTCTATTGTGGTTCAAAAATACCCTTTATTAAAACTATTCTAATTTGTGATAATTATCTGGGAATTTTTTTTTGCAAATATGATTAAAATGTGGGGATCTTTTTACAGTGTTCGGTATAGAATAAAGACTTTCTTTATACTACAAGATAGAAGTTATTAAGCTTCTAGCTGTTCGAAATTTAAACTATTTTTTTATAAAGTTTATTTAATACTTACTTGCCTCTTTAAGCCTTTAGATTTGCAATAATTTTTTATATTTTCTTTTGTTTTTGTGAAACAGCTTAGTTTTATAAATCTAAAGATAATAACTATTGTTATTTTATCAGTTTTAAATGATTTGCATATTTACTGCAATAAACTGCTAAACCGTACGTTATGAAGACAATAATCATTACACTACGTAAAATATTCAGTTATTTTTAGCCGTTTCATACTTTTAGAAAAATACTATTTGTGATATTATTTTAGCAGCCATTTTTTATTGTTTGTATACATTTACATAATGTGTAGAAAAATCGGATTACGTGATTGTAGGGTTTTTATTGCAAAAACATTTTTTATAAATATTTCCAGATGTGTTTATTATTCTATTGCTGCTTTATTGTATAAGAAGTGTAAAGCGAATTAAAGGATTAAAAGTATTAATACATTAGATTTTTTTGGATAATACAATGTTCAGTACAGTAGACGCTCAGAAATTCGAACTCTCAGAAATTCGAATTTCCTTTTTTTTCTTTTTTATTGCAAACAATAAAATGTTGTCCGTTAGTGCCGGTTCACTCACATCAAGTTTGACTCATCAAGTCTTCAGGTTTTAGGAGAGAGAGAAAAATAAATGGTATTATCTTTTCCCTTCTCTCCTAAAAGCTCAAGACTTGACGAGTCAAACTTGACGTGTGTGATCCGGCACTTAAGTTTACCCAAATACAAGGTAATAAGGGTAACCCCATTTAAATAGATGATTTACAGATCTTGTTGATGTTGTCAGAGTTTAAAAGTCAGTTTTTTGTTGTTTGTATATGTATACGGTTTGACATTTATTAAAAAAAGAAAGTGAACTTAAAATGACAAACAAGCGTAAGAAAAGCACTGTGTTTACAAGACAAATTAAAAACATTGGAAAATATTGTTGTCTTTTTTAATTTAGGTAGAAGTATCTATACTATATATATTATACATACTAAAGTCAAATGAACTGAATTGTAATTTTGTGTTATCTTTCGTTAAGTTTTTTATAGTTTTTATGTTAAACAAACTAAATTGAAAAAAAACATAGTTTTTTATATCTTTGTGGTCAAATTTACCTAAATTTTTGTATAATTAAACCGTCCTGAAATTCGAATAGTTCGGAAATTCGAATCGCCCTAAAAACAACGTGGTTCGAATTTTCGAGCGTGTACTGTATCTTGTCATGAGAACAGGCATATACATGCAAACAATTTGCTTAAATTGTTAACAAAAAACAGATAAAATATTTGTTTTAATTTAAAATTTAATTCTTTTTTTTTTGCATTAAATAAGGGGAAAAGTATTTTTAAGCATTTTAAACCTAAACAAAAGTATTTTTTTATAAAGGATATATAAACTTTAAAGATACAAGTTTTACAAAAACTTTTTAAAGTTTTTAAAACACCATTAAATTTTAAGTCCTTTAGTGAAAATATAATTAAAATATTCTTAAAGGATTCGCAGAATATTTTTTTTGTCACTTTATATGAATTTATCATTCTTAAATGCTTAATGGCTTAAATAAAGTCACCAAATTAGCAATACAATTAAAAAAATATCTCAAGTTATACAAAAAAATATATGGCCGGATCCTTAAAAAATATTTGTTTATCGAAAAACTATGAAACTACAAAAAATTTGACGTCCTCTTACAAAAAAATTTTAAACATTAAAAAAGGTTAACGAAAAGGTTAAAAAAAGTATTGAAAAAGAAATTTTTTTTTTAGAAAAAATTAAACAACATAATCAACACCAAATATTTAGGGGTACCATTAAATAAAATCATCGCTATTTTTGTAAACTCCTTTAAATCTTACATTTTACTTTTTAGAAACAAATAACACTTGCTTATGTTTAATTCCAAATTATTAAATAATATCCTTTCATTGTATTTCACACTTCAATTTTTAAGCAATTTCATAATCTCTTTTTTCCATAGATTTAGTTTAGTGTCGTAATTGCTAAGCAATTTGTTGATAGTAATTTGCAACAATGTAAGCAACAACTACATGACATTGTAAAGCTTCATTTCAAATACTAGAAATCTCCAAATTTAACAAAAACATAAAGATAAGTTTAAGCACACAACATAAATTTCGATTGCAGTTACAGCATAAAGTGCACTATAGAGAATATTGAATTTAGTTTAGAAAATAGCAAAAATTAAAAAAAAGCAAATCGATCCCTCAGAACATTTTATGCAGACTAAAATATAATTTTTTTGTTTTGGAGCGCAATACAATCAATAAAATTATTAAGGATAAGTTGTATCTGTAAAAAAACCCCTAAAGATTCACTACATCTTTTATTAAAATCCCTATAACCACTTGAAAGTACGCAATATAAATTAAATCAATACTGCTTAACATTATAACCCTAAATTATGCTTTAAGAAAAGACGTACACTCAAAAATACACGTATTAAAAATGATATATGCATGCATATCTCAGAAAAATTTATAACACATGAATGTAAGAATAATAACAATAAAATTTTAAAAGCAAGTCAAGTCTCATAAAATATAATCAAATTAATAACGTCATAATATAGAATAAGAAAAATAAATTAACTTAACATTTAACAATCTTTTTATTAACATTGAACATCCATCTTAACAAAAAATTGCTTTTTGAAAAACAAAAAAACACTTTAAGGTTTATAAAAGTTATTTTAATTTTTAATGCTTTATACATTTTTGATCATCATTTTACTACAAAAAAAACCAATTAAATTATTTCCATTGCCTATTTTAACGCTTAAGACAAGTATTTTTTGCAGGTAATTTTAATGACGCGTCACGTTTTTATAGACACTTTAAATTAAATTATGATTTTTTATAGAGATATTAAGTAGACACGTTTAAGAACTTCTCGCCATAAGAAATTCTTAGCGAAGACAAAGTGTTTTAGCAAACAAATTTAAGAAAAAATTAGTTCTTTTTTTATTACTATTTGCTATGCTGGTCTGATAAAAAACGTGTTGTTGGCAAAATCTCCAATAACTTTCCATTTTATAAAACACAAGAAGAAAAAGTCTTTGGAAAACTTCATGAAATCAAAGAACAAAAACATATTTTTCAAACAAAGGATTAGTTTAGTTAGATAAAACACGGGGTTTTTATACTGTTAAAAGAAATATTTTAACAGAACTAAATATCCTTACATATATAGTATTTAATTTAAAAAATAGGTTATATGACCAGCTTTATATGTTTTTTTATAAAAAAATTATATTTTCTGCAATCATTTTAACCACATGCCCTTTCAAGTCGAACTCTTGCTTTTGTCAAATCGTTTATTGGCGAAATAAGAAAAACAAAATTTTATCATTTTGTGGGGGAAAATATCCTTTTTCCCTTTCCAGGGTACGGCCGTTAACAATGTTAAAAACTTTTATTGAAAAAAATATATCCTTCAGAAAAGGATATTCAGGACCAATTGGTTTTTAAGCTTAAGCCGAGCATCCTTATTTAAAATCTATTCGTAAAAAAGAATACATGGTTAATGGCCGTTTTCTCATTACACGATTATCTTTTTTCCCAACAAAAAACTGCACATTAATGAAATTTGGTTTTATCAATGTCTCATTGAATTCTATTCTGTCGCAAAGCTTACCAGCACTCGTCTGCTAATTATTTATTTTCCTTTTATTTGCCGAACAGATAAATTCAATCAGCAGACTCCCAACTTTTACATGTATTTTGAGAGGTGTTGCCAACTAAAAACAAGTTTTTTTTGTCGGCATATTGAGAAACCCAAAATCGTTAACGGACAGTTTATCGGTCTAATAAATGTATGTTGACATTAAGTAACAGGCCGTTTGTCGATACATTGAGAAAATGGCCGTAAGTGTGGAAAAAATTCAAAATTTTTTTTAATTGTTTAAGTTTTAAGAAACTTTATGAATTACTGCGATCTTTAGTCCAAACAATTATAACATTTTGTTTTTCTGTAATAGAAAATAGTCGGGTTTGATGTGGTATAAAATTAAAAAAAAAAAAATAAAAAAAGTTTAAAGTTGGTTTTGCAAAAATATTTTCTAATCCCATACCTGTGGTCTCTAATTAAGAAAAAAATTTCTAAAAAAGGATTTTGGTCAAATATGATCAAAATTAAGAATATTTTCAAAAATGTTTTAATTTTAAGAAACTTTATAAAATTTTGCGTACTTTTTCTATTTTTAGAAAAAAATTAGCTCAAATTTTATTGTTTATTTTTTAAGCCACAACTTTAACAACTATTTGAAAAAGTTTTATAGAAAAAAAACATAAGTATGACTAGAGGAACTCTTTGCTAATGGAGAAGAAATTTTAAATAACATCAATGGCCGTTTTCTCACTGGGAAAACTGCAGATTAAAGAAATTCGGCCTTCCTTATGTTTTATTTGCGTCTATATTTGTATGTATATTAATTTTAAATTTGAGTTAAAATACATCTGAAGAAAGTGTTTGATAACGAAACCATCCTTAAGCAAACACTTAACCGTTCAATGAACAAGTATTGAGTTCTCTTGAGGATTCATCGCCTTTGCAAAAAAACATTTTAGTGGTCCGTTAAGTGTTAGGTAATGATAAATTCCACTTTATACGTATGATGTGTGTGAAGATAAATACGTATTTAACTAGCGGAGACATCCACCACAGTTTCTTAACAGCAACTATTTGCAGTTAACGTTGCTCTTAACAGTGCTTCTGTAATAAAATAAAATGTATTAAGGACGATTTTTAGGTTAATGGAACTGGTTGTGCTTAAACATATAGATAATTATAGGATTCTGGTAGCGGGATATCTGAAATAATTTTGGAATTTCAGAAATTCAGATTGGAAAATTTTCGTTTTTTACAAAAATTTCTGGCGAGGATTAGTGACCATATTGGAAAAATATGGAATTGTACAAGTAACACATTATATGGAAATGGTGCTTTTAAAAGTCATGTAACGTAGAGTAACAGTGAAAAATTATTAATCTTCAAAAGAAAACATTTCCACTTAATAAATATATTTTAATGTCTATGCTTAATTTGAATTTGAGGATTTTCAGTACACTAGATACTCATTAAAATTTAATAGAAATCTTCGTCCTGCAAAATGAAAATCTTAAAAAATAACGTAAAATATACGGCACGAAAAAAACTTTTAAGATAGTGTTCAAATTTAATATTGAATCTGAAACCAAAATTCACTTACTTAAATCTTAACAATAAGTTTTACGAAAACAAAATTATTTGAAAAAGAAACAGAAATTTGGAAGAAGTTTAAAACTACGTTAAATTTCTTTTCAAAAATTTTTTAATTCAAATAAAGAATTTAACGTTTTCTTTTGAATGTGTAAATTTTTCTTACTTCTGATCTATTAAATGCAAAACAATTCCACAGCATGTAAAACGATATTCCCAAAATGCTTGGCAATTTAAAAAGAAAACAGCTTTCATACTAAACCCTGCATAAATCTGATTTAGAATACTGAATTCAAATCCTGACATGCCAATATTTCGGCATATGCATACATTGTAGTGCCACCATACAGAAAAAAATACGAAAATGCAAGATTTTATACCCTGTTTTTCACTATCCTTTCGAAAAATACACGATAAAACAAAACAATGTTACATAAACAAAACCAAGGATTTTAGCTTTCGTTAGTCATCGTCCAGATTTGCAATTTATGTTGCCCTCATTTTTAAAAGTTCTGCTCTAAAATTGCATTTGTGTCCAGATTATCAAATAAAAGTTTTGTAATTTTTGAATTTTTAACTTGCTTTTCACTTCTTTTTTAATATTTTATATATAATTAAATACAAATACACCTACAATGTTGTAATAAATAAAACTAAAGAAAACAATAGTAACTACCTATACTACCGTCAAGCAGACGGTTGGAAAACTAATCCCCCTCAAATGCAGGTAACATATCAAGTAACTACAAATTACATACAGGCTCCGCACCCTGGTAATAACAGAACCTCTTATGCTAACGTCCTAAAATCCAACCATGTGTCAACTCAAGGTGCCTCGCCAAATAATGATGAAACTCCAGTTTCTAATTTAAGTCGTCTAGAAAATACCAGGGAAACATTAGTGCAAACAGTAAATCATTTTTCGAACACAATGGGTAATATGATGCAGGAAATTCTCAGAATGCAATCGATGTTATTGCAAGCTGTAGTTAACAAGCCATGAACTGTTTAAAAATTTGTTTTTGGAACGCAAACGGCATCCGCAAACATAAAAATTAACTAGAATACTTTTTAAAAAATAAACAAATTGATGTCATGATGGTTTCTGAAACTCATTTGACCTAAAAAAAATACGTTTAAAATCAGATATCAGACCCTCGAGATAGAGCTTGTGGTGGTTCTGCCATTTTGATAAAAACCCGAATTAAACACTACCTAATGTGTGATCATCGTGAAGATTATCTTCAAGCAACAAACATTTGTGTTGAAGAGCTGAATCGAAACATATTAATTTCATCCTTATACTCACCACCTAGATTTGCAATATCAGAAAGCCAATATTATAAATATTATAATTCATTGGGGCCCTGTTTCCTGGCTGCTGGCGATTATAACGCTAAACATACCTTCTGGAGGTGGAGACTTATAACACCAAAGCGTCGTGTTTTATTAAACACCATTTCTTAAATGGATTTAAATGTGGTAGCTAGCGGACAACCAACATATTGGCCTACTGATCAACAAAAAATTCCAGATGTCATCGGTTTCGGCGTGGTTAAAAACATCTCCATAGAAACGATACATGTTGAAGCTACCTTTCAATTATCTTCCGACCACACACCTACAATTGTTGCTGTAATGGTCGATCGAACATTTAATACTAAAGAAGGTGATTTTTTAAGTTCTCCTAAGCCAATTAAAGCTGGAGTCTCTCAGGGAAGCATTCTGAGCATTCTGGGCCCACTTTTTTACCTTATATATATACCTCGGACATTCCAACAAAAAATTTCGCTCTAACCTAAACTTTTGCTGATGATACAGCTTTTCTAAGCGTTCACGAGAACAAAAATGAGCAAAAATGCGTACATATAACATTCAAGTTGCGTCGGGAAACATGCCCCCTATTAAAATCAAAATTCAACTAGTACCTCAACAATCGCATGTCAAATATCTCGGTATTCATCTAGATCGGCGTTTAACATGGAAATGCCATATAGAAGCAAAATTAACCCAAATGAAACTAAAAGCAAATTAACTGGCTTATTGGAAGAAATTCTGTTCTTAGTCTTGATTGCAAACTACTACTTTACAACGCTATTTTAAAGCCAATATGGTGCTACGGTATTCAACTATGGGGCACTGCCTCGACCTCAAATATCGAAAAAATTCAAAGGCGCCAAAACAAACTTCTTCGAATAATCACAGCTGCCCCATGGTATGTTAAAAGCTCAAATATCCACAAGGATCTCAATGTACAGTAAAATACTTTAAAAGGCTAGAATTGCACCCGAACCCACTAGCTCGAAGTATTTTAAATGATAGCGGCCACACTCGCTTAAGGAGAAGAGACACTGAAGCACTTATCCATTAAGATGAGCGATTAACACCTAGATATGTGAACAGAACCCGTGATTAAGAAAAATTTTTGTCTGGCACTGGCAGGACATAAAATAAAGTATTAGGATAAGATTAGATTAATTATTGTTAGTTCATATTTAATATATGAAGATATAAGTAATAAATAATAATAAATAAATAATGAAAAAAAAATCTACAGCCAACTTCAAATTAAAAAGTGAAAGAATAACAAAACAAAGCAGAATTGCAGGGTATAGAAAACTGAGTACCCTTCCTTAAACTTCTCAGCCCTCTCATCCATAAACAAATAATTGCTGCAACACAAAGTGCAAGTCTGTGCTGGTATCTCTGATTTATTGTTGCCAGAAAAACTAAGAAACATTGTATGAAACATGGAAATTTTTTAAATAAGAATATGTTTTTCTTTAATTTTAAAAACATATTTTTATACTTTGGTTTATTTTGTTGCTATGTTTTTCCTTAACTAAATTTAAATACTATTTTCCATCATATATTTCCAAAATTGTATGGATTTTCTTTGCTTATTTCCCAAATAACATAATTTATCATGTTGTTGTTATCTCGGAAGCTTATTGACCTATTTATGTATAACAGAATTCCTTAATATATGCCGATAATTTCATTCAATTCTCCTTTGTTATTTTGTTTATTTACTTGAGTATATTGCTTAACCCCAGTTATTCGTTTGCTAATAAATTGATAAAGACCTTATGCGAAGCTACAAATAATCGGCTTTAAACTATCAAAAGAATACGCACGGCTAATACTTATGTTGCTGGATTAAATTAACCTGAAATAATGTATTCAATAAATTATTTAGTTTCCCTTTCCAAATATCAATTTCTTAGTATTGATGATTAAAAGTATGCTTTGCTTTTTAAAAGATTTATTACCTAAAATTATGCTGTAGGTATAAAAAAAAAATAAATGGAAAAAGCTTAACGTATACCATTCTTTTTTTTAAAAAAAAAAGTTAACAAATTAAGTTTAACTTATGGCTATTAAAAAAGGTTTGCACGGTAAAGTTGTAACCTATAAAAATAACATTTTGAGATAAATTACCTCCCTTAGATAAGTAATATGTTTTTTTTTTATTGGCTAACGTTAAGTCTTAGAAACTTCACATTTCTCAGGGAATATTTTTGTTTTTAAGAACAAATAATGAAAAGTTATAAATTCAATATTTTAAATTAGTATTTTAACTTTCTAGAGCTAAGTCCTCCAAAATTGTTAGAAAAAACCTGAAAACCGGGCATGAAAATAAATGTCTTGAAAAACAAAACTAAAATTGTATTGGTAAAAATTAATTTCTGCATTTGGAACCTTTAACTTCTAACTTATTTTCAAACCTAAATATTTTCATCGAAAACACATTTAACCTTGCCATTGTTCTTCTCAATATTTATAAACAAAAATTTTAAAAATTGTTCCTTTTGTAAATTTTCATATCAATTCAAATGTGTATTCTAAGTCAAATTACAATTTTAAAAGCTTTTTTTTTATTTCCAATTATAAAACTTATCAAAAAACTCCTTGCCTTTGTCATTATTTTCTGGTCAGTTTAGGCAACCAGTCTAAAAATATTCAATGACCACTCCCATGCTACAAAAGGAATAAAGTACTTATGTAAATAGAAAAGAAAACATTTTAATTCCTCAAAAAAGCCTACAAAATTTAAACTTTTTCAAAAAGCACAAGGCTAATTATTCTTTTTTTAAGTATTAAAATTTTTCTTAAAATTTCTTTGATTTGCCTTAAAATAGTCTTTAAACTTTTATTTCTTTAACATTTGGCCTTAACTTTTTTTGTAATTCTCTTGGCAAATATTTTAAATTTCCTGTTTCACCTGTAGACTTTGGTTTATAATAAAAATTTTATTTGAAAAATTTATGTTATTTCTGTTATACTGCACTTTAAACAATTTTTGTTTGCACATTTTAGGCGATTACAGTTTGTTTATGCAAATGCTTACGCATACACATGTTTTTGATATAACATTTATGGAATTTTTTTTTATGTGAAGGTATTTTACTATAATGGCTTTATAAAATAATGGTAATAAACGAACTAAGAAATTGATATTCAAATTTAAGGACGTATTTCCCTTTAACTTAAAAAATCGATTATTTTTATATAATGCTAAAAATTTTAATATGTTATCTGATAAATATCTACAAAATTAGTTTTTTTTTCTTAAAAAATATGAAATTTCTTTAAAATGAGGTTATATGGGCAACTTCTTTGTCTGTGGAGCAAATTAATTTTATTTCAGGTAAAAAATGTTTAACTATGTTCTTCAGACACTGAGTTTCTTTGAAGTTATTTCAAAAAATCTTTACGGATTGTGGTAAACTATAGTTGATATCTGGCCATAAGAGATTCCACTGTATATATACAATGGAATCTTTCTGAAGATGCGTTCATTTTTCTTTTGGGAGCAACCTTTTCCTATTATCTTATGCTCACTTACCATTAACATTGTGTTTTTCTTAGTATAAAAAAAACGATATAATAACATAACATCCGCTGGACATGTACACTTGTCAAAGTCACATTGACGACTGAATTGAAGAGCATAAAAATATGTGTTATTAGTGGTATACACGATTGTGCAGAGAAATGGAATCCCTGTTATAGACCCACAATCAGGGCTGCCGGATTTGACGATTTATCGTAATTTTAACGATTTTTTGCTCCGAAATTAGCAAAGTGCCGATTTGCTGATTTTTTTCTAAAAAGTGGCTATTTTTTCACTCGCCAAAGGCTGAAGAAAACAATTTTACTTTTCTGACAATTTCGTTTTTTAATCTTGGAATGTTGAAGGCAGCTTTTAAGCTGATATGCCATACCTAAGCAAGAGCATCAAAGTTGTGTTACGAACAGAAGTGATAGCTTTCTTGTTTAACAAAATCCGCAAATTATAAATAAAAGCAGAGATAAAATTGATAGATTGACCAAAAAATAGCTAAATTGCCATTATTAAATAATAACTTTACTATTAAACGAGCTGTCAAAATCGGGTTTTCCTATTGCAAAGCGTTGATGCATGATACATTTTGAAAACTAGAAAAAGCGTGCCGCTCTTATTTAGTTGCAGCTGAAATATGCAAGTCTAAAGAAAATCGTTAAATGTTTATTTTCCGAGTACAAAACAACAATGTTACACTTTTTAAATCAAACTACTGCTAAACACGAATTTGTTTGAAACCAACTACTGTTTAATATTGATTTGGTTTTTCATTATGTATAATTTGAACTGATTTAAAAAAAAATACAGTGTTTGACACAACAATAACTTGATGTAGAGAACTGTGAAGAAACAAATGTATTTGTGCAGGGCTTTAATATATAACACATCATGGAATAAAATTTTGATAGTAAATTTGTATGTGTCCGTGCAAAAAATCTTTTCTAAAAGTTTCCTAGTTATCTAGTCTATGCAACCAGTGAAATGCGCATAGAAACGTGCATTCATTCAATAATTAATTTCAGTGTATTCTTCCATAACACGTCATGGAAAAATTAACTATATTTTTGTTTTTCCGCTAAAGCTGCAAAAAATGTAAAATGTGCTGAAAAGGAGTTAGCAGGTTTGCATATTAAGCCGACGATATTTATAACTACCCTGCGGGAAATTTGTATCAATTGGTCCAACAGACTGGTCCTGGAATTTGTGAAAATAGAACAAGTACAATAAGAATTGACTCATGACCAGTGAAAGTAGAACCAATCCCTTAACTGGTTTATTAACACCAAAAAGGGAGAAAAAGTAATGAATTACAGTACAATCTTCAACGGTGCTGTGACACATTTTTTGGTACTTTCTAAAATTTGGTTCTTCAATTTAATTCTAGGACTTGTTTTTTTGAAATAATACTACATTTTATAGAAATAATACTACATTTTTGTAACTGACACTAAGCACGTTCATTGAGAAGAGATCTGTGGCTGGTCAAATGGTGTCAATTGAACCCCTCCAATGACAACCCCATGTAAAAGTGATAGGTCTTATTCATATAAAGTGTTAGAACTAGAACCTGCCTCTATCACCAAAGACCTATCACGGGACTACTTTGGTGTCAGTTCGCTTCCCTCTAGGGTAATGACTCGAATATATGCTGTGCAACCTCCAACATTTTCGAAATAACGGTATATCTTGAAAACAAGAGTTTACCTAAAAAAAAAAACGTTTAGTACCACTGGATTCAGCGTGCCCCAATAAGGTTAAAACGCTAGGTGCCCTTCTTGTCTGTTTTCTTGCAACAAGCAGTTATTGCTCAAAATTCCAGTATTAAAATTTTATTTTAAGATTATTTTTTAAAGGTTGCGAAAGAAAAAAAATCATATATTAAAAAAGAAAAAAAACTCCTCCTTCAAACTTTCAGGATTTTTAAAGAACGGTTTGAGGTATCATATAAAAAAAAACAACCAAATAAAAAAACAAGTTTTTGACTTTGTTTGCAGATATTTAATTTTTAAACAATTCTTTTTTTTCAATATGTATATTGTTTGTAGCCCCAAGTATTCTCTTTAAAATGACATAAAAATCATCTTCGTATGTAAAGCAGTTTTCGATATATTGAAGAAATAAGCTCGACACATTCGGCTAATTCGGCGAAATTATGACATTTTAAATAAAAAAATTTTTTTCGTTCACATATGTTCTCTATAGGATAAAAAAACCTTCTCAGCACATTTTTTTTTTATCGAAAGGTGTCGGGTCCCACCCTTGGTCGATTTGACATGGAGTTACCCATGTATTACAGCATTAAGTTTACATAAATTTTATTTGTTTCAAGAAATTTTGCATAATTTTTTACATTTTAATGGAAGTTTTAAACCTTTTGATTTATCGTACATATTTTTAATATTTTATTTAGAACTGCTTTTACGTTCTGATAAAATGTTTATTTCAAAATCAAAATCGTTGTATGATAAAAAGGACATATGGCCGGCTTTTTTGTTTTTGAAACAAAGCAATTATAGGTATTTATTTTCGATCTAATTTTACATTTGTATTATTTATTTCACAACATTCTTATTAATTTGAATCTTACTTAATCTTACTTTTTTAAGATAAAAAAAAAGGGATATTCATAAATGAAATTTTTATGCTTTTTGGAAATAAATATTATTTAATTTTGTCATTGCTTATAATTAAATGCATTTAAGTTTTTAATATGTCGTTACCTAAAACAAAAAAGGTCCTATCTAACATTTTGAAAATTTTACAGGAGAAGAAAAAAAACTATTTAATTAATTAATAATTCATTTTTCTTCAATTCTATATTTTTTTTTGACATTTAACAATGTTGCGTATTATACAAACTTTTAGTAAGGTCTTTTACCGTTTATCATATAATCTTTCCAAGATAGGACCTTTTGTTTTTTGTCAATAAAATCTTTAATGGTGGTTGAAAGATTTCAAAAATTTATGTGGACGTTTGTCATACATCCAATTAAATGAAAAAGTCGATTTTTAATTTGTTTTAGCGGTTTGAGTTTAAGGTAACGATATGCACATTTTTTTATATTTATAAGCTGAATAATTTTTGTTTCAAATATATATTTTAAATTTTTTGTATACATTTTCCATAGCAATTTTTTTTTCAAAGGTAGACTTATGATTTTGTTTTAATAAAATAAAAATGTTGCTCTTGACAAGAAAAGTTTTTCAATTCCTTACTTTATTTAATACAAATTTTAAGATATTTTAATTTTTCTTTCACATTTGAAAAATCTTCTCATTAAAATATAATTTTGTGGAATTATTTCTTTCCTTTTATTATTTTGATAAAATGTTCCTGTTTAAGAAAATGTCATTTAAGTACATCTATTTATTTAAAAGTTTGTTTTCCATTTCATTATAATCCTTCACAATATGCAATAGTTTTCTTATTTTTTTGCATACATTTACAGATAAGCCTTAAAGTATTGCAAATTCTTGTGTAGATAAAAGGATTTTATGCAAAACAACAAAGTTAATTTACAAGAGCTTTAGTTATAATAATGGGACCTATAAAATCATATTTGGTAAAAAACAAAAAATTTGGTTTGTTTTACTGATTTAACAGTTCAATCATTCATGTCAATAAAACACTAGAGAGGTGATTCTCTAAGGACTCGTTTATGGGTTGAAATGCGATTGGTTCTCTTTTGCCGTTTTTTTACGCAGGCATTTATTTGCCATTAATTTTTATGATTTCGGTTTCTTATCATCAGTTTGTCCCTTCGCAAGAAGAAAATATTTGTCCCAGCATTTATGTGTGCTTTAAAAGTGGACGTTTCCTTTTAGCAGACACATAAAAAATGAATAAAAATCAATTCAAGTCATTTTTTTATTTTCCTTATTTTCACATTTATAAAACATCCTAAAATGGTCCTAATAAAAAATAGATAAATTTATTTGGGTTTTCTGTATAGTTTATTATGAAATCGAAACATGTTTTAACAATTAAATAAAGTAAAGCCTATAAGTATGCTTTATAGTGGTTGTAGGAAATATATCAAATAAAATGTAACAAAGATAAAAATTATTTATATGACTTAAGGATTTATTAGATGCGTCTTTAAGAGTTTAAAACTAGTATGAAATCTAAGAATAAAATTAAAAGCTGTGGGTTGTTTTGTTAAGCCTAAAAGTATACTATAAAAATCAGAAAAACAAATTTATTGGAAACCCAAATCAAATTAAGCAGAAAAATACAAACCAATTTAAAAAAGACCATTCTTTTTATTACTAATAAGCAGCAACAATTTAATTGAATTTCTTTGAGCAAAATGTTCTTTTAAACAAATGCCCGTAGTTCGTTCACTTTTAATAGAATTCTGAAATCATTGTTGCTTTTTTTATTTAACTACATCCTTGGCGTGAAACTAAACTCAGCAGAATTTAATTAATTTTTCACTGAATTGTTTAAATGCGTTAACAATGCCACCAGCATTAGGAAGTCAATGCCAAATTCATGTGCTTAGTAGGAATAATCTTTTATTTAAGAAACATTCAGAAATGTGTTACTTTACAACTACACAAAGAATTAAACTTTTTCCTTAACCAAAAAAATAAAACAGTAGGTAATTGTACTTGATGTATCAAAATTCTTTCTTCTCTATTTTTATTTGGTTTTTCTGCAATTTACTGTTTTGTCTTCACACCTGTCTCTATGCCAGAGCTTAAGTTTTAAAATGGTAAAGGTTATCAAAGAAATTTGCTTAATACTCATCACTTAAAGTTTTCTTGTCGTCATTTCAGTATAAAATCCTTTTAGCATTTAGAATTTTTTTGTTTTGTTATACTTGTGTCTTAAACAATTGAAAACAGGTTGCCATTTAGTGTTCCTTCAAAAATTAGAAATAAAATTACACGTGCTTTTAAATGAGACATCAAATCACAGTCATATAAATCCCTACACTTTTAATAAAATTGGAGAAAATAATTGCGAAAGAAACCGGAAATTTAAATAAGTTTAATTCATTTTTCCAGTGTGTTGAAAATAAGATTTGATAAAGTAAACGATTTTCTATATAATATTGGGTAAGCGAGAATTTTCCCAAGAACATTTTTTAAAACGAGAGAATGCTTATAGAAAATATGATAAAACGAAAAATTTTCTATAAAAAGTTGATAGAGCAAAAAAAATTTTTTATAAATATTTGATAATGCAAAAACTATTTTATAGGAAATTTGAAAAGGCAAAAATACAAAAAATTTTTAAATAAAAATTATGAAAAATTTAATGGTCACTTTAATATAGTGCGGACATTTTTTATAGAAATATGATAAGCGAGAATTTTTTACAGAAAATTTTTAAAAACGGAGAAATATTTTCTATTGTATTTGTTTCATCCTTTTCGATTGCTGTATCCTTTCAATTTATTTCATTTAGATTTTATGAAATTTTTATATTTATCTAGAATTCGCATACCAAGAAAGACGTTTTATTCGTAAAATCAATTTATTTCTTTGCCGTAACACTAAATTTAATTTCATTTCGTTTTTTAGTAAAAAACAAGTAAAACAATCCTTTAATTAGAATACTGCACTACGGTGGTTACAGGGTGTATGAGAAAATAAATTTGCTGTATTTCGACTCATCCGCCTTTAATTTGCCAAAATAAATTTGTTTAACCACCCTAATACTGAACATATACGATAGCAACAAATTGCATTAGAAAATCTAGCAAATTTTAATAAAAGAATTTGAATTTTTTTTTCAAAGGAAGTTAGAATGTGTTAGTTTGGTTGTATGTACAAGGGTTGGCATGCTTTTATTGCTAATATAATTTGCATTGTTTTGTACAAAAAAACACAATAGCAAAAATATTTTGAAATGTTTATTCACAGCACGCTTGAACATTCGTTGATTACGAACCAACTAAAATGACACCATTAACATTGGAATAGAAATAGAAAAAAACAAAAATTTTAATACAATTGCAATGTTTTACAAGTCCTGTGGCGAAATTGAGCATTATGGTAGTAGAAAAGAGTTTATGAAACTGTTTGTAACTTGAGAATATTCGGAAAGGAAACTAAGTTTTCTCCTAACTTTAGAAAGCTTTTGTTATATTTGTGTTAAAATATGTGAGTTTCTTTCGCAAGTTTCTTTATATTTCTTTTAGCCACATTAAGTTATAGAGCCCTCTTGATTCGACTTTGCCCTTATTCATTATATACTGCAATTTCCATTGTATTCATCCTGTTTATTTGTGCATTGTGTTGATTTCTGTTGACCCTTTTTTCATTATCCCCACTACGTTGAGCTTCAACTTATGCTGATAGCGATTGTTTTCCAGCAGCCATATTACGAGAAAAACTGCAAGGAATTTTAAATAATAAACAAGTAATAAATATAAGAAGTTCTAAGTGTTAGTGAAAAAATGTCTTAAATACCAAGATAAAAAACTTTGTTTAATTGCACAACTCCGTAAAAAGGTGGATGAAGTGGTTTCTAAATTGTAAATATTTCCCTTTTACGTTTTATTTTAAGACATATTTACTTAAGTTTTACTAAATAGTTCTAGAGATATAATGAAACTATAATTTATCGCTAAAGTTTTTGTCGTAGATGTAGCTAAGCAGCACAAAATAATTTTTGCATGATAAATAGAGGAATATGAAAGGAGGCCGGCTAGAAAAATGCTTAAACACTCTTAAGGATCCTTTTGTCAACATAACTAAGTTTGCTAAGCAATTAATGTTGAAAGTTGTTTCGGCATTTTGTGTTGCCTATTTGCTTTATTTGCATAACAAAATTGTAGCAAAATATTTGTAAAAGTAAAAATATTTTATTATATTAAGTCTCATGTACAAATAAACTCTTTTATAAAGTTGAAGTTTTGCGAAAATCTATAACAAAAGGTATATTGACTAGGAAAGAGACAAGGTTAAAAGGCAGATCATTAGCTCAAGACTAAACTTAGATCTGATACTTTAGACATGACTTAAGACTTTACTATAATATAATATAAACAAGTATGAAATCTGTGCTTTAGCTTACACTTTTGACTTGACTTAAGGCTAAGATAAGGCTTGCCTTAAGCCAAAGATAAGGCTTACAAAATAGGACATGGGGGACAGCTAAGTCTTAAGACTGGACAATATAATAAATTCTAGACTTTGCTACGTATTTTGGTATAACTTTTGCACTGTAATAATTTTCAGACACAGTTCAAGGCTTCAAATTTTATTCTTCCTCATTTTAACAATGTTAGTGCTCTTGTATGTCCGGATTTTATGCTTATGATTTTGTTATTGGACTGTTTTTAACTAAAAAACATATGTCATCAGTCAAGTCAATATCTACTGGTCGGCTATTGAAGCCCCAAGTAATACCGTTAAATTCCAGACAATATTCCCAACACAGTATTTAAAAGCAGATAGAATAGAACACATCCTTTTTTATTCAGGTAATAATGCTTATTTTCTTGCTCGACGGCTCGACTTGTAGGACGCGACAAGAATTGCAATACGTGTCTTTAATTAAATTTTTAAATTGCAATGATATTAATACAGCGTTGTTAAATAGAGTGTCGAAGGCTTTTTAAAGGTTAAAAATTTGAAAAATAAACGAGGTCTTATTTGTTTATAGCCTTATAATAATTATGTTGGTATTTATTTAGTCCAATAACTAGACAATACAGTTGGCTAAATATTCGGCTAAAGACTAGGCTAGAGTCTAGAATAGAGACTCGTATATTATAAAGATGAGAAGTGTGGCGGCATGGTCTGGTGGTTAAAATGGTTGCCTACAAAACCAAGAACCTCAAGTTTGATCCCTGGCAAAGCACGAACATTTTTCATCATGTTGTAGAAATCCTCTTAGGAAAAGGTAGAAATCGAATCCCGCTACTACACTGTAAAAGCATTAAAAAGTACGTAAAATTTCAATCTTATTACCCGCAAAAATTTACTCAGCAAATAGTTTAATAATTTTTAAACAAAAATACTAAAAAAAGCTTTACCTGTGTATAATAACAATTGCGGGATTCACAAGGTAGGCATAAAGTCACATGTCTTAAAATAATAACAAGAAATACTATGAGTGCTGTAAGCAACACGTAATTATTTAGATTTCTACTGTGTAGTTATGACAAAACAATAATCACAGCATAAGAAATCTTATTATCTTAGGACAGTTTTGTTTTAAACACAACAATAACTTTTTTAAAATATTGCAAAATTTTAGGAGATTATGACAATATGACTTGATAGCACACTTTGTGTATCCCCCAAATATATGAAACAAAGACTGACCCACAGAAATCAAGTTCTTAACTTTTGCTTCAAACTCATATCCTCAACAACCTCAAACAAAAGCAACACTGTCGACAAGAACATTTCTTTCCCATATTTATATTGAAAACAATAATAAAAAACTAAAACTTGTTTTTGTTTTCAATATAAATGCACGAACGAAATGCTCTTGTCGACATCATGGGCCAGGCAGTTATTTTCTACAATTTGAATTTATGATATTCAACTCAAAAAATTTTTTTTCTTTTTATTTTTCTTTTAGCCAACATTTATGAGAGTGTTACCAATTAAAATTTGTACTTCCTTTTTTTATTACGTCTTTCAATCGGAAATCTTTTATATACTCTAAGGAGTTTAGTTCTCTTTACAATCATAAAAATTCGCTTATCTCATTCATTCGTCCATGCATTCTTTAAGTCATTTTTATTTATTTTCTTTAAATTTGTTTTCCCTCCCAAATCAAAGTTATGAAGTGAATTTAAATTTTCAGCTTGATAAAATTCAAAAGGCGTATGAATTTAATGAATTCTGTTGGGACCCATAAATGTTTTGCTTTATGGTTTCTATTGGATTTTGGTCTAGAGAAAAGCACTGAAAATGATAACTAAAAGTGGAAGAAATAAAATCATGTTTTCAATATATTGCATATATAGCAGTGTTTCTTTCTTTTTACGTTTTCCCTAAACAGATTTGATGGGAAGTGTGCAATTTGCTTAAAATTTTATAGGGGAATAAATTTACAGGCAGACGGAAATAAACCAAGTTAAGGATTAAAAAGATTATTAATTTGTTGTTAATGATAAAAACAAGCTAATGAAAATTTTAATTGTATTTTTGGAAAAAGAAGAAGCTATTTAAGCTAGTGACTTTCTATAGGCCGGCCTAGCAAACAGGCTTGCTATAGACTTGGCCTTAAGAATTATCTATAGTTTAGAAGCTTGGCTTCAGACAAGGAGAATGGCAAGATGAATGACCTTATTATTTATGTACTTCGCAAGAGAGTAGGCAATAGACCGGGCTCAGGCGCGGATCCAGCTTGAGTCTTAGGGGGGGGAAAATTTTTTTTGATACAAAAAGTAAAAAATTTGTTTTTAAAAGTTTATTAAAATTAATATGTGTATGGTATATTAAAAAACTCAACAATAAGGTTAAATGAAATATAAGATCAGTTCAAAATAAATTAATTTTTTTAAATAAGCAGTTTATGATTTCCTTTTGAGGCAAATTTAGATAGTACAGTATTTCTTCTGTCATTGTTGATCTGAGCCATGTTTTTATTAGACGACGGGTAGGAAATAACCTCTCTCTCGTAGCGTTACTGACAAGTACGGAAAGTGTTTTAGTCGATTTTCTCACAATTTTGTTTTAATAAAAGTGAGACGGATGAATTTATTGACAACCTTTCTCCATCTGAACTTTTAGTGTTCAAATATGCTCCAGTTACATCTTGCGATGCTGAAAGAGTGTTTTTAATTTATAGAACTGTTTTATGTGATAACAAGAGATTATCAGGGGCGTTCTAGAAATCGAAGACGTGAGATTTTAAACTTGCCCTGCTGATGAGCATTGAAACGAAAATTTTAAATATTTTTCTTAGATTTCGGTAGATATCTTCATCACAGTTTATTAAAGCATCTACAACGTTATCTGATCGATTTTCAGATATTTTCCATGTTTTTTGCAAATGCAACAGTTCAGACTCAAGTTTAGATGTTAGTATGTGTTTATCTATCTCTTTTATCAAACATAATCAGCTTATCAGCTTGTTGTGATTTTAAAAGTTTTGTATCTGTATTTGACTTGATTACACTTTGAGGTAGAAGTTTAGGTATGTTCAATATATTTAGGAGATCTATTGGGAAACGTGTTTTGAGATCTTCTCAAATAAATTCAATAAGAGAAATGTAACCTACAGCTCGGTAGTAATCTTCAACATTTTGAATGTGATTGGAATCCCGATTTGAACGCAGATAACTTTAACTTTTTCAAAAATCGCTTTAAACAGTTCTTCGGATTTATTTCTTTTCTCTTCAAGGCACATGATTTAAGTTTTGATAAGGCTTGATCCTTTTTGAAGATCTATATCGTGCTTTTGTAAAATAATACTAAGCGCCTATGATACAATAAGTATCACACTTAATATGTTTATTCCGTAAATGAATTCAAAAGTACTAAGCGAGTTCCTTAAAATAAGGCTTTTGATGAAGTACTTATCTCTTGCTTTCCGCTCAGATATTTTTTCCAAAGCTTCTACTATATGATATACACTTGTTGCAAAGTGTAAGATTGAGTCGTGACGGTCCAACCATCTTTTCTCGCATAATGTAGAGAGTTTGGCTCCAAAATACTTTGCTAAGACTGCGTTTCACTTGGGATGATTATATTTAAAAAAAATTGTCGTTTCTTTAACAAATGATACAACTTATTGTATTAATGGCACTTTGTTGGTTTTTATGGGAATAGCAAGGCGTTTGTTTTGCATTTGTCCAGAATTTTATAACAGCTCCATTTTCTGCTGACATCAGAGGACACCCATCTGTTCCATTTCCTACACAATTTTTTAGGTCAAGACTAAAATTTGTCAAAGCTTTTAGAACTATTGATGATAGTGCCTTCGCATCAATTGACACATCAACGTCATTATCAATATCCTTTGAAGCCTCTTCAAATGCGTTTACGACAAAGCCAATAAATGCTTTCCTAACAACTTTTTGTTGTATGTTGAAATATCTTTAAGATAAGAAAATCTGGGTTTTCCCCAACAAATCTGTGTTTTCGTCAAAAATTAACGAATAAAATTTTGATTCATATAACACACACATATATACATAAATATTGCATATACTAAGGCTTATTAATAATTCAACCGCACGCATTTTCAAGTCAAACGTTTATTATTTTTATATAGATGACACCTGATGGAATTAAATGTAGAATAGAATAAGTATTTGAATACAGTAAACTAGATGTTTCATTGGAAATATCTAATAAATAACTATTAGAAATAAGATTTGGATACTTATTGAAAATTTCGTTAGATTCAATAAAAAAAAAAACCCTTTCTAGGATTTCCTAAAATTTTTTGCATAAAAAAAATATTATTATTGGGAATTCTTGTATTATCAAGATAAACCAAACATATTTTTATAATTTAGGGGGGGGAAATTTCCTTATTTCCCCCCCCCTGAATCCGCGCCTGACCGGGCTAGATACTTGGTTAGGGGCTCGGTTATACAATTTAAGACGATTGCATTATGGATACTATAAACTAGACTGGACTAGGGAATAGAGATAAGTTTCTGCCTAACTATTTACTAGACTAGAAAACTTAACTAGACTAGGATAAAGACGACGCTTAAGTATAGGCTTAAGACTTTGCTATAAACAAGGCTCGAGATAAGGCTATAAACTAGAAGCCTAGTCTATGGAGTAAGGTTGGGACTAAGCTAATGGCAAGACTACAAATTATCTTTGGGTCTTGGCTGCAAAATACTGTAATCTAGTTTAGTTTCAATGAAGATTATTGAATAGGTATCAGCATACACTCAATTAATTTCTTTTTATATTAAATGATTGTCTTAGCTTTCAGTCAGTCTTTAAGCAGTTTTTTACATGTAAGTCCAGCGAAGCATTTAGTGAACTTCGGTTTCCCTTAGTTTTGTTTTTTTTACTCTCTGCCCTAATTTTTCGAATACAATGAGTGTTTTGAAATATCAGTTTTCATTAAATTTTGCTCTTCAAGTAAACAAAATTTGGTTATCTGTTTTATTGATGTCAGTTATTGTTAGAGACCAAGCCATTCATTTACAATTTCAACTTGATATTCTTTGAAGCGACAAATGAAGGATAAAGAGACAATCGTTAAGAAAGAAAGAAAACAGACAGAAATTAACGCTTAATAAAAGTATCGATATTAAAAAATTAAAATATTGTGAAAATTAAAAAAAAAACATTTTACTTTTTCCAATTTTAAATAAAACTAGTATTTAGACTTATTGTTAAAAGGCGAATTATTATCTATTGTTTTCTCCTTTTTAAGGAAATCTTTTGCATTTGCTTTTTAATTTCTCCTTTTCCTTTTTAAGTCTATAAATTTGTGTTTCAAACTTCGTTAGATCCTCCCATATAAACCCATTATGACCGTAAATGTCATCCTTTTGTGTCTTAAGACAGAATGCAAATATTTATTTGTTTTCAAGGAATCATTGTAAAGGACATATGGTTACAGAAATTTACTGCCCCGAAAATGTGCTAAAAATGTTGTAAAATTACAGTAGAATTACAAAAAAAATTCTTCAATAAAATAAATGTTGCAACTAGCAAAGTTGAAAGATCAGTTAACAATGGTTTAAGTAATTTGAAGTAGTAAGTGTTAAATTGGTATTGTTAGATTTTTGGAAATTTATTACAATAAATAAAATTTTTATCAAATAAAAAATCGCTACATAAATAAAAGACTAAAAAATTTTGATTTAAAAATTAAGGACATTTAAATTGTTATTTGCAAAATTTATACTTTATTTTCTTTTGCAAGGAATAAAAATTGTTATGCATTTGTAAGGTTTTCTTTAGATTTCTTTAACTTGGCGTACTTTATATTTAATTTTTTACTACATATTTAAATATTAATCATAATAACATCTAACATTTGAATACCCTTCACAACAGTTGGAAAGGAAATATAAAGGATTGTCATTTCATTTGTATTTTCTACAATATCGATGTTAGACCCTTTAATGTACGAATACATATTGGGTACTTATGATAAGCGAAGTCCTGTCGTCCTTGCGTATATTGAAATGGATTTTCCGAAGACCACAGAAATGGCGGGGACTAGGCTGTTGTATATTTATTTCACACTTACTCCGTCATAGCTTGTTATTAAAATTCAGGCGGAGCGGTACATAAATGTTGTATATAAAATCAAGACTGACTCTAATTTTACCCATAAAGCCCTTGGTGTTGTTGTGTTTTTATTTAATTTTTCATTATATCTGCAGAACGACAGCAGCCAAAGTTTTCAAGTTAGGCGCAAGCATCATGGTTACCAAAACACCACCCGATAAAATATGAGTGGGATTGGAGAAGTGGGCGTGGCACAAAATAAATTTATGTTTATCTAAAAAATGGTTTATTTAAACTATTCTGTTTTTATCACACCATAGTGAAGGGCATATACGATTCGCCATATTTGAATATAGAACAATAACTTTTATTTTTTTACTAAAGTATTTTTTCCATTTAAATTTTTTTTAATCATCCAGGCGTATACTTAGCTATTTGCTTAATTTGCATTGAATATTCTTCATACAACTTGTTTAATATTTTAAGGTTTTATTCATTCATAATTGCTATTTTCTTCTTTCTAGTATTTTTTATCCCAAATTCTTGTTATCTTAACACCTGCGTAACACTATTTTTCTAAAAAATTAATTGAAACGCACATAAGTATAATTTTTTTCTTAGCAGAATAATTAAACATAAACAAAACAGCTTTAGAATGGTTTTCGTGGTTGAGTTAAAATGGTTTTAAATTGATGTCTTAAAATGCTGCCTTCAAATAAGAAACATTAATAGCAACAAGGAAGACCAAATACAAGAAGAAAATTTAAGCGAAAAGTGTTTAGTGATGCAATTAATCACAAGAAATACGTTAAAAAAGGTAATTATGTTACAGAGGAATTCATTTTGAGGATATTTTTTAAAAATATAAAACAATAAACAAGTTATGGTTAAATAAAAAAAATTAATTAAATTTAATGGATGTACCTTTAGAATCCTTTAATTTTATGTTTTGTTTGGTTAGTAAGCAAAGCTCATGTAATTTTTGTCAATTGCACTTTTTATGTTTTTATTGTCCGTGAGCCCCTTTATGTATTTTACACTGTAAAAATATTTTTCCTCCTTATAAATGTTACCTTTTGTGTTTGTTGTCATAAGTTTAAAGGCAGTTAATAAATATTTAATCAAATATGTAGGAAAAGCATTATCTTTTAGTAATTTCGTGATTTCCAGATTATTTTTGTTGTGGTATTGTTCATCGCTAATATCAAGAACTCTATGTATGACATTTTTCAAATAAAATTTTATTATTTGAGATTTTGGTTGAGTAGCATTGTTTTAATATTGTATTTAATGTTAACGTTCCTGTTGTGAAATTCTGCCAAGGCTGCGCTTAGTAAATTATCAAGGTTTTAAGACTTCCAAATATAGAATACTATCAGCAATTTGTTAGGACTAGTGTTTTTCATACAGGATTTCCCGGGACAAAAATTGCGGGATCCCGTACATTTTTTGGGGAAAAATTCCGGGAAATTTGTGCGGAAATTCCCAGGATTTTTTTATTTATTTAATAATGGCAACTTTACTACTGATATTATTGTACATTAGTTGTGCCATGAAATATATCTTAGCCGTTAGGCAAAAAGGTCTACAGCATTTTGATTGAATTTTATTTCTCTTTTGTTTAGTTTAAATCACTTTAGTCTAGCACAACTGCTTCTAATCTTTATCACCTGCTCTTAGGAAAAAAGTCTATGAAATACACCAAATAAATATTTTTCAATTTAACAAAACGAAACGCTACAGTTTCTGACTTGAGACATTTTTGCCAAACACCAAAGAGATTTCAATTCATATCCGATAAGTAAGGCAATGTTGAATGCCTTGAAATTTTGAAAGAAGAAGAATATACAGAATTTTTAATTTGTTTAAAGACTCAGATTAATTTTATAAAAACGAAAAGAAGTTATTCCCACTTGATTTCAAAAATTTAATGACTGTACTGCATAAAAGATTTTTCGGATTAGATTCTGTAAGATATGATGACAATTAATAACTTAATAAAGAAAACGCTTATTCGATTCGATGAAAATATTTTTTTTTTAAAAGAAATTATAAGAAAACTGAAATTGTCTAGAGATTATATAATTTTCCTTTGACCATAAAGGCAAATACCCGTATTAAGGAAACGTGTTTTCTAATTGAAATCTTCTTGATAAAAATTAGAAAAAGGCTTTCAAACGGTTCTGTAAATACTTATTCTGGACCAAAATCCTATTTTTAAAGAAATATTTTGTAATAATTTGTTGAACTAATTTAACTTTTTTGGTTTTATATAAATGCTGTTGGGTTTGAATTAATTCTATTGCAATAAGTGCTTAAGTCTATATGTTTAAATTTATAGGAGAACAATTTAAAACTTACAAGGTGGGATTTTTAAATTTAAATTTTTAAATTTTGCCCATATGTACTTTTGAACATGACGATTTTAAGGTTTTTGCCAAGGAAATAAATAAGTTGAATGCATTTATAAACTTATTTAATTGTTATCTGGCAATGTTATTTGTTCAAATAAATTAAATTAAATAATATTTTGCATCGATTTCTATTGAGCGGGAATTCCCGGGATCTCGGGAAATTGAAAAATAAATCCCGCTTTCCCGTGAAATTAAAAAGTCCGGGAAAAGAAAAACTCTAATAACGACGAAAACACTTCATAAGTATAGCCGTTTGTTTTATTTTTTGATTTATATCTTAGTGAATCGTTCATGTAGTTCCAAAAGTTATGATAAAAAAATGATGGGGAATGTAAGAAAAGATAAACTCACTGTTAATTCTTATTGTTTTTGTTTAAACTTTGATGTTGTTACAAGTGAAACTGCTGCTTACAATTCTTATTCGCTTAACAGTTTTATTTGTCTAATACCTTTAGCTTTTCTTAAGTCTTTGAATAAAGTTTCCTGATGATCTGGCCTAAGCAACCAGTGAAATGCGCAGAGGAATATATTATCCCTTCAACAATGAATTGAATTTTTATCAATAATAAAAATTGGGAATAAGGAACGACAAACAAAATCTTGTTAAAAAAGTACTTTCAAAATAATATTTTTTTCCAGCCTAAAAATATGCTTAATTTTTTATACTTCATTGTTAACAAAACTGTGCTGTTTTTAAGAGTTGTTTGTTGTGTTATTTTTCTAATTTTTTTCTAAAACATTTATCGTTTATAAATTATTTTGTTTTTGATATACAAAACAAAACTTAACTTAGTGGCCATTATGAATTGTTTTTCTCTACTTTCTATTATTATTGTTTCAAGAAGAAGAAGCAAACTTCTCATAAGAGATTTCTTAAAATCCACTTTAGTATATGTTTAGTGTATGCTTTCTTAAACATGTCTATTGTTTATTGGCTAAAAAACTTTTCTTTATTCATCCTTTTTTCTGTGTGTCGACTAGTTGTGGTCGAGATATAAAACATTAACCTTTTTTCACTTAACCACCACAACATCTACATAAATCTTATGAAAACCACAAACAATTTTATAAATGGTCAAAGTTTTGTGTAGCTATTGTTATGATTTTTATTGCTTTATAGGGATTCAGTTCTTGGCTGTTTATTTTTTTAGGATAATGGTTACTAATTTGCAAAACAAAGTTAAACTTATTTATATATGGGCTATAGATTAATTGTCAGGTTTATGGATGTTGTTATTGCTAAAGTGTTATAAATATAGGCCTGAAAAAGGCAAACTAAGAAATGTATAAAAAGCAGCTAAATCAAATAAAAAATGCGATATTGTATGACTTCAAAGATTCTTGACAAGTTTTTTTTATTAAGTTTCGTATTAAGCAATGAAAAAGAGTTGTAGAAAGACTATTATTTCAAAAAATTATCTTTTACATATTATTTTTTTACTTGTTTTCAACAATTTTTCTTTAAAATAATTATACAATAAAAAAATGATATATGGCTGTTTAATATACTACTGATATAATAAAATCTAACCTAAAAAATATTAGATTTTAATTAGAGATGCAGGGATGCATAACTTGACAGAAAAAATTGCAAATCGTTGGCTATAAAACTATTGCAATAAATATAAAAAAATTAGGTTATAATACAAAATATTTATTTCAGTTACTCAATTCTACAATTAAAGACTTAATCCCTGTAAATTACTTTGATTTTAGCAAACTGCAGAAAGAGGATATTTGGCGAGTTGCTTAGCTTAAAAACTAACTATAACCGTATTTGAAACACAAATAGATCCATTAAAACTTAACATTTTACGATATTTTATTTAGAAACCAAATATTACCGAAATAATATTAATATCAGTGATACTTGTTTTGATATGTGTTTAACTTTAAATTTATGTTTTATGTTTATATGTTTAATGTTACATGTAAAAGGAGAAATTTAATTTAATGTGAAAAGCTCATATTACGCTCCCTTGAAAAATTCGACAAAAAATCGACGAAACGTCGGGAAAATTGTAGTAAAAAATTGCTTTTTATTTACATTAATTAACGTTAGGCCCTTTTAGCTTAAATAAAAAACAAATCAATATTTAAAGTCTTTAATAAATCAAAAAAATTAACTTTAAAAAATGTTCCTAAACAAAACTATTTCCTTTTACATTTATTTCCTATGTTACACCAAATGTCCTTACCAGAAACATTATGTATTTTAATCATTATAATTTAATTCATTTATCTGCTGCAAATGTTTTATTTAACTACAAATGCACACACACACATACTTAAACTATTATTTACAACAATAGACATACATGTTTTCCTTTATAAACTACAATGTTCAAAAGGATAATAATGAAACTAAAGTACCAAGTTTAACCCATGTTGTATCACATAGTTGTGCATTTGTTTGGATACAATCCCAACAAACAGCGATGGTTTGATCTTTAAGATTTGAATGCACTTAATCTTATATTTATGAAAGCTTTCAAATTGCTATATAGAATTAAATAATTTGTTAAATATCGCTAAATATATTATTACGATCAAACACTTGAAATCGAGAAAATGTTAATAATATTTTGTGCTTTATTGCTCCCTTTTCAAATTGGAAAATGATTCATGTTATTAAGACTAATTGAGATTTAAATTAGAAACTGAAGCAGTTCAGAGAAAAAAATCATATACAAATTATCAAAATGTTGTTTTTTATTAATAAGATTTAGTTTTAATTTGCTAAATTCCCAATTCTTACTATTGATAAACTGATATTTATTGTTGGTGGGATAAGCTATTCCACTGCGCATTTCACTGGTTGCTTGGGCCAGATCATCAGGAATCTTCATCCAAAGATTTTAGAAAAGCTAAAGATATTTTTTAAATAAACTGTTAAGCGAATAGGAATTATAAACACTCAAAAGTCTTACCCGTAATAATATTGTTACGAAAGTAAATTATCTAAGAATTATTTATAGTTATAAGTTATGTTGTAAGTTATAGTTTTATATCATATAAGTTACTTAAAAAATTGTCATGTTTAATTTTCAACACAACTGTTAGTTTAAAATAATTTCTACATGAATTTCCCAATAATTTCTAGAAATGGATTTAGAACATAATAAATTGTTATTACAGGGAGGTTCAGGAAAAATCTTGAAATAGTTATGAAATCTAAAAAGGGGTGACTCATGAAAAATTTGTTTAGTTTTTTTTGGAGACATAACGGTTCTGTTCTTAACTAACAATTGTGAACAAAATAACAAAATTAACGTTTTTCCCCTGTTTAGGTCCATAGGTAGCAAACCGTTAAAAATTCAAGGAAACAACCAACTACAAAAATGTACGTTAGATCTCAGTAACAGACTTTCTAGAGCATATGAACTTCCTAGGAATGATTCTTAACACCGTTCAGGTAGCGCTTAAGGTAGAAGTACATAACACGCGTTGGTGCGCGCGAGTTACATATTCACTCCTTTGTCTAATAGTATTGGCTGGTAGAAGTGTAGGGAACCAACATCATATTACATTTATATTTTATGTTCCCACATTTTTTCCAGACAGTAATATTAAACGCTTAAAATAAATATAATATTACAATTTTCTATTCCCATAGTTTAGCTTCTTTACAAATACAAAATTATTTTTAATTAAAAATTTAGTCTTAAGATTCATTTAAAATAAATAAGACGTTCTAAAGAACGTCAGAAAACAAATACTTATATATTTTGTTTTATTTAAAAACTGTTTCTCCCCAAACAGTTAACTGGCGCAGTCGGTTTCGCGAACCATATTTAATAATTTTGGAAAAAATTAAGTTTTAAACCTTTTTTTTTAAATTAACAAAAATTAGAAAGAGAACTTTAAAAGAATATATATTTGTGAGAAGAAAGAAACCCATATTTAATAATTTTGAGAAAAAGTAAAGTGTTAAATCCTTATTTATACAAACAAAAAAAATTAGAAAGAGAACTTTAAAAGTATATATTTGTGAGAAGAAAGAAACCCATATTTAATAATTTTGAGAAAAAGTAAAGTGTTAAATCCTTATTTATACAAACAAAAAAAAAATTAGAAAGAGAACTCTAAAAATATTTGTGAAAAGAAAGAAAAATTTTTTAAGGAAAAATAAATAAACATATTTTTTTTTATAAAACGTTTGAATTGTTCAAACTAAAAACAACAAAGTGATATTTGTTAAAAGATACTGCGAAAAGATGAGTAGATTCGATGTAAACAGGGATCTACAGCAAGACGACCGGGCAATGCAGGAAAAGATCGCTGAATTAGAGGCGGTCCTGCGGTTGCAAGAACAAAAAATCCTCCAGCAGCAACAGCAGTTGCAAGAACAACAGCTGCAAATGCAACAGCAACAACTAGAACAAGCTCAACAAGAACAGCAACAGCGTCAACAATTACAAGAACTTAATCTACAACAAACACAACAACAACAGCTACCCCCACAACAATATCCTCTGAACGATGAGTTCGGATTTAATATGACGGCCAAGGACGTCATTGAACAGTTCCGGCGTCTAAAGCCTCTTGACGAAAGGCATAGCCCAAGAGCATTTATACATGCCGTTGAGGCAAATCTTGCTCTCTGCAGGAACAATGAAACTCTGGCTCAATTCTGCATTAGGATTGTGGCAAACGAAAAAGTTCTCGGAAATGCTGGTAAAAGGGTGAGAGAACTACCAAACAATGCCTCCTGGGAGGAAATTAAAGCAAGGATTCTACAAGAGTACAGACCGAGAAGGACCTATGCGGAAATCTTCAATTACTGCCGTACAATAAAAGTAAGGAATCTAAATGAATTATTTAATATATTTGAAAAAGCTAAATTCGAAATAAACGACATATATTTAGGGGATCAATTCAAACCAACTATATATAGGCCAGAAAATGTCGACAGGGATCTGGTAGATATTTTGCTAGAAAAAATAGACGGACCTATTAGGGCACACATAGGAGAACATGAGACTTTGACCGACATTATTCTTAAATACACAAGACTTAAATTATTGGACGATACAAGAGCCATTGCTTTCAACCATAGGACTAAGGGATACAACCAAGGAGTTTCAATCATTAACAAAAACCAAAACCACCAAATACGACAAAATTATCGCACAAAAAATTACAATAATTTAAGCTCACAAAATTCTAACCGAACACGACAAACCTATCATGCAAATAACCAAAATATTTTTAGCTCAGAACACACAAATAGAAATTATGAAACCCGACATAATTACCAACCAACTAACTACAATAATTTAACTACACAAACTAGTAACAGAAGGCAAAGCCATGAAAACAGACAAGAGTACAACCCGAATAAAGATAGATATAGCAATCAAACAAGGACTAGTCGTACTGACAGTCGTAATAATCAGTCCACGGACGAACCAATGGAAATAGGCAACCTTTATAGGGAAAATGAAATAAATTTTCTGATGCAGCCTCAAAATCAACACTGCCCATAATAGTTATTTCATTGGGAAAGCAAAAGGTCAGGTGCCTTATAGACACCGGATCAACAACTAGTATTGTTAAGAAAAATATATTGATTGAAAATTACCCAGAACAGAAACTGGAAACCCCAATTAAATATCGAACTATCAATGGGTTTAATGAAATATGTTTTCATGTGGTTACACCTTTCCCCAAGGAATTTCAATGTAAGGGAACACTTAGTTGGAAAATAGTAGATTTTAGAAATGATAGATACGACGCTATAATGGGTCAAAATTTTCTGATACCACTCAAGGCTGTAATAGATGATGAGCATGGTTATGTGAATATTTTAGGTAATAAATTCCTTTTTGAGAAAATAAACCATCCACTCCATACTGTTAACATATGTGCATTGGAACCTATCTCAAGAAAACATGTTTTAGATAAGCTCGATTTTAGTCATTTAAACGAAGACGAAAAAAATACAATGATACGTTTGCTTAGGGATTTCACGGACTTATTTTATGTCGAGGGAGACAACCTTTCGGCAACAACTGAGATAGAACACCAAATAATTACTAACATTGATAGACCTCTTTATTCAAAAATATATAGATACCCCCAAGTTCACGAAAGTGAAATCCAAAGGCAAATCAAAGACATGCTCAGACAAAATATTATAAGGGAAAGTAATTCTCCTTATAATAGCCCCTTATGGGTCGTACCGAAAAAGCAAGATAATTCGGGAATAAAAAAATGGAGAATTGTCATTGACTACAGAAAGCTTAATGAGAATACAGTCGATGATAAATTTCCCATACCAAATCTAAACGGTATTCTGGATAAATTGGGAAAATCCCAATATTTTACAACCTTAGACCTTGCCAAAGGTTTCCACCAAATTTTGGTAAGAGAAGAAGATCGCAAGAAAACAGCATTTTCAACGCCTTTCGGACACTACGAGTTTATTCGTATGCCCTTCGGCTTGAAAAATGCGCCATCAACCTTTCAAAGGCTGATGAATTCAATTCTGCGTGAGCAAATTAATAAAACATGTGTTGTCTATATGGATGACATTTTGGTTTTTAGCACGTCTCTAGAAGAACATAAAAATTCTTTAAAATCAATTTTCGAGGCCATAAGAAAAGCCAAATTAAAAATCCAGATAGATAAATGCGACTTTCTGAAGAAAGAAACGCAATTTCTAGGTCATTTACTGACCAATAAAGGCATTAAACCGAATCCCGAGAAAATTAAAATAATACAAAACCTGCAACTTCCTCAAACGACCAAACAAATCAAATCATTCCTGGGAATGACAGGTTTCTACAGAAAATTTATTAAAAATTACGCGAAAATCGCAACCCCTTTAACAAAAGCGCTTAGGAAAAATGGAAAAATTAATATATTTGATCCCAATTACATTTTGGCTTTTGAAAAATTAAAAGAAATCGTCACCAATGCACCAATCCTAAGATATCCAATCTTTTCCAAAAGATTCAAGATAACCACTGACGCAAGCAATTTCGCAATTGGCGCCGTTCTTTCACAAGAAGGCCACCCAATTGCATATGCCTCTCGAACTCTGAATGTAAACGAAACAAACTACTCAACAATTGAAAAGGAATTGTTGGCGATAGTATGGGGCGTTAAATACTTCCGACCATATATCTATGGAAGAGAGTTTGATCTTGAGTGTGATCATGAACCATTGAAGTGGTTACAAGTAAAATATACGGGTAAGGACATCAACCCACGTCTTCAAAGATGGTTGGTTCAATTGGGAGAATATAATATGAAAATCAATTATATAAAAGGTGAACTAAACAAAGTTGCCGATTTCTTGAGTCGTATTAATTCTGACACTAATGAAATTAATTACTTAACAGAAAATGACTCCGATGATACAAACGATAATAGGGATCAAGATTCATTGTTGGTACACACTGATCATTCTCTGGATGAAAACTCAATCGAAAGTTTACGAGAGTTTAATGAGAAAGTTTCAAGAATTCAATCAGAAATCTTTTATAAAACTGAAGATGTTACAAACATCAAGATCAGAATGTATAACAAATTTGAAAGTATTGTAAGTATTGACTTAGTTAACGAAACATCAAACTTCGGTGAAATGCTTTTAAGGTTACAAAAAAGAGCTAACAATAATGGCATTTATATTATAGAATGGGCAAAGAATGATCCATTTTTTTCTATATGCTCTGTTCAGAACTTTAAAAACCATTGTAACAAAGTACTTACTACTTTGAAAATTTTGTTGGTTGATCAGTCAGAAGACGGTGAGACCATACACTCTCAAGAGGAAGATCTAGGCGATAGTGTTCCAATATTAGATACGGTGGTTAATCGTTTTAAAACTCAAATTATAATACTAGATGTTAAGGAGGTAGTCACTGAAACAATTTTTGGTAAAAAACGAATTTACATAGACAGAAACGACATCGCGAATAAAAATATTTCAAATATTTTAAGAAGGGAGGTTGCTAAAGGAAAAATAGGAATATTTTCCAAATTGAATGATCACGAATATTACAAGGTTCAACTGAAGTTGATAGAAGAATTTCCTGACAAAAAGAACTTTAAATTTGTTAAGTGTTCTAAATTTGCCAAAGATATTGTTGAGGAAAACGACCTAAAAAAACAAATAGCATTGTTTCACAAATTCGAAACGGGCCATGCTGGCATAATTCCAACTTACGAAAAAATTAAACACAAAATATACAACCCTAATTTGAAAGAATTCGTACAAAAAGTAATAAATAATTGCGAAACTTGTTCCGGGGCTAAATACGATAGAAACCCAATAAAACCAAAATTCAAAATAACTGAAACCCCTTCCACCACGAATGAAATAATTCACGTCGATACTTACGTAAACAGTAAACATTCATTTATAATTTTTATCGACAAATTCTCAAAACATGTAATTTCATTCCATTTGCACGACAGAAACAGTCAAACCCTAGTTGGTAAAATTCGAGCATTTTTAGCCATCAAAGGTAAGATTACTAAATTTGTTTTAGATAATGAATTCAATAATGCGAATGTAAGGGACTACCTTGATCAAGAGGGAATCCAATATCATTTTACAAAACCAAACAGCCATACCGGTAATTCGGATATTGAAAGATTCAATAATACAGTCACAGAAAAAATCAGAGTTTTTAATTTGGAAGAAAAACTCCCAATAAATTCCCAAATTCTTAAAGCAATAAAATTCTACAATAGTAATTATCATAGCACAATAAAATGCAGTCCTTTAGATGTTCAAAATAAATTGATTGATCATAGCATTATAAAAGAGAGACTAAAAAATGCTAAATTCAAAATAGTTCAAAAAAGAAATAAATATCGTGAAAACTATGTAGAAAATAGGAACGTAGGTTTTATAAAAAATTATAAAAGCTTAAGGCATAAAGAAGAACCAAAGTTTATTAAAAAACCTTTAGAAAATGTTCATGTATCAAACATTAAAAGACCATTCAAATTTTCAGACAATATCACTGATGCTTCTGTTATTGATGAACATTCAGCTGAACCAATCCACTCTACGGATTAATCCAATAACAGGAGACGGCGGATTCATCAAAATAAGAATAGGCGAAGTGGAAATTGTCAACAAAACGACTACTCTTGTACATGTCATAAACATAATCGAAATAGAAGAAATATTGAACCAAATAAAGGGAAACATAAAACATTTACTTTTACATGAAGAGATAATTATGCAAAATGAAATTAAATTAATAGAATCTAAGATCAAGACTCTTAAACCAATTCAAAATAGGAAACGAAGAGGTTTGATAAATATAGGAGGAAAGGTCTACAAATGGCTCTTCGGGACAATGGATGATGATGATAGACAAGAAATTCTGGAACACCTTTCCGTTACTGAACAAAATTCACACAATTCAATCGAGACTTTAAATAAACAAATAATAATCAACAATTCGATGAACAAATCACTGCATCATCTGAAAACTGCGGTGGAAAACGATAGAAAGGAAATAAGCATATTTTTGCAGAAGATAAAGAACACGAATAATGAAATAGTGAAGGAGATAATTTACTTAGACCAACTTACAAAACTTAAAACCTTAGAACATAAAATAGATCAGATTCAGGATAATGTAGTTTCAGCAAAAAGTAATATTATACATCCAAGTATGTTTACTACACAAGAAATAGAGAAGTTTGAAATTGATTTTTATAAGCTAAGGATGTTGAAAGTAGGCATAATGACTTATAGTGATCATTCTTTGATTATCGCGGTACTAATTCCTGACAATTACATTAAAACTGATTTAAAAATGATTACACCTATTCCAAACAAAAACAAAATTGAAATAGACGCAAATGACGAATACATAGTCGAAATTGATAACCAAACTTTTGCATATCAAGATAACGTACCTTTAAGGAAATTGAAAATAACTAATCATTGTACTTATTATAATACGTGTAAATTTAATTTTAATAACATTACATCTATATTAAGTCTTGACGAGGAAACAATTATTGTAAAGAATGTTTTTTTCGAAAAGGTGAATCAAGATTGTGATGATAGAAAATTTAAATTGGAAGGAAACTTTTTTATAAATTTTAATAATTGTAGTATAACAATTCGCAACCAAACATTTTCCAACAAAAAATTTATAATAAAAGAAAAATATTTTTATCCAAACTTTAATAAGTTTGAGAATTTAAGTATATCAAATGTTAACCCAAAATTTACTAATATCATAACAGAGCATTTTGAGAACATTAAGCAAATTGAGGAGCTTAAATTTCATAAAACAGTTTCTTATGGTATAAGTGCAACGCTAGTAATTATAATCGTTGTGATATCTGTAGTTTTGTATTGCCTTATTAAAAGAAATAATGTAAAGGTAACCATTAAAGAAAATGTTGCAACTAGAGGTAGCAGAGCCGAATTATCAGGTTCAAATGAAGTAGGAGAAATATTAAAAAAATATAAGTCATAATAAAAATCTAATAATTTAAATTTAAGATAAAATTTTTATAAAAATAAAATAAACTGGAAAAATGCAGTATATTTACAATGGAATATTGACAAAATAAAAATTATAATAACACTTAAAGTTTAAAATCTATTTTATATTGATAAATTAAAAAAACAATTATTTAAAAACCATAAGAAAAATCAAGTATAATGAAATCCAGGAGTATTTCAAACAAGGGGTGGAGGAGTTACATATTCACTCCTTTGTCTAATAGTATTGGCTGGTAGAAGTGTAGGGAACCAACATCATATTACATTTATATTTTATGTTCCCACATTTTTTCCAGACAGTAATATTAAACGCTTAAAATAAATATAATATTACAATTTTCTATTCCCATAGTTTAGCTTCTTTACAAATACAAAATTATTTTTAATTAAAAATTTAGTCTTAAGATTCATTTAAAATAAATAAGACGTTCTAAAGAACGTCAGAAAACAAATACTTATATATTTTGTTTTATTTAAAAACTGTTTCTCCCCAAACAGTTAACTCGCGCGCTCTGTAGACTTCTGTCAAAAAAAGTTAAACTAGTGTATTTTCATAGAACAAGCTACATGCAAAATATTTTGACGCGTTTGCACCAGAAAGGTGGTTAACTTTGAACTTTTAAACGCGTTGTGTATTTTTGACAAGTAAAACATACACCATTTATATAAAAAGAATAAATTCAGTAAAATAATAAAATCTTGATATACTTTTGCAACCGGTTTCAATGCACAAATAAGTAAACAAATACAAAACAGCTGACAGAAATGTCTTTTGTAACGCGCGTTTCGTAACTTGCAATTTTTCATGCGCTAAAGCTAAAGTCGACGAAGTAACGCGTGTTGTGTACTTCTACCTTTAGGTAGCCGCAAAAGTAAAAAATTTCCCGAACATTTTTTAATTTTATTTATTTATTTTTCTTTACTTCAACATTTAGATACTATGCTACCTATTCAAAAATATAAAAAAAATATTCGTATTATATTCGATTCGGACGACGATTTGACTCCATAACTACAGATAATGCGATTTGCAAGTCCAGGGCCATCAACATTATAAATATAATACGAATATTTTTTAATGTTGAAGTAAATAAAAACCAAATAAAATTAAAAAATGTTAGGGAAATTTTTCGAATAGTCATTTATTGTAATACATTGTATAGTCTGCCTTAAATCGAACTCAAGAGTAAATGAAAATAATTTGTTTATTGGGTTTATACTTATACATCTTAATTTTTGTTTGGCCACCTTTGTGCACTAGCATACTTATTTAGTTTCCTGTACTTATGTGTGAAAATTGTGTATAAGTAGCATCCTTAAACATTATTGCTAAAGGTTCCACACAGAGAGAAGTTATCAGGTAAAATTAAAGAAGATGCACGCAGAGAAAAAACATTCTTAAATATGGTCATCTCCAACAAAACTATTTTTAAATTGTAAACATATTATGATTAATTTAACAATATTATTGTCACCTACAGTCATATTATTACAATTAGTCCTCCATCAAGAACCCACAACCATATTATGGTTGTCTCCGAACATGTTATGGTCAAAAATAACTAAAACATGTTTAACACTTATGATAGCATGGTTGGTTTTCAACCAAACCATGTTGCTCTTGGAAAAGAATAAAATACTATTGTAAATTTCAAAACCAATTATTGTCATATTTAACCATAACAAGTTTAAAGGCAACCATAACATGGTTGTGGCTTCTTGATGGAGGACTAATTGTAATAATATGATTGTAGGTGACAATAATATGGTTATATTAACCATAATAAACTTAAAATTTTCTTTAAAAATAATTTTGTTGGAGGTGCCCATAATTAAACATGTTTTTTCTCTGCGTGTGCATTGTAGTTTGTTTCTTTAATGTTAACTTATAAATATTTAATAAAATCCAATCAGTCGATTAGTCTTGTTTGATGTTCTAGGTTCGTGGAAAAGGACGCGGTAAAATAGATTAACGAATTATATTCCTTGAAAATGGTTGACGAAGTTAACCGAAATATCGGAGAAAATAAATTGTTAAAAATAAAATAAAAAGTTGTTTTTATTTCAATTTTATGATCCAAGACCTTTAGCCGAAACAAATAAATAATCACAAAATCCAATATATTTTAATTAATTTTTTTTGTATTTTTCTCAGTGTATTACATATCTTTCTTCCTCATATTAATTTTAGATTGTAATTTTTGTTTCTAACTTATTAGTATCAAATCCAAATATTAATTACAAAATTTTTCAAATTGTTCAACATTCAACACAAACTCTGTTTAAGTATGTGAGGAAACAATGTATTTAATCAAATTTTAGTTCAAAGTGCATAATTACACAAATCAAGATGGACATAAAACTACAACTAATTATATCATAAGTTAACCAAATTAAACAAGCAAATATAAAATGTTCATTTACAAATATTTTCTAATGCATTTTAGAAGCTTAAATTAACATTTGACAAATATCTTATTAGCAACAATGTGTTTTTAGATATTATTTTAAAAATGTAATTAACAATAGTCTAAGAAAACTAAAACAGTTTTTAACAATTTAAATACAAAAATGAGTTACTATCCGCTTAAATCTGCTCCATATATCTTTTTTTTTAGCGTAATTGATTTTGTTTTATATACAAAATAAATTATATTAAAACAAAAATTGCTATTAAATAACAGTTTGATTGATTTTAATATATATTTTTTTTTGGATTTCCGGAGGTTAAATAAACTACCAAATGTATTTTTAACTATCCTTCCGCTTAGTTTGCATTTTTTAACTACTATCTTAAAATAGAATATGTACAGAAATTATACAGTGGAATCTCTAATGACCTGCCACAGAAGAGACCATTAATATGTTTTTGTAAAAGGCAATATCCCTTTAAAAGAAGTAAATGCCTTCCTAATGGAACTGTGACGGGACCAAGCAAGAATGTGCGTCAAAAGGAAGGTGTTGTTTAAGGCTGTTAACACTTGTGTTAACATATTTAAGATAATTTGTTGAAACAGATAAAACTCCTTCTTAATTAATCAGAATTCGTGTTAAATTGCTTGTACAACTAGCAAGATAATATATTAGAAACGTCTACACAATTCTAAGAGAAAAACAAAAATACTACAATTCACTAAAGCTGCCTGCTGGCGTACAAATGTTTTTTATTTGTGTTAAGTCTAGTTATTAATGCGTTTCCGCCCTGGGTGGCCAAACTATTAAATTCTTTAGTAGGGAAAATAAATGTATTTTTTAACACTAGAAAACATAATAAAAAAAATAATCAATTGAATAAAGTAAATTTGACATACAAAAGAGGATTTTAATGCAAAAATCATTAAAACCTAAACCATTTAACCAAAACTTTTGATCTTTGTCTTGTTGTTATCCTTTCCAACAGTATGCTTAAGTACAATTTTTACATGTTCTTTTAAAAGTATGCCTTGCTTTTATGTCAGTGTACTGTTTAATATGAACACTATTGTGCTTTATTGTATGCTTTTTATGGGTTTCTTTCCTCATTTCAATTTGTTCTCATATTAAGTAACGAACTATTTCTTTAACATTTTATTGTATTTTTTTAAATAAACTTAATAATATTTTTGCAATTTGTTTTTTACCTTAAGCTCAAAGCATACATATGTTAACATATACCATTTTCCTAAAAGTATACTTCAATATTTGCTTTTACTGTTCACTTTGTCTCATTTTTAATTCATATGTGGTTTCTTCTGGAACTAATTCTATTTGTTACTTGATTATATCTTTATCGTATTTCCTTAAAGCATACTTCATTAAATTTTAAATAACTGCAACACTAAGTAAAAATCGGTTACTGTTTTTTATTTTGTAGTGCTTATAGTTTAATTTATTTCCTTAAATTACATTTGTATACCTTTTCCCAATAGCATGCTTTAACATTGCTTTTGCTTTGCTCATTTAATCGTTTTTATATCAATAAACGTTTTAGTTAAAAAATTATAAATTTTTTTATAAAGCTTCGTAAATCCTGTTGCATTTTTATATTCTTCTAAATTGTGTTTAATTTTTTGTTGCAGACAAGAAAACCACTACATATTTTTTTCTTATCAACCAAGAAAACAAAAATTTGTACCTTGCAGCTTTCACCAAACTCTTAAGCTTTAAATCTCCAACTTTAGCTCTTTGTCTTTTAACATAATTTATGTAGAAAATACAGTTTAAAAACACTTGATATCTTTCTTATATCTGTTGAGAAAGTATAAAGATTTTGGGTGAATGAAAAAGGTCCTGTTAGTGTTTTGATATTATTTTTTTTACAATGTGTTATTTTTTTCGTTTAAAAAAAGCTTAATTTTAATTGAAATTAACACAACTTGTGCCTGTAAAAATAATCTGTTGATTTAAATTTTCTTTTATTCTTTATTGCAGTTTTCTCAATATTTTGTAAGTAAAACTTTAAGTGCAAACTGTCTATTACTTAAAGTACAATAAAACTGCTGGAATTTATTTACTTGCCCTAAAATAAAGTCGTTAAAGATAAAGTTTACTCTAAAAAAAATTTAAATAACTTTTTAATTATAAACCTTATAAATTTTAATTACAAAATAAATTCGCATTAACAAGCCAATTTTTTTTAATAAAATCCTTTAATAATTCAGAGGTTTAAAGGACATTTTGCGTCAAAAAAATTTTCAAATTCTATTCTTTTTTCTTTTATAACTTTCCTATAGAATTTCGTAAAAATATATTCCAAAAAAACGCTTGAGTTTTTTTTATAAAAAACTATATAAAATGTTATTAAGAGACAAAAAGACTAATTTTTACCGCCTGAATTGCCACCCATGTACACATCACAGTTTAAATTTTATTTATTTAAATTTAAGTTAATATTTTTCCACTTTTTAATTATGCAAAGTATTAAAGATAAAGTTTTTCAAAACTTTTTTACTTCTACGAAGAGGAAAACACATACAATTGCTTGCTATACTTAAATTGTTAATACACAGAGAAAATTGCAAGAATAAATTTAGGCTTCGGACGAAAAAAAAAGAAGTATAAGTTGTAGAGTTGTTTGAACAAAAATACACCTTCTTAGCTGAAACAATCATAATATTTTTAGACATGTTAAAGGCAGCAAAAATAAATAGATTATGCCGCACACAAAAGTTATCATTTACCAACACAAGGCTACTTATTAAAGAAAAATTGCTGACATACATATTTGCTCAAATAGTTTTCTATCATATATTCTTGTCATAAACATACATACTTTCTGTTTTATATGTATTAACAAAATGGATCAATAGGACGAAATAAACATTCTAGGTTTTTAAGAAATTTGTTTTTTACTTATTGTTGTTTACCTGTTAAATTAAAAGAAATGATATTTTTTTAATTCCAGTTATTAAAATTTTTGTTAAATTTAAGTTATTAAGAAAATTGTTAAACCTAACCTCAAACTTAATATGTACACTTTAATGTTTTAACAAACAATTTTAATGGCATTTAAGTTTTTTCAATTAAAGAAATATTGAAGAGATTTTATTTCTGCTAAATTCCAATTATAAGCAAAATTTTTCAACCTAACCTCAATTCATAACTTTGCAGTTTTAAGCAATAATTAATAATTTTAAATGGGTTTCATTTCTTCTTGAAAAATATTTGTTATTCAGTTAAAAATTAAGACATATTTTAACATATTATAGTAAAAGTTTTGTTTTAAGTTTAAAGGATTTAACAAAATATTCGACAAACTACTTTCCATAGTAAGTGCCCCAATACAACTTTGAAATACTTTAACTTTATTTGAATATTTTTGGTTCATAAGCCTCTTTTACGCATATTTGTTCGTCAAAAATTTTGCTCGAATATTAATTATAATTTAAAATATTTTGGTCCTATTCGCAGAGTTTTTCCCAAAATTTAATTAAATTTTTGGTATGCATAAGCTTTTTAAATTTCTTATCTTTAAAATGTTTATGCAAAAATTTCTTTTATCAATTTTACAATTTCACTTCATTTTGGTAATTCTTTTTTCTAAAAAAAATCCTTTTTCCAAACATTTCAGAATCAAATTCAAATAAAGTGTGAAAATAAAAAAAAATATTCTAAAAGCTGGTATTTGTTTCTTTTTTTTTAGGGAAAATTGTCCTTTTGCCATTTAAAAAAAATAGACATTTATATTTTGTTTGCGAAAACAATAAAGCGAGTTGTTTTTGTTTTTATTTGTTTTTTTCTTAACCTACTTACAACTACAATTAATGTTGGAAGATATCCAATCAATTGTAGTGGGGAATGTAAGGAGAGATAAACTCACTGTTTATTGTTGATGATTTTGTTTAAATTTTCGATATTGTTACAAGTAGAACTGTTTCTGTAATTCTCATACGCTTACCCATTTTATTTGGTTTAATATCTTCAGTTTTTCTAAAATTTTTATGGATGAAGTTTCCTGATGATCTGGCCTAAGCAACCAGTGAAATCCGCATAGGAATAGCTTATCCCATCAAAAATAAATTTCAGAGTTTTTATCAAATAATAAAAATTGGGAATTAAGCACGAATAACAAAATCATTTAAATTAAATTTTATATTCCCACGAAAATTATTTTGAAAATACTTACATTTGTTAGTAGATTTATTTGCATAATTTTGTTAACAGACGGAATAAATCAGATTTTTTTTGTTTAAATAAACAAAAATAAACAGGAATTTATAATTTATAAAAAAAATTTAATCTTGCATCCATTCTTTCAAAGAAAATTTCTTGAAAAAACAATATTAATTCAACAAAATAAAAAAAGGTTTGTAAACTGTCTTTTAAACATTTTTCAAGACAACAATATGCAGAATAATTATCTCTAACAGAATATTTATAACAAATTTTAGTAATTTTTAAGTTAAACTGCATTTGCTTTTATTTTCCGTATATCCTCTCTTCTAATACGAAATATTTTAAATAAATAGCGCAAAAGTTCGCCACTTTAAAACAAAGAAATTGTAGGAACTAACAATTTGAAACAAAATTAAAAATTTTTTTTAATTAATGCTAAATTGTGTCTGCCAGAATTTAATTTCATAAACATTTTCTATCCCACGATTAAAGGTTTTGATAAGAATAAGAAACCAAAATTTTAATGTTCAGGTTTTTTGGTTTCTAAGATTCTCATAGATCCTTTATTAAAAGTATATTTTCTAACGAAATTTAAATATAACTTATATAAATAACAAATTTATAAAAAATTTTAAAAACATAATTTTAGAGGATATTTTACTACTAGAACTATAATTTTAAAAGTTAAATATCTTACGATAAAGGGTTTTCGAATTGGTGTTGGAACCAAGAATTTTCATATTGTAACATTTATTGTTCTGAAGTGTTCCCTTTATCCTTTTTTCTAGAATTATTTTTTTTTAAGTAAATTTAAAAAAAACAACTTTTGTTTTAACATATAAGTTACATTTATAAAACAATCTAACTAATTGTGAAGAACTATATAGTTTTATAGCAAAAGTTCTTACTGGGTGTAAAATTTTTTTAAACTTAACACTTAAAAAAAAATGTTTTCAAAGCAGTGCACTGTGGTCTCCCAGCCCACTTTTCTTGGCCAAAATTAAAAATATTTAAAAAAATACTTTTTGGGTTGTGAAACTATTTTTTATTTAAATTTAAGTATATTTTAAACTTTTGGATGAAAACATTAACCCTTAAATGCACATTTTTTTAATTAATGTATTTATTTATCATATATATTTTTAGCTATAACTAATTTAAAATTTTATTCACACTTGTTTTACTAAAATTATAAAAAACGGCATAACATATAATTCATTATATAAAATTAAATTTTCATCTCTAAATTCTTCTCCATCTTCATCATTTCGATCAATATTGTCTTGAAAAAAAGTGGTGTTTGTGGTATTCTCGCAGATTAATAATTTGATTACTTCCGGTGGAAGTGTTAAGCGCTTCCTTTGATAAATGCATGTTTTTAAACGCAAAGATTATATAAGTGGATCTTTATTAAAAACGTCTTATAGATTATCAACATGGCTAGTTTTTTGGGCATTTTATTCCTCGATTCTGCCGCATCCTCTGCAAAACAACCTACCGGAAGTGCTGTATTTTGCATGATTTCTTTAAAATGAACAATCACTTTGTGGACTGTCGGTGTCATTTAGAGCCAAGGGTATTTATTTTGAATTAGGTGCCCATTTTGAAAGCAGTATTTTTTAAAATTTTCAAAATGCAATTGAAATTGACATGATAAACATATCAATATTATTTTTAAACGAAAAATTAATTCTGGGTCAATTCCCATAATATCCGAAAAAACTCATGCTTTTATTTACAAAAACAAAATTTGTTTGTAGTTGCTTTGAAGTGTTAACTATCAGAATAAAAAAAAAAAACAAAAACAGTACGTCACCAAATTGAAATTTTGGCCAAGAAAAGTGGTCTCCCAGACAATAGTGCAGTGGCGCTCATCTCTAAGGGCTTATGAATGAGAGCAAGTTAAACTCTCTTATTGGTTTAAAATGTGTTTAAACCAACAAATCTATAAATCAGTAAACATAAAAACCATCTTTAAACGAATTAAATTGGGCGTTTAAACAGCCAATACTGACCTTACGAATTTGACAAGATTTGTCGTAGTGCTGCCACATGTAATTTTTTTAACTACTTGGGAGACTGATTTATATTTGTTGAGTTTGAACTACACATTTATAAATTTAAGTTGATTTCAACTAAACCAGCGTTTAAACTTAAACATTCACTAAATTATAAGGCATTATAGTTCTAAAAATTCTCATTTATCATTTTTTTCCTTATAATATTTTCTCAAGTAAATAAAGCTGATGTTGCGAGAAAAAAATTTAAAAGAAATCTAAAAACTTATAAAATGCTTAAAGGAAAAACTTTACTAGGATAAGAAGTTTTCAAAGGGTTGGCATAAACCGAAATTTCAAAAATGTGGTTTCAACGACTAAACAAACAGCTTGCCATAAATTCTTTTTCATTTTTTTTTTAACTTCATAGTGTGTGCCATTTTTTACAATAAAAATTTTATAATGTTCATTAATTTTTTCCTTAATCATTTATCCTACCATTTGCATCTCTATTCATTGCATGTCTTCACTAACTATTAAATTTCTATTTAATTTATTAAAAATTGTTTTCCTTACACCCTTTTTTTGTACATACAATTTAAACTCTTAATATAAAAATTTGTATGATTTTTCTGCAAATTTTTGCTCTCATAAATCAAATTCAAATCTTTTACTTTCCCATTTTCAAACCATATTTGGCATTAAATTCCATTTATTTTATTTACTTGCCTGTTACCAACGGATTATGGTTATATTCATGGTGATGATGAGTCATTGATAATTATGATATTTGCTAGTGGACATTTACATCAATTTAGATTTACATAGTGTGTTGCTCATTTAATATCCTTTTTCCTGTTGTCTGTTTGGCCTTGTTTTTATATTTATGAATGTTTAATTCATCACTTTTTTTTTAAACATTTTATTTGATCAATCAGTTTGCAATTTGAATTTGATGTCATTTTAAGTAAATAAGCCAATAATATTTATTTCAAATAACACTGCTTTACAAGATTTTAATTTGGAAAAATACCAAGAACGCCAAATATCTAGATAAGTTAATTGGGACCTCCTGAACACGAAAAACGCTTTAATATTTTTTCCTAAGTACCGTTTTTTAGATAATGGTACTTTTGTGTTTTTCGGTGTATGGTCCTACTCAAACCCTTGTTACCAATGGCATTGAATACCAATGGCATTGAATTTTTGAAGTAGTGTATCGATCTTCTCAGCGTAATCATGACTTCTGTAGTACAAATATTGTGAAAAAGTTGCCAAAAGACAGTCTTGCCATGAATTACCTTAAACAAAAATTTCCGAGAGCCACAGCGAGCAAAATTGAAGCAGGCTGTACGGTGACAAAGCATTTAATGAGTGTTTAGGTCCAGCTCATTTGGAGGCATGGGAAGCATTCCAGGACATCGTTCACAACTTTTTGGGAAACTACAGATGTCCTGATTACGCTGAGAAGATCGATACACTACTGCAAAAATTCAATGCCATTGGTAAGCGTTGAGTGAAAACATGTATATCAAAAAGGCCGTTATCATTTGAAATGTTATTCTTTTTAACTTTAAGGTTCAAATATGACACCTAAATTGCACTTTTTATTCCGTCATTTGGATATTTTCCCCACGAACTTGGGCTCCGAAAGTGATGAACAAGGTGTAAATGTAAATGATATCGCAGATCGATTGACATGGAATCTTCAGCATCAATCGTATATTTGTTTATTTAAAATCCTTAACTAAAATCGAAGATCTGTTTATATAGAAACGGCAGCTGTAATCACCTGCAGCTTGAGATTTTTTTTTTTGCAAAAGCTTGAAATGTTGAACAGGTTTTATAAAATTAATTATTTCATACCATTTTCTTTAAATGTCTAAATCTTTTGTAGTCAAACAATTTACTAAGCTTTTCATCAATTGTTTCTTTTGATATTTTTGCTTATGACATGTTGACAGTTAAATATTTGTCAAATAATTCTAATTGTTATGATATCATTTCAACAACTAGAGCATTCACTTACAAGTCAAATTACATGTTAAAGACTAAAGAAATCACCTGTTTATTTAAAATTTATCACATAAAGTAGGACAAGGGCCTAAATTTAAATTTGCTGGCATACTAAATAGAAATTACTAAAACATATGAAAGCACTTTTCATCGATAAATAAATTACTTAATATAAATTTGTACTTCTTTAAGATTTAAAAGCAAAATTTTTTTTTATTTGAATTCTCTTCATTTTCTTATAACAAATTCTTTTATGACAGCCTCAAATTATACTTCACAAAAAATTAGGTCACCACTCATTATAAACACTCTCTGGAGAGAATTGCTTTGTTAAAGTAATATAATTTTTTCCTCAAAACTGTAACACAATAGGACTACAGGAATTTTACTTTCCATTCAAAAAAAAAAAAAAGATTGTCAACAAAAAGCCTATAGTAATAAAAGAAAAATTATAATAAAAATAATGTGGATGTTTTTTAAGTAAAATTCAGTCAAATGAAAATACTAAAAAGTCAACAAATTGAAAAAGCTAAACTACAGCACTTGCTGGATAATGAAAATTACTATATGCGGTGTATTCTTAGATAAGCACTGGGGACTTTTTAGAGCACTACATTAAATCCAACTTCAAAATTAATTTTAATAATTATTTAAATATTTTTTTTAAGTTAACCTTAATATTAATTTTTTAAATCTTCCTTGAACGCTTCATATTTTTAAATTTGAAGGATTTTTTTTGATAAAGAGTTAAGTTTCTTTTTTATTTTAAAACGTACTCCATGTCTCTACTCCCGCTCCCATTTAGCGGTTTCTTTCACATTAAAGTTCCCAACAAAAGTTACAAGAACGTGTTTAAATTCTCTGGTTGACAATTGTTTGTTTCGAAAACAGAAACATTTATATTTTACTGCTACCAGCAACTGTCATAAATGTTTTAATGTTAATTTTGCACTGCAAGATTTTGCTGGAACAAAACAGTATAAAGTCCTTATTGTTGTTTGTTTGTCTGCTAAATACTAATTTTAAATTTTTTGTACAACTTATAATGCTGTTGTAGCTTATCCTGGGAATATAACATTTAATGAGACTAATTTGTGAATGTTGTATGAGTTGCATTTGAATAATTCATGGCAAATTATTTGCTATTGTACAATTTTTTAAGAACTTTTTGAAATAGAAAATACTTCAAAGCCCCTGAAGAAAAGTACTTTTTGTGAAATTAACAGGCATTATGTTATTTAGTACGTGTTAAAGCAAAAGCTTTGAATCTAGCTTAGAAGCTTAAAAATATAATTGTTTGCCTTCTTAACGTGGATACAGGTGTAGGTGTATAAAAGTGAGAAAAAAGTGTGTATGTAACTTAGGCCGGAAACTATCAAAAGAGATTACGTCGTAATATTATAAATGTCATTATATTGCGCTCGAAGCCGGTTTAAAATTTAAAAATTTTTTACGGCGGCGAAAATACAACCGTCGGCTGAACCAAATAATGTGCGACTTTAATGTGTGTTGTTTGCAAAAGAGCTTTTACAACACTCGTATATTTTTTAAAAATGTTAAAAGCAAAATGATTAAACAATGAAAAAATGTACAAAGAAAAAAATATTATTCTCTCCCTTTTTATATGTTTTTTAGTGTTAACATTTTTTTTCGCCCCGTTTTTATTCTTGAGTTTATTTGACAGTTCAAAGCTGGAATTTTTACAGACACGCCTTTTCTGTAAATTGGCGAGTAATTTCCTAAAGACACAGCCATTACCCGCCGAAAATGTTGCAAACGCAGTTAAGTGAGAAAAACAGTTTTATGGCATTTTTGTTTCATTTCTCACATTTTAATCGAACCAGCAGGCACTGGTTCTGGAACTCTTTGACAACATATCTGGAGGGCTAATAAAGTGCTGAGGGTGCCAATTGATTTTTAAAACCGTTGCTGATGAAGACGCATAAAATAGATATATAAAAAGTGTGTTTCTTTAGGTCCTATTGAACTTACGAAAGGGCTTGCTGCCAAACGGACTCTGGCTTATCATAATGAATAGGCTTACGCTTGCTAAACGTTAACAAGTTATAGAAATTTACTTTGAAAATCAGTCATCGATTCGTACAACCATATGGCGCAAAATTGTATTAAGAGATGAGGCTCATTTTGCCCCTAATGCGATATACGTATAATATAAAATTTAGCAGAAAAAAGACAGGAAACAAAGATATTGAAATCAAAATTTTCGGTTTCAAATCGTTTTGTTTTTAAAATCAATTTCCACCACACACCAGTATGTCGATATCAAAGTTTGAATTTAAGCATCTGTTATTATCAAAGTCGAGATGTTTATCTAAATATCTTTGTCTACTTTTATGCCTGTGTTCTTCTGAATGTCTATAACAATGTTAGTGTCTTCATATACCTATATGTGTTTGTCTGTGTATGTATCGTTCGTTTAATTTTTTCAAATTAACATTTCTCTTTGGATAAAAATCCATATTCAGAAGAAAAAAAATGCTGCGGAAAATTGCCTGGAAAAATATTCATTTGTCGCAAAGTAAGACAATAACTAAAGGACTGTTTGTTTGTGTTACACACAAAACTAAAAACAAAACTAGTTTTTACTAGAAAAATACTTTATGAATATGCATCAATTGCTGGTTGGTAAAAGACACTATGGCGAACGCGGCTGAACTCAAATCAAATCATGTTTAAAAAAGGATTTAAAACTGCTTGACATTGTGTGTAAACGACAAAACTGACAATTTGATTTTGAAAGATTAAAGGAATGCCAAGATTTTTGTGGTGTAAAATAAAAGAATTTAAAAGAAAGTATTAAAGTTAACTTTTATTTTTTTTTGTATGTGTAAGAATATGCTTTAATGCATTTTCATTATGTTCTTTTGTGTTTTTCTTAAAGTTTTTTTTTTAAATCGCTGTTATCATTGGAGAAATGCAGTTAACTTTTTTTCTGGATAACTATTCTCTGTAGATGTTTTTTCTTGATGTTAACGAGTTTTCTGTTAAACTATAGGTCGTTATCATGTCCTTAAAAAAAAACTTTTCAGAAATAAAATCTTAAGAGGATCCAAAATTAAAAAAAAAGCTAGAAAATCAAAAGAAAAAATAAAATTTTTCTTATGTAACTTTAAATTAAAGAATTTTTAATGATTTTTATAGAGTTTAATTGTTTTTATTTTTAAACTGATGTTTATTTCACTTATTTAAAACTATTCATAATACGAGAATTGCAGTATCGATTCCTACTAGAGTTCTTAAGATAAACTTTGCTATTCTGCCGTGCTTAGGAAAAAGGCAGTAAAATTCACTCATTGCTTTTTTAATTTGTATGCCAATAAATTTCTTTAATGGTTAATAATTCAAAAAATTATAAACAATATTATTATTATAAAGAGAGAGGAATCTTCAAAGTTTGTCAAATATTTTAAATTAATAACGAAATACAAAAAATTAAAATTAAAATTTCAGTTTTCTCTGATTTTCATTAATAAATTTTACTGCTTTTTTCCAAAGCACTGCAGTATTGCTCGGTGAATTAAGCTTAAACATTATTTTTAATTATATTTGTAACTTTTAATTATCACAAATAATTTGTGATTTTGAAAAAATCATTTCCTTACTGAATTTTTTTTATCTAAATATTTAATGGTCATCTTCTATTGTTTTTCTTTTTTTTTACCTTGTTCCTCAAATAGCAAGGGAAAAAACATTTTTTTACTGGCATAATTCTGCATAATTATACAGTTCAATGAAGCATATAATCAGCCATAATAAGCATTTAATTGTAGATATTTTTCTTATTAAATCGCATTATGAATATACTAAAACTTTTTTAATTGAAACACCAATTGCGTTTCCAGAAAGAGAGAGTGGGAATTGCTTAATTAGAGGAAAAAAATGTGTGTAAAATTGTTATAATCTCAATGCTGCTGCCAACATTGTAAAAAAATGTATAACGATACAGTTTTCATTTAAATTTGCAAAATTAGTTAAACTGCCAGTCCGTGATAAACTACCACTCTTCTTTATATTTATTCATTGTGATAGCATGGTATACCACTAAACAGAACTCCAGGCGACAAACCAACCCGAACTTTAAACAAAGTTCGAAATGCACTGTAATTTAATGCCAAAGATATCATACAATTAACCGAAAGTGGCGTATCCCATCTCGGCCGTTTGTATTTCTGCTATAGCAGGATGGTGTCAAATAAGGAGACCCACGTCCTTTTGATCATTTTTGTCATCGCAGTAATCAGGGATGCCAACTGAGTTCTTTTTATGTACCTGTAATCGTGACACTATCCGCCCACGATTTAGCGTAAAAGCAACAAATAATAATAACTTAGAAATGCTTTATGTTTTTTCTTTCTTTCATGCTGCAGTTAAGAGGCGCTTAGTACATACTAAATTAATTCTCAATCTCAAATGTTGCTCAAGCTACTTATACCTGACGAGTTTTGATTAAACATTAATTTAATATTACATACATAGTGACCGATTTATGAAATGAAGGCAAAAATTAAAGGATGTAAAATGTCATTAAAGCTACATTAAAGTATTTTAATTTAATTGATAATAAAATGATCTCATACTCAATAACATTTTTTTATAAATTGTTTTATTTTAAACTCTTGGTGTCTTACTTAATATAATATTTTTGACTGTGTTTGCGCCTTTTTAAAAACAAATATGATAATTTAATCGTATTCTTGTAAATGTACCCCGTTTTTTTAAATGTTATCACGCGCTTAGTGTGCCAAGAGTTGTCGTCACTTTGATTTTGCATCAAAGCAGTGGAACCCCTATAGCGGTACGGAGTCTAGCAAGCTCATCCGCCCGTATTATAAAAGTGTTGCTAAGAATAATTTGTGTTCCACGAACACACCATTTTGGGAACTTCTGCCTAAAAATACAGGTGAAATTCTCTCCTACATAATTATTTCTTTACATTTGTTACAATTGACTTTCATAATCATTGAATGGAGCATTAACTTACACATAAGTATAAGTACGGAATAAATCAACCTCCTTTTTGTAGAGCATTCGTTTATCCCCGTCGTGCATCAATAATTTTTTCTATCATTTCTCTTTTCTGCCACTTAAACTTTTGGTGCATGACTGAAGCATCAACATATTGAAATATATGTTCAAATGTCGATAGGTAAACACTCCGTTCTTCAAATCAGGAATGACAAAGGATAAACTAAAGTGTGTTACAGGGCTATTCAAAAAAAACAAAAACAAACAAACAAACAAACAAACAAACAAACAGATAAAGTTTTTTTCAACCAGCCTCATTAAACAAGGGCTTGTATGTGTATAAATGTTTTTCAGATAAGTTTATGTTCACAGGAAACTTACGAATGTTGCATTGTCAAAGAAAGAAAATAAACTGAGATTTTTAAACTTTTAGGAATTAAGTTCAGATATTGTTGAAGATACATTTAAATCTATAAATGAATTTTCTATTTAATAGCTATGTAAAAATAGTTTATGAAATCTTTTTAACATATGGACATCATCCCTTTGATAGAATTTCCTGCTAACTTCTCTTTTGCTATCCGGCTTTTACTCATTTCTTGACATTTTCCACTCTAATAAGTTCTTGGTAATTTTCAACACTTTCATTAGAAAATTTTATTTTTCATTTAGTTTTATATTAACTACACATGATGATTTTCTAATAAAGGCTTATAAAATTATTAGATTGTCGTTTATGCGTTTTAACATTAAATATGGATACCACTGAAAAAAGCATTAAGGCGCGAGAAAGGGATTGTGGATTCGGTTGTGGTGATTTGAAATGGAAAACTCAGTTCTGCAAGCCAAGAGTTTTACAACCATAAAAATGGTCAGTGGGTGCCTCTAACAGGCAGCTTTTTAAGAAATGTTGACGGAATTTTTAAAAATAATGCTTAGACATTGTTAAGGAAACTTAGTTTTGCATCGAACAAATGACTGGTGATAAAGAAAATGGTCGTATTACTACAAAAGGAATCTATATTTCTATGTTTTACATGTATACCTCTACTATGACGCAATTTCATGTTGGGCCTTAGCCACTGGGTAAAAACGTTTACCAACGTTCCCCTTAAACCTCCCGCCACGAAGCCGAGGCCATTGGTGTAAAGGTACCACTTTGAAGTCAATGTATTTTGGACATTTTACTTCCACCTTTGTAGGGTGCGGAGCCTATCTTAAATCCCTACTGTTTTTTGAATAACAACATGACTTGGTTGCAATGCTACTCCACATCAAGCAATAAATTGCTCTACCCGCGATTTGGTCCCAGATAAAGACTCCGGTCAGCTTCGTAGCCAAAGACTGCTACCAATTGATCTCCAAATAGTTCCGGACTGGTCACCGGTAAAAGGAAGTTAAAGAAGATGTATGCATAGCCTGACCAGTCAGCTAAATCAACGTCAGCTGAGTTAACGTCGAACCAGACATTTCCAATCTATTATAAGCTGCTTAAATTGGGCCAGACAATCACTTGAAACATGTATCGGATACATCGCGAAAAAAAACGCTTACCCACTTTATAGTTTATATCTTGTCCCGTCCGATAACTGTTGGTTTCGAATGATTCAAAAAACGCTCGCACTTAAATAAGATTCACTTCTTAATTCGTTTATGACCTTGAACAAACCATATGCAATCCGCTGCCGGAAAGTTGGGGAATAATTGCCCCCGAGGTAAGAAGGAAAAATATTTTGAATAAGTTTTACATATCAGTTTTACATCGTCGAGGGAAATACGTACAGCCAATATCTGGCACGCCAGGATGATATTGTAGACTTTTCTTCTTGGGAATAAAAGCGGCACAGCAAATGTCTGGAATAACGGGAACCAGTAATCCTCTGTGACTTTGAACAGGTTATTGGTTGAGGCTTGTTTATTAATTACGTGGTGGCTGTGGTATGTATATACATAGCTAAATTTGCGGGAAGGGAGATTCTTAAGAGTCAATATAAAGGGTTGATTTTCTACCCACCAGAGGGAAGATAGGCATGCTCTTGGCGGTTAAGGTAAGATAGCTCCAGAAGAGCGTACTGGTTTCTTCTGAAATTCATACGCGCACATGGTGGTGCATTGAGTCCACCTTGTGTTAGAATACATCTCTACGAATATTTTGCAATTAATGCATACAAATTTGCCAAAAAATCTCGCATTTTGAATTTATAAAACTTATATGTCTATAGATTTTATAATAATTTTAACTACCTGTTATAAACTTTGCATATAACATTAAAAAGGTAAAAATACTACTTGCAATTTTACTGAGAGAACCAATGAATTTAACAATTATTTTTTACTTAAATACATTTTAAAAATAAGCGAAGTTTTTACTGGATATTTTGTTACTGATTTATTTACCAATTGTCCATATTTTTATTCCCTCCACCACAATTAGTTGTGAAGAGGGTATATTAAGTTTGTCATTCCGTGTGAAACTTTTTTTTTATTCATCTCAAACCCCATAAAGTATATATATTCTGGGTTCTTAGTGATTCTAAGTCGATTTAGCCATGTCCGTCTGTCTGTCCGTCTGTTGGAAACACGCTAACTTTCGAACAACTCAAAAGAAATGAACAAACTTGGTGCCAAATTGCTTGTAGTTTTCCTAAGCAGTTTGGGATTGAAAATCAGCAAAATCGGTGCAGTAGGACCAGAGCTATGAATCAAAATGTGGAACCACCACCTAAAAAAAAAATGATAATTTTGTTACAAAAAATAACATAAATGGTGGAACAAGGCACGGAATAAGATAAGATTTTGCAAAAATTTGTTTTATTCGACTGGAAATCACGATGTTAAATTTCGTGAAGATCCGTCCATAATTAACTCTAGGCCCCATAGAAACCCTACTCGCCTAAGACCGTAATTAATAATTCATCATAAAAAAATTTGGTACGTCACAGTTTTTTAGGACTAGAAATAACACTGTGAATTTTCGTGAAGAGCGGTCTATAATTTACCCTAGGCCCCATCTAAACCCTACTCTCGGAAAACAGTTTAGTACGCCTAAAGCCGTAATAAATAATCCTATCAAAATATAATTAAATACTTCACTACTCACACTAATAAATTTCGTGATGCTCAGTTCATAATTTACTATAGGCCCCATATAAAGCCCACTGAGCTGTCGGTGGAGGGTATAAAAGATTCGGCACAGCCAAATATAGCACTCTTACTTGTTTTTAATAAATTTGCTTAACCGTTTGTTTATTTTTGTTCAGACTTTTTAACATTAATTCCTTAAGGTTACTGTTGTTGCTAGAAGATTAATGAGGACTGACACCAAAGTAGTCCCGTAATAGGTCTTTGGTGTTAGAGACCGGTTTATATGAATAATACCTATCATTGGAGGGGGCAATTGACTCCATTTGACCAGTCACACATCTATTCTCAATGAACGTGTTTAGTGTTATTCAGTACAATGTAGTATTATTTCGATACAATATCGTATTATCTCAGTAAAACAAGTCTAAGAATTAAATTCAAGAACTAAATTTTAGAAAGTCTCAAAAAATGAGTCACACCACCGGTGAAGACTGTACTGTAATTAATTACTTTTTCTGCCTTCAAGTTCTTCATAAACCAGTTAAATGATTGGTTCTCCTTTCACTGGTCATGAGTTTTCTTTTTCCCAGGACCAGTCTGTTGGACCAATTGACACAAATTTCCCGCAGGGAATATAAAGGATTTTTCAATGGCTATTCAGAGAGGGTTGGTATGTTGGTTACTTTATTGTAAACTGTCATGACCTCCTGTTAAAATCAATAATTAAATAATACCCAAACAAACGCAATTCAAATAAATTTACTCATTGGAAAGAATTAGATAATAAACTCGTACTTTGCATCCTTGGCATCCAATATAGAAAGAAATCCAAAAGCGGTACGTTAACAATTTTTTTCTTTTGCTCTCTAAAGTATAAAATATTTTCTGCAGTCTCTTTGTTATTTTTTGGCACCCTTTTAAGAAAATTAAAAAGCTGCTTATCACAATTGAAGTGACAAATTCAAATCTCATTGAAATTTCCAGCACATGTGACCAAGGAATTTTTTCCTTTTTCTTACAAAAATTCCATTAAATAAAAGGTTTTTTAAAGGCTTTAAACGCAAAAAATATGTTTTTAGTAAAAAAAAACTTTAAATGTTTTCGTAATATCTGTAGATAATACAAAATTTTATTTATAGATTTACGAAAAGAAAAATATTTTGAGAACCTTAAAGCAATGAAAACCCCATTTCCTAAGCAGTTAAAAAACGCAAAAACTATCGGGTTTTTAGCAATAATTTCCTTAATTTCCTAATACTTTTGCTTTTCTTTAGAACATTATTTTCTTTTATATATAAATAATACTTATGTGTACTTGACAACTACATTTGTTTCTTAAGTTAACTTTTCTTGAATTACTACTTCCCTCCTTTTATCTGGTCCTGATTCCTCCCTACCATTGACACAAGTTTGTCAAATGGTCTTTGAAAGATATGCTTAAATAAGTTTTATGTTGGATAAAACATCAGGTCTTAAGGCCAGCCAAAGAAATATCTTGGAAAGTAGATATTTTTTTGTAGTTTCGACTCAGTTGCACAAAGAACAATGTGGCCAATAACTTAAGAAAGATGTCAGCAAAAGATATTTTTTTTAAGAGAAAAATTAAGAAAAGAAGAAAAGAAAAAATTAGTTTTCCAGAAAAAATAAAGAAAATATATTTTTGCAAACAAAAGCATGGCATATGAAGCGAAAAAGGTTTATTGGGTTGCTGTGAATAAATGTAACCTAAAAAGTCTAAAAAAACAAAAAAAAAAAAATAGTCAGTAAGCACAAAATAATCGTTATATTGATTTTAATATTACTAAGTGAAGCAAACACCCAGAAAATTAATTTGCCTTCGTAATTTAAATTCAATATCAATCATGCGCCTTCTTTACTTATCATAATTAATAATACTCATACGCCTGTTTTAAACTTACTTCAAATGTTAAAAATGTTTTAACATTTATTATAATTTTTCCACTCTTTTTCACTATTTATTATCTAAAATTGTTTTATTAAACATTCCGTTTTTTCTGCGAAAAGTTTGTATAAAATATGCAAGGAAGAAAAAACTTTTTTACACACATTAATCATGTAAAATTTATTTCTTTACTGTACGCAAATTGCTATTAAATATATGTATGTTGTTTGCGTTAAATATATGCAAACATTTATATCGTTTTTACTTTAGTTATTTCACCAAGCAACATATGCTTTCAAGAGCACACAGAGAATAAGAGGAAAAACTTAACCCAGGTGCTGCTCTAACTACTCTTACCCGAAGGACACTATGATAAATATGTGTTTATATAAATAAACAACAAACTTTACTACACATATTCTTATAAAATTTAGTAGTTTAATATTAGAAATGGTTCAAAAATTATGAAATATAAAGAAGACCATAGAAGAATATAAAAGAGCTTATAGAAAATAATATAATGTAGACAATAAGTTAGCCAAAAATATCACATATAAAATATACGGTAGAAGAAAGTAGAATATAATAGAATAGACTGCAAAATAGACTATAGAATAAACTGTAAAATAAACTATAAAATAGATTATAGAAATATACACAAGAGTATTGAAGAGGCTGAAATAGAAATGCGTTTGCTTGTTTCCTATAGATACCTGAACCACCGAACCAATTTTTCAGAAATTTCCTGATTACCAGGAAATATGCTTTTAAAGCAAATGGAAGTCGAACCAGGCAATATTTGTCTGAGAAGCTGAGTCGAAAATATCCAACCACTATTTCTCCAAATATTGTTCAACAAATCTTGTTTCATAATTAGCATTATGTCCAGTCGCATATTCCTGGAGTTTGTTGACCCATGCTAGTTTAAATCAAATTATTTATATATGGTACAGTTTGTGTCCTCCGTCCCGTAAAATCTTGAACACTTCCCACATTTAGTGTCTATTCGGCTGGTTAGCCAGGCTTAACATTCAATTGCCACTGATTTGTGTTGCTATAATGGATCTATTTTTCATCGCCAGTGCATATTTGACGCAAAAATAACTTCTATTTATTGTGGTCAAGCAGTATTTAGAAAATGCAAAATTGGGGTTCATCGCCCCTTTATTTTAACCTCTATGGTATCCATTTTTCTTGTCTTGGGATGGATTTTTAAGCAATCCACGTACGTTTTAAACATTTTAAATATTTTGAGCAAAAGCAAACAAAAAAAAAAAACAGCAATCGATTTGCTTTAGCTGAAAGTTCTTGTTTTATTGAAGAAATAAAGAAAAATTACCCGCTTGTAGTGAACAAAATTCGACATTCTATTTTGCAATATTTCGTTTAGTGCTAACTAAAAATAAAAGACAACCGATGTCTAAAGGATGTGTAAGAGATACGCTATATATTGCGAATCTCTCTTTTCTATATTATACACCTTGTAATTTTCCTTAACTTCTGCTGTAGTTCATGGTGTAATTTTTCTACTTCTTTAACATATATTTTAAATTAAACTTTTTAAATCTTTTATTTTTTTTAATAAGTCATAAATGCAGTTTATTATATGTTTTTAGGTAAAAGTTCAGGCAATTTATACGAGATAAATTTTATAGAGATTAAAACAGTTATATAAGCCAGGCAGGTTGTCCAATTAATCAAATAACAGTCTGTGATACGATAATTTCAAGTTTCTTAAAACCAAATGAAAACACTTAAAACAAAAGCACAGTATTTTTATTTCATAAATAAGAATTAGAAACATTTTAGTTTCCTTAAATTTTACAAAAATTAAGAAAAAGTTTTTTTTCTGGTTCCTAATGTTAAGGTTTGTTTTTTTAAGAAAAAAAATTTAAAATAAAAAAATCTTCTTGAAGCAACAGCAGGTGTAACTCCTGTGTGGTATTGATTTCAATTTATTAATATTCGCAACTTGACAAGCAAATGATCAGAAAATGCACAAAAACTAAAAATATCTGCAGGAAATATAAAATCTTGCTAAAAAAGAAATTTGAAATAACTTATGTTGTAAAAGGAAAAGAATATTATAAAACATTAAGGAGTAAAATATGAGTATATAATTAAAATAAAGATTTAAGGACCTTAGAATGACATACAAATTATATAGAATCAAAAACAAATAATCTGCAATTATGGTTTCTTCCTGTCATTTCAGATAATTAAGTCTTGTTGAAGTTAATTGGAAAAAGAAAAACAAACTTCAATTAGAAAAATATTTTAGGAAAGACCAACCAAATTTTGGCAATTAAAGTGATAAACTTTTGTTTAATACATACTTCAGAATGTATATTCTAACTCTTTAAGATATTAAGAGTAAAGCAACTTTAAAGAGAAAAGAAATTCAACAAAAAAATTAAAGAATTTCTAGAAATAGAATTGTATTTTGAGGTTGTCATTGTAGGAAATTTGATTTGACCCTAGAAAATCCTTAAAAAATCTTATGAAATTTTAAAAATTAAAGTTTTTACAGACTTCAATCCTGTTGACAGTAGTGTAAATAATTACCGGAACTAGTGTAAAAGCTTTTTCCTTTTTAAAGTTAGAGCGTACTCAAAGGCGCTTAAAAATGTTTTTCAAAATATTTCTCTTTTTTCCTAGAACTTTCTCTTAGATTTATTTATTTATTTATAAGCTTTTCATTTTGAATACATAATACTTTCCAAAACATTGCTCTCCTAGTTTATTAAAACTATCATTTCATGTACTTAAAGTTCTAGCCCAAATGTCAATATTAATTTCAAATTGAATTCTCTACCAAAAGAATTTCTTTCAAAAATGAAAAAAATATTGATGGACTTTATATTCTTAATCCCTTAACATGAACAAATTTGTCCTATAACGAAAACCTGTCTTCGTTATACACACAACAAATTTATATAGAACACTTTTCCTATCATACTTATAGAGTAGTCTTCTGAAATTCATATCATTTTAAAAGATTGCATGTTTTATTTCTTTCCTCTTTCGAAAGTTCAGCTATCATGGTAGCCTTCATCATTTCAACACACAATAAATCTATAATCTTAACAAAAATCACCAGAAGAATTTCAATGAAGTGTTTGCTGTTGCCTCATACAGGCTTCAGGCTGTATTTATTTTGTTATGAAATAAGAAAAAAAAATGTCAAAAGAAATACTAAAATAAGGCCAGTCAAAAATAAACTACAATAAAAATCAATTTTAAACTTACAATTGACTCTTATAGACGTGTTGTTTTTTACTTTTGGTTAAACTCAAAAAGCTGAAGCCTAAAAAATCCCAAAGGTCTAAAAGACGTAATATTGTTTAATGTGAAAACTTTAAAAATCAAGATGACTGTGTTGTTTAGTGAAAACACGTAACGGCTAACAATTCGTTAAGGTCTTAAATATACATTTTAAGAAGCCAATAATTTTTTTTCTAAATAATTAACAGGAATCTATTATGACAAGGTCAAAGGCCTTTGGATCAAGATTTTCAAAAAGCTTTTAGATTATTTAACTTGTTGAGAGATAAGAAGAGATAAGAGAATAATCTTGTGACAAGTCTAAAATTGAGCTAATAGCTTAGAAAAAAGCCAAGTTAACTACAAACAAAGTTAAGAAACTAATTTAAAGATTATATACGAAGGACAAGACTAAATACAAGACTAAGAAGTAAACTTAATTCAAGACAAGACAAGACAAGAGGTTAGGCTAGAGAAAAGACAAAAGAATAGGCCTTAAAACTGCACCATTGTCGATGCAATATTATTAACTAGACTACACACAAAACTACAAACTGGAATAGAGAATAAAAATTGCAGTGCAGAGTAGAAAATAAATAGAGACAAGACTAGAAAACAGACAAGAAACTAGACCATAGTCAAAAGATTAAACTAGATACTAAGCAAGACATTAGAAAGACTAGACTACAAAATCGACTAGTAACTTAACAAGACTCTAGACCAGAGACCATACTATAAACTTAACCAGAGACCGTCAATAATTTTGACAACTTATTTTTCCTTGTACATTTCCGAAATAAGATTTTAATTTCAGTTCAAAAAGAATTTTAAATTTTTTATAACATATAAGGATGCATGTAAGTGACATGCAGTATTATTTAATGACAATTATTATTTTAACAATGTTAGAAATTTGAAATTTGAAATTAGGACACAGTTCCTTGAACACTCACACATGATTATTTTCATAGCACGTATTTGCAGGGAAAATGGAACAAACTACAATTAATGGCTTTTGCAATGAAAATAAAATTACATTAAAAATTCAGAAAAAATGTATTTTTGATTTATGGCAGTCTTTAACCAAAAGGCAATCTGTATATTTGAATTATACATGCATATGAATACAAATACAAGCCTGGTCAAAATCAAATATATACAAATATTCACATGCGGTTGATGTTCTCACCTGGTGGCCCTTTAGGAGATTTTTATAGTTTTATGTTTTTTTTTTTTTGTTACACTCAGTTTTGTAATGAAACAGTTAAAAAGTTTACTTCGCATACGCATACCCAAAATTTTTTTAATTTTTTTCTCTTCGTATTGTTTCGGCATACATATATTCTCAATGACATTGCATGTACATATGTGCAGTTCAGTTAATGATTCTTTAATAGCATTCGTGTAATAAGTGCTACAGTTTTTAATGAACACATCATAAGCAGACAAGGACATTAAAATTTGCAAAATTTTTTTTAACACATAATCTCAAAATAATATTTTTTTTTATGAAAATTTTAGGAAATGAAAATGATTGATTGCATGAGCGCTCAATCACTTCATAAAAGCTTTTTTAAATGGAATGTTGTTGACAAAAAAAAGCTTTGATTATGGATGTTCATTTTATAACGAGTGCTTGAGATCTGCTTTTAATGATGGATTAAAATATTTTAAAAGGTTTTGTTAATACAGCTGCATTGTTGTAGAAAGAAGTATAAAAACCAACCGGGAATTTATTAATTTAAAAAATCTAAAGGGCACATTGAGAGGTATAAATTTAAATTAGTGGTAGAAAAATTCCAAAAAAAATTGCAAATGTTTCACAAATAATGAACAGAGCAAAAATCTGTTTACATTGCCTAGGCTTAAGTCTTATCTGTGGTGTTGGCCAGAGCTACGTCTCTATGCTTAACTTTAGTCTTGTCTTTGTCTAGCGTGCAAATACTCAAGTAGAGTCGAAAGGGTTCCATTTTGACAATCCCACACTACTCAGTAATGTATTGCCATTAACAGCGGCATATACAGACTTGAGATATTGAGTCCAACAAGTAGCCTCAACATATCTCAGAAGGTTATTAAGTTTGGACGCAGATACTTTCTTCTTTTGCTTTTCTGTTCCAATACGCCCTTCGAGAAAATATATCTCATCCGAAGGATGTGCTTTAAATTTATTAATTGTTATACATACGTTGCTTTCTCTGATCCTAATAACATTAATAATGACCTCTTAAGGGCCATTACAAAAACTTAAAGTTAGCTAAAGTTAAGATTAGGTTGACAGATAGAAATGTGTTATCTGTCGAAAAGCGTCTGTTATGCCGGATAACAGCTATCGGCAAGCTATAATAATGGCTCTAAGTGTCTTGAAAAAAAACTGTCTAGTTTGCTTTTTTTAATTTTGTTTATACTATTTTAGAATAAATTATTTTCCTTAGTCTTGTTTATATTTCTGGCAGTAGTCTTATCCAAAGTGTTTTACTTTCTGTCCTAATGCCCCGGTTTTGGGGATATTAAGATGAGGCATTTTGGAAATTCAGAATCCAGCTTGGATGCACTATCTCTTGGACTAAGGTGAAATTCTCTTCATGAGGACTTAGGTAAAATAGTCTTTTTATAGGACACTAAAATCATTCGAGGCTGCAGTAATGTCTGGAGAATAATTTGGTGAACAGTTGCTTGACACTGGCTCATGATACCACAAAGAACCCACTATAAGAACCCTCGTGGGGTTTTTATAGTGGACGCTAAGTCAGGTTCTAATAGTGGACCCCCTTAAACCATTATACATAACATAATTTATCTGTAGCATTGTCTGTAGCCTTTTGTCTATGGTCTAGCGTATAGTCTTGTCCTTGCCTGGTGTACCGTCTTGCCTCTAGCTTTATTTAAGTCCTTATTGTGGCCATATTTATTCTTATGGTTATATATTAGTTGCATACTTAAGGTAAATTAGTTTAAAAAAACAGTTCTTCTGAAATCTTTTTTTAACCAATATTTTACTTTTCAAGATAAACTTTATGTGTGGCAAAAAAACGGGTTTTTTAATTTTTACTTTACGGTGTTTGACTTATAAACTTAAAGTTAATAAATAATAAACTAAAGATTAAAATAAGAGAATAGAAATGAAAGCAAAAGTAAAAATAAAACAAAATTTTTGAAAATTGATATTTATTCTTATTTGACCTTTATTTTACAACTACTTTTAATTATTTAAGCTTGAGGTCGTTTTTTATAAAAAAATATATTTAAATATTTCGCTAACCTTTGGTTAGCATCGTCAGGAAATTAACAAATTTTAATGATAACAAAATTTTTTCATAATTTTTGACCTCAAGCTTAAATAATTAAAAGTAATTTGTGAAAATTCTTAAGAGTCAAGTTAAGTTTGTTTAATCTTAAAAAGTGTTTATGTTGAAGCCATAGACGGGTATTAAGCAATAACGATGCATGTTTATTTTATAGGAAACGTGTCTGTATTCTTCCAGCTTTTACTTTTATTTCACAAGCTCTTGCACTTTTCCAAAAATTACATGAACGCCCGCACTTGGCACGTATGAATGGAACACGAAAAAGTTATTACGTAATATTATTAGAAAATCATTAAGATGTTTGACTAGAGATTAGTTAGAAGCATTAAGAGCTTTTGACAGATAAAGAAATGAATAGAAAAATATTTTGTAGCTGATTAAATAAGAGATCAATTTAAATTACTTAATCATATACGAAGAAAATGTTTAAAATTTAATAAATTATATAAATTTCTTCGACCTTTTTTATTAAATATTATTTTTTAATATATTATTTAAGCTTAAGGTCACTTTTTTATAAAATTAATTTAAATATTGAAAATTAAAAAATTTAAATTAATTTTATAAAAAATTGACCTTAAGCTTAAATAATTTATTAAACAATAATGTTTTAAATTTAAGTAATAATTATGAGTTATACTCTAGACTTCATAAACATTTTCCTTTATTTAATTTTAAAAACGTTTTTGGATTTTTTTTATCGTAATGTTGCAGAAGTCCACAAATATTATCTAAAGAAAACTAAATTAACATTTCTTTTATAAATCCAATTTACATATTTATAATCTAAATACGAAATAAAATGTTTACTATATTTTTTTTATTTAATTGGATTAAATTTCGTTATTGTTACCGAGCTTAAATTAAAAATGATTAAAACTAAAAATTCAAATGAATTAAGGGTAATTTATTTTGCTTGTTACCGAGCTTAAAAAAATCATATTGAATAATAGCAAATTGAATGGCAAAAAAAATAATTCTAAAGGTTACAAGAAAAGAATTATTTAATATCCATTAAAATGAAATAAAAATATCGTTATGAAAATTACTTTGTTTAAGAGAATTCTAATAATTGTAAAAAATGTTAAACAAATCTTCAAATTAACTTTTTTATGTAACAATAATACACACACACATGTACTTTTTAAAAAGTGAACGTAACAAAAAATATATTGACATATTTGAAAAACACCCTAGAAGTATGCAAAGCAAAATACAAAGTACTATATCCTTCAACCCCCTCTTTTCATTCACTATACAAAATTTGAAAACCAAAAGAATTCTTAAATCCCTAGTGCCTTAAATATATATGTCTGTATTTGTTTTTCTAAATTTGCTTTTATTTGCCTTTTCGCAAAAAAAAAATTAAAGAAACAAATTAGAATTTAAATAGTCTAAAAAATTTGACGACAAACGAACAAATGTCAACATCACCAATCATCTCTATAGCCAAGACACTTATTATGGCTTTTATTTGTTGGCTTCGTAATAAGCCAGTGTGTGGGTGAATGTATTAGGGGTTTTTTGTGTTGCTTTTACATTCGTGTTTAGCTGAGAGTGTGCGATAAGTCCCTGGATGACAATTGTATGAAAAGTTCATTTGCATTGCAGATAATTTAGGCATTTTTAATAAGTAGCCTAAATGTATTGTTGTTGTTGTTGTTGCTTAAAAACAGCAATATTTAAGCTAACAAAAAAAGGATACAAATATAAATAAACTAAATTTTACTGTTATAAGAATAATAAAAATCCAAATTATATCCATAGTCTGTTGACGTGCTTAGACTACTCAATATTGATGGTTACAAAAAAATTCAGTGTATAATTCACAAAAAATTTTTGTGAATTGTTAAACAGTGGTACAATAAAATTCCCAACTTTCTTGGAAGAGATGTTTTTCATGAGCACCTGCCAAATGGCATAATATTAACTGCTTGTTCAGAAACAATGGCCCATATTCATAGTCATAATAAAGTCGACTTTAAGTTAAGTTAAAGTATACTTTAGAAAAAGTCGACTTTATATATGACTATGAATATGGGCCAATGTGTTTACAAACCTATCCTGAGGTGACCCTCAGATACCCGCACACATATACATATATGTAGCAACTTGAGTGCATAGTCCGACAAGATTGAACATACCATTGCTTAGAAGCTGCAACAGCATGTGTACATGATCCTTCCTTCTGGCCTTCAATCAGACCTTGAATTGGATTTTCAGGCTCTTCTTCCCATGACCTTGAGTATAATTCACAACCACCCCGTGTTCGCCGAATTTTCTACGAAAAAGTTAAACCTAAAGCAAATCTTCCTAAAAGATAGTAGTATTTCTCGCAAGAAGTGTACCGTCCTTTGTTGCTTACGCTTTTTGTTCTCGTTGCTTTTTAGGTTTAGGTAATTAACCCGAGTCACAAATTTAAAATTAATAGCCAATTGGAGCCAATGCTACACATCCTTTATATTTTAGGAGGTAATATTTTATCCCAGTAAGGCCTCCACGGCATGTCTTCAAACTTAGAATCTCACAACATGTTGTTTATCTTCCGTATCCAAATTAAATATATTACCTCCGTGGACCGTCAAAAATTTTGTTAAGTAAAAGGTTGATTCACTCTCTGATTAATGGAAGCACCCGAAATTTTTATCGTCCCTTTAATGTGGCCTTCTATTCCAATTTACCACAGTCTTATTTTGTTCGCACTGTTTGCGTTTGCAAAACTTTTCCTTTGTTCAGCTGCAGCCATATCTAGGGTTTCCATTCCTAGTCTAGTCTATAGTAAGTTGTCTAGCGAATAGTATGATCAGTAACTATAGCATATTTTGGTTTTTGGTTAATTCCCGAAAAAGGTCAAGAACTTTGTCTGCAGTCGCTTTGATATATATACCACTTTTAAAACATCCCATGGTCTTGTTAGGGACTTCATTCAGTTTCGTTTTTCTAAACAATTTTATTTTCTGTGTTAATATTGATTGTCACTTTTTTCTTTCCTTTTCTTTTTCACAAATCATGTGCCTTAAAACTTTTTTTTAACTTTCTTCGGCTTGGCTTTTTATTGATTTTTTTTGACGAAATTTTTAGCTTTCTGTTCTCACTCGAATGTTGCATATTTTATTTTCGTTAATTTTATTTAATAATTTACTTCAAATGCTTAAATACGCCTTAAGTACTGACCTTTATAAAACCTTTTGAATTTCATTAACTAAAAATTTTTATGTATAAACTTTGAAAATTTATTATTTATTATTTTTTTAGTGAATTTAATTCTTCCGTAAGTTAAGCAAATAAACAGCATTTTTAAATTATTCTCTCTAAAAACGAATGTTAAGATAATTCTGGGAAAATTTTTCTAAGTTTCAGGAATGTGACATGTTAATTGAACTAAAATGAAGGTTTTATAATTGTTAAAATGTAATCTGCTTATGTGCTTAACTGAAAAACGTCTATTTTTATAATTAATTCATGTTTAGTTTGAGGCTGTCTGTCACTTACTCTGAACTATTTGATATCCTCTTATGTTCTTAACATACATAATTGATTTTAAGGGCCTATGAGTAAAATATTAAATTTGGTATAGAGATTTGATTTTTTTCATACGATAAGTTTGAAGGTAAATTGTCTACAATCTTATAATGATTTTAAGGAAATAATAGGAAAATATTTCAATTTATTTAAACTTGAGTAAAATTCTTAAACAACTTAAGAGCTTTAAAGCATGTATGGAAATATTTTTGTTCTATTAAACGTGTGATTGTTTCCTATCTGAGTTAAAATTAAATATTACTCATGCGATTTCAAACATTTAATTAAAATTTTTTTTATTTTTTCAATCTTTACTTAACTTTTTCTTAACATATTCATTTCATTTAACAATTTTTTTCCTTTTAAAGTATTTATAAAACTTGATTTAAAACTCATTTAACTAAATGCCTGTCATTTGCTTGGAAGGTGAAATATTGCAAACCTTTTTTCATGGAAAATGTTAACGTATTTTATAAACTGAAACATAAATAAGTTTTAAATGTTTGTTCTATATTTTTAACTGTACAAAACTTTCCAACTAAGAAGAGTTGACAGTGCATATACGAATTGTTTTCTGATAGCAAGTGTATGAAAAGCAGGTTAATTGAACATTTAAATTTAAATGGGGAGTTGAAAATAAATTTGCAAGACAAACCAACGGTGTGTTCAGTGGATAAGTCAGTAGTCTAATAAGAACTTTTGGTTATATTTTAAGAAGTCTTCTCAGTAGTCCTGCCTGAGTGCTTATCTGTCCTCTAATAAGCAGTTCCACTATGTTGTCGAGCGAGTAGACTAGTAAGTTGGCTGGTCAGTAGACTATTTAGTAGTATTGTCTGCAGTGTAGTAAGTTTTCTAATCAGCACTAAAGGTTGTAGTACAACGTCATAACCAATAGTTTAGTCAGTAATAGTATTAGTTCGGTTCTATCCTTCAAAGCATGGGCTTAGTCTGTAGTCTAGTCAACAGTTCAGTTGATATTCTAAGCATTGGATTAACATTTGTGCTGGGCATTTGGATAATTTAGTTGGTCTAGCTAATAGTCTATTCAGCAATCTTATAACTAGTGCATTTAGTAGTCCAGATTGCTGTCTGGGCAATAATGTAATTGGTAGTCTGCTTAATAGCCTAGTCAATTACCTAGTTACCAATTTTATTCGTAGTCTTAGAGTTGGTTTTTAACATCGAGTTTTATCTTAGCGGCAAACTATAATAAATTAATCTGAGAATAAACTTAATTGAGTACTAATTGTATTTGCCGTTTTTAAGAGGTAGTTTAAACGTCGCAGCATTGCTATAGTAATTGGCAACAAATGGCAACAACATATTTTAAAATGGTAACTTTTTACAACCCACTTATCATTTAATTCTTATACAAAGAAAATAAATTCTTATAATTATTTTATTTAGGTTTTTATATGTTTCAGAATCACTAAAGTCTTCATCTTTACTAGAATAATTCATTTTTCTGTTTTCCAAAAAAATTTTTAACAGCTGCATTTGTTATACTTCTGTATGTGTTGACATTTGATGATTAAGTTTAAACCACCAACATTGGCCGCTTAAACTGGCAACAAAAGTAATTAATCCTCATCTTAAAAACTAAAAACACAAATTAAAGATTACTAAATCTCTAATCTCCATGTTAAAAGCCCACCCTTATTAGTTATCTAAGCAAATGATTTGAACATTTTATTTTGTTTTTATATTTACTACGGTCGTTTGCAGAAGTTTGTTGTGCGTTTTGTTGTATCTATTTATCTAAGTTTCATTTAAAAATTACTTTCCTAGATGTTTTAATATCAAAAAGTTTTAAAACTTTTTTAATTCAATTGCCTAAATAAATAAAATTTTATAATGAACTTTAAAAGGAACCTAAAAAACCCCACAAACATTTCAAATCAAATATGTAGTATGAATTTTGGAAACAAAGCTTAACAGAGTATTTTTAAAATTTTTTTTACTTTCCTGTAAAATTTTATAGAAAATTAAAACAAACCCCAAGGAAATGGTGTATAAGAAAATTAAGTTCAAAAATAATGAATTTATTAATTTCGACCATTTTTAAAAACTTTGTGAATTTGTAATCCTTTTATACTTTTTAGAGTAGACATTATACATTATTATGTACTAGACTGGAATATATGCATGTGTGGTAAAGTTCTGTGTATAGAGAAGCAGAGGAGGAACATGTGTGTGTGTAAATACTTTACAATTTTTGCCAGTGTATGTAAATAAGTAGAAGTTTAGTAACATTGAGTTCGTTAAATTACTAGCAAATGGAGTGGAGAACCAACTGTTCTGGTCGTAGTTGTGTGTTTAAACATCTAGTTAAATTTGCATAATAATCTTATTTTAATTAGAAATGATTTAAGGGCAACAATTAAAAAAATAAAACTGACAAGTTAAAAATCATAAACCTTATCAAATATCTACATATGTGGGTTGTGATTTTAAAATATCAGGCTCTAACAAACTAAATAAAGCACGTTTCCTGAAACGCAAAAGGCCCTACCTGACAAAAAAATAGAAAACGACTTTTTCATTAAATTTAATGTATTGCATCAACACATATTTGGAATCTTTCGACTAACATTTGCAATTTTAATTAGTATTGTGGTAATTTTGTTGAACTATTAATGGTTTTTAATCCAAATTTTCAATATTCTTAATCCGGCTTAAGTTCATCAAATTTAATTTTCATTAAATTATTTTTATGAAGAAAGGAATTTTACAACATGACAATTAATTAAAATTGTTATTGATAATCATTCATTCTTCACTGACCTGACAAAAAACAAAAATCCTAACAACATTGTAAATTATCAAAACAACTGGTAGGTTTTACAATTAGGATAACAATTAGTTATAAACAGTTTAATGCAATTTATAAATTTATCATATTAATTAGTTTTTCCTTCTTCTGTAAAATTTTTAAAAATATTTTAGGTAACGATATGTAGGAATTATTTTTTTTTAATTTCCTAAAGTTTCCAATTTCTTTTTTATATTATTTTCCAAATGTGTCTAGAGTTTTCTACCTTTACTTTACATTCCCTATTAAACCAATAACAATTAATAAAACTTAATTGATTTAAAAAAAAAACTATGAACTGTTTAAAAAAAAATTTAGTCATCTTCAATAATTTTAGTTTTTAAGAGTCAATTTGCTAATTAAAAAATGCAGAGCAAGAAAACAAATGATATAAGAGAAAGAAAAAATTAATGTAAGAATATTAAGAACTAAAAGCTATTTAAAACATTTCAATATATTTGTTTGTGTTTTCTTGCATTTTGTTTTTATATTTTTCGTTAAAATCCTTTTTTTATTGAACAACCATTCCATTTAAAGCAAAAGTTATTACTTCTCATTAATCAAGTTATCATTCTTTGTTGAAAAATTGAGTAGTTTTTTCCTCATAGAATTGTCGAAATTTTTACAATTGTTGAAAGTATGTGGTTGACTTTTTTTATTATACACTTTTAATACGGCCGATAACATCCCATCGATAAGTTGTGAAAACGGGACTTAAACGGCAAAAGCTTTTCCTTACATGCAATTAACACGCTTCAATTATTTTTAAAAATTTCATAAATTAAGTTGTGTTTTTTTTTTGGCTTATTTAACATTAAATGATATAATTGGTATTAGATTTTGACTTTAAGAAATATTTACATATATTTTTTTTACAATTTGAGCAAATTGTGGTTTTCATTTTCATTAAGGTTGTTCTAAAATTGCATAAATAATTAGGGAAAGCAGTAAAGCTGAAACTGAAAATTATAAAAAAAGAAAATCTCATTTCAAAAGCAACACGTCAAGTGTACATACATTTGTATATATAAGTGTTGTGTCAAAAAGAGTTAGAGTTAGTGAACAGTTAGAGTAGAGTTAGAGTAGAGTTAGAGTAGAGTAAGAGTAGATTTAGAGTAGAGTTAGAGCGGAGTTAGAGTAGAGTTAGAGTAGAGTTAGAGTAGAGTTAGAGTTAGAGAAGAATTATAGTAGAGTTAGAGCAGAGTTAAAACATGGTAAGAATATAGTTAGAGTAGAGTTAAATTGCAGTAAGAGAAGAGTTTGTAAAGTGTGAAAGTTAACTGTTGTATCATGCTTCAAATGCAAATATTTTATCTCTGTAATTTTTTCCCTTACTTTTATTAAAAATTTTGTTTATTTTGTTATTTCGGTTGTACATGTGATAATGTGTTAATGTTTGATAGTTTCCATTAAGTAACTCTTAATACATTATTTTATTCATGCAACATTTGAGTTTACATTTTGAGTAATGAACATGTTAAATACAAGACATATTATATATAAAATTTTAAGTATTTTATACAATTAAATAGGGAAATCAAATGATAACTTTTACAAGGGAAACCGTAGAGCAGAGAGAAAATGGTATTTCTCAACTTCTTAAAGAATTTTTGTTTTTTTTTTTGGTCTTTACTTAAAATAAGCTTTATATATTACTTCTCAAAATAAGTTTCTTATTCCATTTAGAAGACTCCTTAAACTACACTTTTTGTTTTGATATTGCATATATTAAGGCTACATAAATACTTATTTTTGCTAAGATTGCAAAAATAAATATTTTCTTCAGACTTTATTTTTATTTCATTATTGTTTATAGCTTAGTCGTCCTTTTTTATCTCTGTCTTTTCCTCAACCTTAAAGTCATCACTCAAAATCACCAAAACAAAAATCTTGAAACATTTGCACGTCCTCCCATGTAAATGTCTCCTAGCTGTCATTTGTGGCCTGATGTTGCATAGACCGGTTAGTCCAAAGAACGAAAAAAATGATAAAGAAAAATGCCAGAGGCCACATAACACCGCAAATATAAATGTACTTTAATAGATACATACACATATGTATGTGGCCAAGAATATAAAACAAATCTTTTCAAGATATTTTATGCAACAAAAAATATTTAAAACAGTTTTTGCCCATCCCAACATTCATCAATCATTCTGTTGAAAAATGCTGGTTGGCTTGATAGTGTTTGTGGGTTTCAAGTGGGAAAAACAATAAAATTCGCTTAAGCGGCTCATGCACTTGCAATAAAATTTTTCAATTTTACGTATTGTACAAAAGTGAAATGTGTTGGCAACATTGTACAATGTTGTTTATGTTATTCCTATAGGTTATGTTCGCCGTTTTGTCGAATGAAAGTTAAGCAATATTAAAATTGAAACTTATTGCATAATAAAGCACAAAATGGAAATAATGTGGCGAATATCATATACAATAATATTACAAGTGAATGGGCCGCTAAAGAAATAATTTTATTAAAAACCGAAAAAGAAATTGTTCAACAATTTGTGCAGAATTTGCATAAATGCCTGCTAATTAAATGAAGCCAAAAAATAAATTCAACAACTGACTTCTGATCAAAGGCAAATAGCACCTACCTAAAGACCCTAAAGAACAGCAACTGCTACACAGAAAAAATAGAAAATTTACTTAAATTAAACAATTCATTCAGACAATTAAATATTTTACTAATTTTGCCCCTGCAAAAGAATTGATCATATCAATTAACGGATTTGTATATTCGAGTCATGCCACACAAATTTAGTCAATTTAAAAATTAATTGCATAAATTAAAAAAACACAACATGTGCACAAACATTTAAATTTATGTGTTTTTATTAAAAAAATTAATTGCAGCAAACAATAAATTAATTGAAAAAATTAAAGTACATCAATCAATTTTTTAATTGAAAAAATTTTGACAAACATTTTTTCTGTGTAGATTTCGTTTTATAATCCTTAGCAAATTTGTAATTGTATTTTAATTATGTACCTGCCTGTCTCTTCCACTTTATTTAACAAATTGAATTGTTAAAATTTCATTCAACGCACCTTCTGGTGTATCCTTTACAACCATTTTGTGTTTTATTCTTGGTTTTTTTTTACAAAAATATTGCTTTGCTTTTCATAAGCATAATTAAAATTTTAAAATCAGCACCAAAAGGTTTCCATAAAAAAAAGAGAAAATGCAGGAAGAATTAAATTAATTTGTGGCATGAAAGATTACTTACATTTCACATGGTGTGTAATTAAACAACAATAGTTGTCGTAATAAAAAGGACTTCTCTTTAGCAACGCTTATGCGAAAAAAAGATCTTCATACGTACGCAATATTTACTCATCCAGGTAACTCATCTGCTAAATCAATTTTTACAAAATAAAGTTTAAGAACTTTCTTTTATTTAAATTTCAATTCAGTTCCTACAAATAGACAACTCAACAACTTTACAGATTTAATCACCTGAATGAAATATGTGAATCATCGTTCTGTTAACCATAGAAGTAAAAACATGGGATCGAAACATTTGCATTGACCTACATGAATTTTAAAACCGATGAGGTAAAACAACATAAAACAATTTTAACGAGTTTTTGTTGCTTTTTGTTAAACCCATTAGCTCATTTTTTCCAAACTTTTGTATTGTTCGTTTTGATTGTCATAAACTTGTGTATAATATTTTACTAGTTCAACACAGTACTGTTGATATATTTACTGCAGCAGTTCTTTTCTGCTAGCAAAGGAAAGAGTTTACAATAAATTTAGTGTAAGTGAAATGTACAACAAAACAATTTCCAGTTTATTTAGCAAATGTCCATAAGTCATTTAACAATAAAGACAGAGATAAAATTTTTTTCTAACAATGGAAAGATTCAGATTGCTGAAGATTTGTATTCAAGGTGTTTTCATTATTTTGTAAGAGTTATGAGTTTTCAATGGAAACGATATTCAAGGTAGTAAGAATTTTAAATAAAATTATCTTGAATACTTGAAAATTTATAATATTTTTTTTTAATGAAACCATATTATTTGGTTAAAAAAGAAAATATAAAAAGTCGTATAAGTCACGTTATTTATAGATCAAACACGTATTGCCTATAGGCATAGCGTACGAAAAACAGTACTACTAAATGTCGTACACTAAAGTATGCTTCAAAGTATTTGCTTTGTTTCTTTACTGCAAAAATCTTGCTTTTAAAACTCTATGTTAGCTTTTAAAAAGTTCTTTCTGAGCAGCATACTTTTCAACTTTATTAATTATTCACATTTGTAGTATACTTTTAGCAGCGTGTTTCGCTAAAGTTTCTTTAATTTATTATACAAGTTTTTTTTTGTGGTTTTTCTTCGAATGCTTTATAATATTTTTGCAATTTTGTGGCCGCTTCTATTGAAAAGTTCGCCCAACATCTAGAAAAACTTTTGTCCTCCAACGGCTATTTGTTGAAGCATAGAATTTTCGGTCCTTCAACATTGTTGTAAAAGGACCATTTAAAATAAAATTAAAACCCAAACTGTTTAAAAATAAAATTTTGAGAATTTTTTAAAAAAGGACAATGATGATCAGAAAAGCTGGAAGAATGGGAAAATTGTAATTAGACATAATGAAACTTTAATGAGATTAATAATGTAAATTTCATGAAAAAATTGAATTTTAATTATTAAGCTAAAAATTTAATAACGAAAAGAGAAATGTAAGTTTTGTTTTATGAAACTTATCAAAGAAATGTGTTTGGAATTGTATATTTAACCATACAATATTATTTAAAAGTCGTAGTTTCATACAGTTCATAAAAAAAAAAAAACAAAAAACCTGACAACAAAATTTAAAAGTTGCGGTTTAAGAGCCACGAATTCTTAAAAAGTTGCATAAACTTTTGCAATTGTTGCATTACTCGAGTGTTTCTCTCATCAAGGTCACACTGTAGTACAGACTTTTATTTAAATTCAATTCAAAATTTTTGGGAAAAAATAAAGGGACACAATTAGTTGGTTTACGGGCACAAAGGCCGCAACTCATTAGTTTCAATAGGATAAATTTCATTATATTTTCTCCAAAATTGTAGTTTAGGCACCAGGGTTACACAGCCGGCCCGTCTGACTGACGGACGTCGTTAAATCGATTGAAAGCTGATCCTTAATCGATCGTTATATCTCTTTTTTTGTGTTACATACATACCTCATCATGACAAAACAAATTTAAAACAGTTACAAAAAACAAACAATTAAAAAATGTTGCATATTTTTTGGATTTTTTTATTAGATAATAACAAAATTATGACTAAAAGTTTTGTATTATAATTAAATTCATAAATCAAAGATATAAAAATCAGTATTAAAATGTATAATACGTAAGATAATTTTAAAATTGTTGCTTAATATCAAGAAGCGTTTACAAAATACAATTTTTGCTTTTCGCCCATCCTTATTTTATATCCTTTTTTTTTTTATCATTTATGGACTATTCATCCACCTGCTGTAAATTAACAAAAAAATTTTTAATTTACCCCAAATAACACAAAACTTTTTGTGTGTTTTTTCTTTTTTTACTTAACAAACGTGGTTTACTGGTCAAATGTGTTTTTGAAATATTAATGGCATTAAACCAAAAATATTAATGAAATCAAATTAAAATCTAAATATAATAAGAATTCCTGGTGTTCGGCCAAGAATAAAAATATAACAATTTAAGAAAAAATTAATAACTGCATTTTTTTGGTAAATTAAATTTATTAAAATCAAAAACACGTACTTATAAAAATTAAAACATTTTCAAACTTAATTGAAAAAAAAGATAGAAATGGAAATAAATTACATTTTTGAAAGGTTTGAAGTAAAAATTTACAAAGAAATATTTGATTTGCTTTAAATTATTAAAAGGAAATAAGAAAAATACTTTGCTTAACCCAAAAATATACCATCATTTTTAATTCCACAGCAATAACTTAACGTGCCAAAATCAAAACTAAATTTTCATTAAAAAATTCTAAGAAGCATTATAAAATCATGAAAAATCTAATTATACCGCTAAATTTTTAATTTTCCAAAAAAAGGTCCTTAAGGCTAAATCACTCTATTTATTGTTTTAATTTTAAACTTTTGTTGTATTTTAATTGCAACTTAATTTTTGTTCTGCTAAATTAATTTATTGTTCTTTTTAATTTGAATTTTTCGGCTGGGGGAACTTATTTTAATAAGAAAGTTACTGCTTAAATTATTGAAGCAATTATTTTATGAAATTTACACTTTAAAATGATTTTTTTAATTAAAGGAGTAAGACGAATAAAAATAAAAGGACAAAAAATACAGCAATCAAGAAATTTTCTGTCTGTAAAAATAGAACACGTGTGTGTTTTAATGAAGTTTAGGAGGGTTAACATTTGTCATTTATTAACACTTAATAAAAATAAAATAAATTGTGAAAATAGCAAAGTTCCTTTTTTAATTCAAAATGTCCAATTTTCTGCCGAAAAAAAACATTCGACGAAAGTTTTGCTTAACTTTATTAATTTGAAAAAAATGCAGCTAAAGCACATCGTATATGCCTCACATTTAAGTTGGTGTTAATGATTTACAAGTTTTGAAAGTGTCGATTTTAGCATGGAAGACGTAAATCATTTAGAGAAGCCAAAAAGGATCGTAGATGATGAATTGGAGGCATTATGAAAATTGATAACCCTCTTAATAGAAAATTTTAAAACGTTTGATGGATTCACCCAAAAGCACAATTGGTACACATAATGAGAAATGAACTTACTGCGAAAAGTAATATCGAAGGAAACTGCCCAAGAGGAAGCAGAGAGTGTTCTTGGCTTAGGAAATTTTAAGAATGGACAGACCACCCGGATGAACGAAGTCTCCGAAATATAGACATTTCATTTCATTAAAGAAGAAAAAAGCCCACAAATTCGTATGCAAAAGAGCCGTATATCAATCAAACAACCCCATTCTCCGCGCCATGTGTACGAATATATCCTGGGGATATTTCACGATTTTGTGTTACACCTTCGGACGATAAAATATCCGTTATACCGCAAAATTAGCAAATCTTCCTTTTTAGGGATGATTGCCGCTGATCATAGAACTTCGTTCTTCGACTGGTCATAGGGGAGGGTCCTTCGCGTCTGCTGTGATTTGTACCCAAAATCGTCTAGTGTAGTTACTATAGGCTGATACATTCCTTCATGAGCTTATATAGGGGGTAACAATAACATTAAAAGCAATTTACTTTCATTTAATTTTAAATTAATTTTTAAATGTTATTTAACATTTTATATGGCAAATTCTAGCGCTGATATAAACAAATATATGATCAAATACTTACTTTTTACTTTTAATAACTTACAAAATATTCCAGCTGATATTCCGGCTCACGTTTTAATTAATATAAAAAATTGTTAAGGCAAACGTGATTATAACAGTTAGAGCTTTTAATAATTCCTATTTTATACTCCATTAGTGTCCACCTTCTTGTAGTTGTTTTTCCATCACGCTCTTGACTCTAATGTTATTTACCTCCTCCATAAATTGTAGGAACATGTTGTTTTTATTTCCGACTAATTCCTAAGAGAAATAAATATATTCTTGACTAAAACAAAAAAAATACTCCACAAACAAAAAGAAGACCAGAAAAAAATCTCAAGTGTTTTTTTTTGCGTAAATATTTACAAAATAAGCCAGCATTCATTTTTTAACTTAAAAAGCAACAGAGAAACAACATTAACGGCTTAGCAATGTAAAATATTTAAAGAAGTTACAAAATACTGCTAAAAAGCTACAAAGAAAAAACTATATAGTGTATCCAACGCCATTTATGGTTAGAGCTAAAGAAATCCTTAAAACTCCTTAAGAATTGCAAAAGAAAAAAATATAAACTTAAATGCACAAAAAGACAATTCAAGGATACGACAGCAATTTAAAACTATAAATTACTTGTTCATTTCATAAGAATTTAACTCGAAAAAAAAATAAAATACTTTCCAGAATTTTCAGCTAATTTCTAATGAAATCCTTGAACTTTTGTTTCCTTCTCATATTTAAGCAATTTTTATAGAAAATTTCTAGTATTTACAAAATACTTAACCTCTGAAAGACTTGCACAGTTAAAAAGACTTAATAGAGAAGAAAGAATTATCGTTATTTAGATGAAATTGTGTGCAAAGTTTTTATTTTTCTAAAGGCAGCGGAACTTGTTGGTATTATTTCAAATATGTTTTTTAATAATAAATACAAAAAGTGTATATCAAAAATTGAGAAAAAAGAAAAAAAAATAGAAATTTTTAAATAGCAAAAGTATACTAAAGCTCACTGTCTTGGCTTATGTCTCGTTTGTAGAATCGATTATAGTTTTGTTTACAGCCCTGTCTACTGTAGATTAAGGAAAAATTAATATTAAAAATAATTAAGGTCAGTTGCCTTTTCTGGACGTCAAATTTTTGGATATTTGTTCAAGCAGTGCTCGTCATATAACACGAATAACACGAACAATTTTGACCTCCAAGGCATTAACTGTTACTAGTTTTTAAGGTTAACCCAGGGACTTTTAGAAGACTTACATGGAATAATCGACAGCTATCAACTCGAACCATCTTGGAGGGAAATTGACAGTTCTGAGACCACATATTGCCCGGTTCGATGTCATATATATATTTTCATACCAAAAATAATTGATCATGGTTCGCGAACCATCTCTGTTGCGCGTAACGCCATCGTCTTATTTCATAGTTTTGCCTAAATCGCCTAAAACCTTGTCCATAGTGTAGATTAAAAACTTATCTTTATAATGGTCCATTATCTCTTTTATATTTTCATTGATAGTCTCGTTCATATTTTGATCAAAGTTTCGCCTACGGTTGCGTCTATAGTGTAAGCAATGGTGGGCTCTATAGTCCCTTTCATTATTTTATCATTAGAGCTGTCTAAAATCTTGTCTGTGGTCGTATCTGCATTTGCGTCAATAGTCTCATTTATGTCAGGTTCATAGTCTCATCTATAGTATCGTCCATGGTTTCGTTTATAGTCTTATATATAATCCCGGCTATAGTCTCGCGTCTATCGACACATTCAAAGAATTGTCTATAGTCTCGTCTACGGACTCTTCAATGGTCTGCTCGATAGTGTCCACAAGAGTCAAATCTATAGTCCCATTTATAGCGCTGTCTCTAATGTCGTTTGTAATTTCTCATCGGTAGTCTCGCCGAAAGTCACATCTATTATTTCATCGTGTCTCCACTCTTTTCTTATTTCTTATCAATAACCTGTTCTAAAGTCCATTATATTGATTATTCTAAAGTCTCTTCTGTAGTCGAGTCCAAACTGCTTTCTTTGTTCTAGTTCATTTTAATACGCTCCACCACAATTAGTTGTGAAGAGGGTATATTAAGTTTGCCATTCCGTGTGAAACTTTTTTATTAATAATCTCAGACCCCATAAAGTATATATATTCTGGGTCCTTGAGTGATTCTAAGTCGATTTAGCCATGTCCGTCTGTCTGTCCGTCTGTTGAAAACACGATCACTTTCGAGCAACTCAAAAGAAATGAACAAACTTGGTGCCAAATTGCTTGTAGTTATCCTAAGCAGTTTGGGATTGAAATTCAGCAAAATCGGTGCACCCACCACCTAAAAAAATGATAATTTTGTTACAAAAAATAACGTAAATGGTGGAACAAGGCACGGAATGAGATAAGATTTTGAAAAAATTTGTTTTATTCGACTGGAAATCACGATGTTAAATTTCGTGAAAATCCGTCCATAATTAACTCTAGGCCCCATAGAAACGCTACTCGCCTAAGACCGTAATTAATAATTCATCATAACAAAATTTGGCACGACACAGTTTAATAGTAATAGAAATTACACTGTGAATTATCGTGATGACCGGTCCCTAATTTACCCTAGGCCTCAAATATACGCTTCTCCCGGAAAACAGTTTAGTACGCCTAAAGCCGTAATAAACAATGCTATCAAAATAAATTCTCGGTTCATAATTTACTAAATGCCCCATATAAAGCCCACTGAGATCCGCCACGGCCGAATATAGCACTCTAACTTGTTTTTAGTCTCTGGTTACTTACTTGTCTTCATTTATATTTTCGTTTTGATTATGTGCTTAAAAAAAGCTTAAAAAAGAATATACAAATTACTTTTGAATCTCTTAAATGGCAATTACAGAAATGGCCATTGTGTTCTAATAACAGTGAGTGTCCTTAGAAAAAACAAGTTTATATAATTTGTAATTTTTAAGTAGTAAGAAAATAAGCTTTGACTATAATAACTACTATGCATATATTAAGTTTTGTAATCATGTAATTGGTAAAACAAAACGGGAACAATTTTATAAAAATCATTTGAAATTATCATAATTATGAATTCAAAAAATGTTTTTTTAAAACAGAATAGAGAAATAATGAAAGAAACTTTTTAGGTTAGTGACAACGATTTTATATATATTTATAGAAAAATTTAAATTTGTTTTAACAAACATTCATACATAAGTAAAATAAAACCATTATATTAATGTTTTCTTTTTCTACAAAAATCAAAAAGCCATTAAAATAATGTAAAATAAGAACACAAGTGAAAGATAAGACAAAGAAAAGAAAATAACACATTTATGGTTCCTTAAGGAATTCATACAAATTGTACGCCTTTCTTATTTTTGTATCGAATAACAAAAACACAAGAATATTCTTTTAATCTTAAAAGGACATGAAAAAAGGTACAAAAGTATGTGAGTACATAGTACTTAAATTCTTATGGCCATTTTCTCAATGTACTGACAAACTGTCTGTTACTTAATGTCAACATAAATTAATTAGACCGATAAACTGTCTGTTAACGATTTTGGGTTTTCTCAATATACCAACAAAAAACATTGTTTTGAGTAGGCATGACCTGTAAAAGTCAGCTGATTGAATTTATCTGTACAGTAAATAAAAGAAAAATAAATAATTGGCAGATGAGGGCTGGTTAGCTTTGCGACAGAATAAAAGAAAATGAGACATTGAAAAAACCTAATTTTTTAAGCTGCAGTTTTTCGTTGGAAAAAAGATAATCGTGTAATGAGAAAACGACCATTAGAGTATGTATACGATTTTTATAACGAAATATAAGACATTTAATAGAAAAAGCAGCAGGAAAAGGCCTAAATTAAAGAAAAGTTGTTTCACTTTTTGTGATTGGTTGGCCTTTAAAACAAAAAAAAAAAATTAAATGAACGCTTAAATTACATAATGTTTTTAGCAAATGGCAACTGCCGTTACTGGTCATGTACTTGTTAACGATGCATAACACACCTTCATACAAGACTCACATTATTCATTATTTTATAGTCTTTTTATTACACATACTGCTTCTGTGCTTTCGTCAGTTATTCTGAAGATTCTTTAAATTCTTCCTAAACAGATGTTTTCATCGTTAAACAAAAGCCCTTTTTCATTTAAAATAATGTAGAAAGAGTCATACAGAAAAAATTACAAGAAACAGAATTTCTGTTCAAACTTGTATGATGTAACAACACAAAGGACTTTAATTATTGAGGATTGTTTTGCGGTATAAATTAGAACTAACGCATGTTTACAAGGACTAACCCAAAGAAAGTTTTACACATATGAACAAAAAGAAAATACAGCCCTTAGAAAATGTTTCATTTTCATAAAATAATTTTTCAACAAATTAAATCAGCATATTTTTTGCTTCACCCTTACGATTGACACAGTAAGTACATACAAACAAATTTTGCACCCAAATCCAAGATTGTTTCGAACCCACCCACACTGTGGTAAATCACAAATCTAGGTGCACAAAATAAAAAAAAAATGTCTGGCAACATTCCTTCTGATCGTTTAGTGAGCTTCTCAATACAATAGGTAACTGTAATTCATGTTTTGTTTTTGTTTGTTTTTAGCTCTGATTAGCATAAATAAGCTTTAAAGTCAGTTGTTGTCAGCACGTACATTCAGATTTCAAAGGGAAGCGTATTTTTTGTGTGACTTCGGTTTATGATTAAAAAGGCTACAGTGATTTTATTGTCATAATTTTTTTTCATTATGATAAAGCTCTATTTCAAGGAAATATATTACAATTTTCATTCAATTATTTCCATTGTAAGTATTAAAAAAATTTTTTTTTTGTAAGAAGTTCAGAAAGTGCAAAAAATAAATTATTTCCTTTTTTCAAGTTGAGTTAAAGCTGTTGATTCCGAATAATTCCGGCGTAAAACTATATTTGGGTTAATCTTTTAAGTGTTCACTTTAAGATAAGTCAAAAACATCTTGCGCGTTTTTGCGACCGCCATACATTTTTTTTCACTTTTCCAGTATGACCTGCACTCTTTGGCGAAAGGAAATTTTTGAAGAATGGGTAAAAACTCCCAAAATACATTGGAAAGACGTATTATTGACGTTAATAATGGTTAGATATGCCCTTCAAGATATACTAGAAGTAGAGTTTTTTTTCCGGCAAAGCGGGATTTTTTTTTAAAATTTCTCGGGATCCCGGGATCCCGCTCCATATTCATTTATATATTTGATCTCATTTTTTATATAATTCAGGAGTGAGAAGTGAACCTAACGCGATTAATTAATTTTGTCCAGCTAGATTTGCGATCTACCACACTGTGCCACCTCGAGAAAATTTTATTTTGACAAAAAAAAAAAAAAAAAATATATCTTAATTAAAAGTATTTCAATACCAACTCGAACAATTTTGACCCCTACTGGAGAAAAAAGAAATTTTAGAAACTTTTTTGACCCCAACTTAAAAACATATTTGCAAAGACAACTTTCGACACATAATTTAAAAAAAAAAATATTATAAAAATTTTTCGACCTGAACATAAGGCAATCCAATATAAGAAAATGTTGCTTTAGAACAAATTTTCGATACCTAATTAAAAATTTTTTTGTAAAAAGTCGTTCAGCCTAAATACAAGAAATTTTTTAAATCACAACTCGAGAATAATATATCGCTCTAAACGGAAAAAAGTGAAGCACACTGAAAATGTTTCGTCTCGTAACCCTAGAAATTTTCTTTGTAGCCGATATCTTCCCCTTAACTAGAGCATTTATTTCATTCAATATGTTTCACCCTACACTGTAGAATTTATTTAGGAGAATATTTTTCTCTGCTCAACTACAAAAATGTTTTCTATAGAAAATATTTCACCCTCAACTCGAGAATTTTTTATATTAGCAGGTGTTTCCGTCTCAATTTTATTTTTTATTATTCTTTTTCACTTGGAAACATAAAGCTTCTACAAGTGTATTCCCACTAATTCGATCGTTGCATAAGATTTTAATTTCACCAAAATGTTTGTCTGTTCTTTTTAACTCTTTTAACGCCGAAATGCCCACCTGGATATTTTAATTCTGTTGCCTATGCCTTCATCTCCATTTTCAGCAAATATTATAAATTTTCTGTATTTATTTATAAGCCAAACATTAAAAATGCACAGAAAAAATGTTTCACATATCCAAAAATGTTTCTGAATTTTTATCTTCAATTTTAAATTTATAGATAAATTTAAGCGATTTTCCTATTTTCTTTGAATTAAAATGTTCTTTATTATGCTTTTTCCTCATCTATTTGTATACAATTTATCAGTTATTTTCTTTTTTTTATTTTGTTAACAGTCTATTACCTTCAGTCAACCAAAAACCCAAATCGTACAGACATCCTTCAAAGGAAATAAATTTGCTTTATATAAAACATGTTGCATACTCGAAGGCTTTTCGCTAGACTGACTGATGACTGACTGACGACGTACTCTCTTAATAGCAAGTTCAAGGCGAGACACAAACTAAAATTGCAACAAATAAAAAATAAATCTTTAGTATCTACTACGAGACATTTGTTAAAGCCTTGAAACGCAAAGTGCTCATGAAGGTTTTATAAAGGTTAATATCTAAAGTATAGTTTTGGTGGCAACAAAAGTGATAAAAAATGTTAAGTGAGAATGAACTTAGTTTATATGCTGCATATATTTTCTAAAGAAATAAATCAAAGCAAACAAAATGATGTATATATATTTTCTTTCACACATAGATTTATTTGTTAAAAATCTTGCAATTATGTACAACATACTTTCGGGCTGAAACATATACATATGTCAAAAATCAAAGATACCCAGTAGGAAGTCAAACACATTTTTAAGTAATTTCAAACTGGTTTTTTATTACCACATCTAGTTGATTAAGTGACTTTTTTCCTTGTCGACGACTCATTATTTTAACATAGGCATGCCATAGGCAGTAGTCAATTGGCCATCTTTGCATGACATTTAAACTGACTACTAACTACTTATTGTTCAACCTATTTGTAGTTAATTAATAATATAGTCGGTTTATAATAAATTATTTAAATTTGAAATAATTTTTGTAAAAAAAATATATGTTCCTTTGAACAAACATGCATATTTTTATATAGAAAATAATATTTAAGAACATTTTGCATCAAATTGCTTTAAAGGATAATGTATAATAGTGCTGAAATAAATACGCTACATAATTTCTAGTACATAAACAGATTTGAATCGTTTTAATTTTTAATTATTTTAATAAACTGTATATATTTTTTTCATTTGACTTCATGGCATGCTTGTTTTACATATTTTGCTTTTATTTGTGTTTTACGTGTGCCTCTATGCAATATGTTTGGTTGATATCTGCATGTGAATTTAACCAATTTGTAGTCAGTTGAAAAATAGTTAACTTATAGTTAGTGTTTTCTGCAACTGACTATTTAATTTACTACAGGGTAGTAAACAAACTTATCGCACATTAAATCGTAAGCAGTCACTACTCAAAATGTATCAAATTCGTTTAGTTTTTTCATAAACCACGAAAATGTCGTTTGCGGCACTGTCTTATTTAACTTTTCACATTTGTGGAACTCAATTTGAATAAAAAATTTAACCATATTATTGAAGCATTTTTTGCGTCTTCTAATTATTTTTAAATTTTAAGTGTGCGATATTGAAAGTTTTTTATGAAAACTGCATTTGGGAACAAAAGGAAGTTTTTACTAAAAATTTTGTTTAAAAATAGAAAAAAATTGTGTTTATCGAGCTACAAAAATTAAAAAGTATGCAGAAATTATTGTCGTTATTGAGCCTCACCGTTTGAAGTAAGTATTGTAAAAATGTTAACTTAAACCCATTTAAACCTTGAATCATAATAGAATTCCCCATGAACCCCCGTAGGGTGATCTATGGTTCGGTAAGTCCATCCACATAAATATTTTCATTTGCATTCCTCTGCCCAGAAACGTAATTTTTCCAGTAACAAAATATTTATATTTTCGTACCATTTCGAAAATTTGGATATTATTTTTTCCTTATTTTTTTCACAGAAAATTCAATTTTTCAATTGATAAATTATTAATGCTTTTTTTTCTTTATTATTAATCACTAACCTCAGCTTAGCACAGACTTAAAAGAAACCAACTTTAATGAATTAAAAATTTCCAACTACACATCTTTTAATGGAAAACAAATATTAAAATATAATATTTTCCAGGTAATAAACAGCAAGCCAACCGTTTCACTGAAAAACTGTTGGGAACAGTTCTAAAAACTAAAAAAAATACTGATTATATTTTTTGAGCATATTGGTTGGTCATGATTTAGAGCACTTAAAAATAAAATAAGACAATTACCCTCTTAACACATTTTATTATAATCTAGAAAAGTAGCAAGGCTATATAAAATAACCATTATAATGAAAATATTTAACAGTTTTGACTATTTTGATGCTCCCTAACTACTGCTGGGATTTTGTATTCCCCTAAAAAATACTCATTTTCTACATAAAAACAGTGGTTTGAAAAGATCCTTTAAATTAATAATAATTTTAATAAATAATGTACCAATAAATCATATCGCTGGCTTAACATGTAAAGGCTCTAAGTCCATATTTTAAAATTTTACAGGAGAGACAAAAAACAATTAAAATACATGTGATAAAACAATTTGAGAGAAATGGTTAAACTGTACCTTTAGTTGTTACTTAGAGCTTTTTCTTGTAATAAATTGGACTTAGCGCTTTTGCTCATCACTACAAAACAACAACAAACAATACGATAACTGTAATTTTTTCTTTGCAAACAATGTATTTTTACTTATTGCACATTACCGCATTAAAATCTCAATTTCTTAAAAACGTGGACTTAGAGCCTTTACATGTTAAGCCAGCGATATGTTAAGGCGTTAATGCTACAAACAAACGAATAGACTACAAACAGCCTTATGCTTTCCAAGTTTAATTTTCTAGGCTTTTTATTAATTAATTTTCTGACACTCAAAATAAAAATTAATCCATCCGTACTCAAATCAATCCGAATCGGTATTAATAGTACGGTGAGTACGGATTTTATTGAATCAAGTACAGAAAGATTGATTCAAGTACGGATTTTTAATCCCAAAATACTTAAATTATCCATATTCAATCCCGTTTTCGTACTTGAAATAATCCGAAAATTAGATTGATTTAAGTAAAACTAAGATTGAATCAATCTCAAAATGCGATTAATTTAAAAATAAAAATAATGATTCAAGTAATATAAAGTTGATTTTATCCCGAATTCTTGCTTGAAAAAAACAAAAAAGAAATTAGAAAGGAACAATTATTATGATTGATTAACTTACTTATTACACCTTTCAGAATGATAAAACACCAACATCATGCCCGATATGGTTTTTATTTTAGAAATCTTATATACATATTTAACTAAAAATATAAACTCAATGAGAAGCAAGAGTTCAAATTTAACCCTTCGATGTACCCATGAGTCTGGCAAGACCTTTTTCCATGTGTAAAGAAAATCAAAACATGCGCAAGCTGGAGGGTTAAACATGAAAAAAATATATGTATGTGGTTTGTTCTGTTTTTTTGTGAGGTTGTAAATATAAAAAACACACATGTATGAACGCAAAATAGAATGCACTGCTGAGAGATGAGACTAATAAGTTTTATGAGACTAAAAGCCTCATTTTGTTATTTTACTCTCAGAGTGGAACTACCAACGAACAGTTTAATCTTTTTTGTACTTGATTTAAGAATTTTATTCTTATTTCATTTACATGTTAAGCCAGCGATATGTTAAGGCGTTAATGCTACAAACAAACGAATAGACTACAAACAGCCTTATGCTTTCCAAGTTTAATTTTCTAGGCTTTTTATTAATTAATTTTCTGACACTCAAAATAAAAATTAATCCATCCGTACTCAAATCAATCCGAATCGGTATTAATAGTACGGTGAGTACGGATTTTATTGAATCAAGTACAGAAAGATTGATTCAAGTACGGATTTTTAATCCCAAAATACTTAAATTATCCATATTCAATCCCGTTTTCGTACTTGAAATAATCCGAAAATTAGATTGATTTAAGTAAAACTAAGATTGAATCAATCTCAAAATGCGATTAATTTAAAAATAAAAATAATGATTCAAGTAATATAAAGTTGATTTTATCCCGAATTCTTGCTTGAAAAAAACAAAAAAGAAATTAGAAAGGAACAATTATTATGATTGATTAACTTACTTATTACACCTTTCAGAATGATAAAACACCAACATCATGCCCGATATGGTTTTTATTTTAGAAATCTTATATACATATTTAACCAAAAATATAAACTCAATGAGAAGCAAGAGTTCAAATTTAACCCTTCGATGTACCCATGAGTCTGGCAAGACCTTTTTCCATGTGTAAAGAAAATCAAAACATGCGCAAGCTGGAGGGTTAAACATGAAAAAAATATATGTATGTGGTTTGTTCTGTTTTTTTGTGAGGTTGTAAATATAAAAAACACACATGTATGAACGCAAAATAGAATGCACTGCTGAGAGATGAGACTAATAAGTTTTATGAGACTAAAAGCCTCATTTTGTTATTTTACTCTCAGAGTGGAACTACCAACGAACAGTTTAATCTTTTTTGTACTTGATTTAAGAATTTTATTCTTATTTCAAGAAATTGCGGGATTGATTTTCAAAAGTAATCCCATTTAGGATTGTTTTGAGTACGTTTTAGTGTTATTCGTACTTGAATTTTTGAGTACGACTCGTACTTAAAGTAATCATAAAAACTTGATTTATCCCGAGTGCTTTTCTTTCTGTGTACATACTACAGCACTTTATTATTTGACAAACATTGTTTTTTCTCATAGCCTTCTTTAAGGCTTAATGCCAAAACATCAACAAACAATCAGTTTGAGCCAAGACAAAGACAAATGATGTAAAGAGCCAAAAAGAGTTTAAGCACAATAATTTTTCTTCTTACAAACGCGCCAGGGTTTTATAGCTGAAATATAAATTAAGTTTTCTTTAAGGAATGTTTTAAATGTAGTGTCACTGTAAAAGCAAAAATGCTCTTGAAATTCACTTAAAGAAAATTTTGGAGAAGTTTTTTACTTTTTTCCTGCATTCGTTTTATATATAATTAACAAAAAAAGAAACCAAAAGAAACAACCATTTTAATTATCTAAGGTTTTATAATAATATTTGCAAAAGTATAACTTGCTTTAAGGCAATTCCTTAAAAATATACATCAAGAATAAATAAATGAATAAATGAAGTAATTAGGAAAGTTTAAAAAAGTTGTTCAATAATTCAATTTCCATACTTGCATCTACATATAGCATATTTTAGTAAAATAACTTTAATTTAAAGCATACTTTAAGGCAATTATTAGCACAATTTTTTAAATTAAAATATTAAAATAAGTATAGGTATGAGGAACGAAGGAAACGTGTATGTATGTTAACATAGGTAACTAATTTATATTCTTCACTTCGACAGTCTTATTATTTTAAAAATACTTTAGGATGTTCAAAATATGTATACAAAGGAAATCATAAATTAAGATTAAAACGATCAGACTACAAAAATCCATTTTATTGTACCGTTTAAAAAATTTTTAACGCCACAAGTTACGAAGCGTTTGAAATTTTAAAATGCAATGTGAATTTCTGTTGAAAGCAACAGCAAAATTACAAAATATTTATGACTTTGTTTTTGCTTTCAATGTAAAGGCCCAATTAGGCGAAAGTTGCTGTATCCGTAAAGTACCGCATCGTACTGTAAGCACTTATAGAACAGTTAAAAACGTTTCAAATGTTTTTCCCATACATAAACAAAAAGAAATAGTATACATAAAATAATACACACAGTGATGGGAATTAAAAAGTTTTAAGGGGACCGAAGTCAGAAGCTTCTTAAAGTTCCATGTTCAAACACAAACAATTTTTTGTGAAAATTAAAGAACAAATTCAGAGGCTGTGATTAAAGAATCTGAAAATATGTGTCAAAGTAGACAAAAACCGTTGCTATACTTTGTTGGCTTTTGAAAATGTTGAACCCTATACTTACTTTCGACAAGAAATTGTTAGTAAATTATCTTCAAATCTTTTATGAAGAAGATAATAATTTCCAATCAGCTTCAAAATTGTGAAATATGAACCAAAAAAGTTTGAAAAGTATTAAAAAAAAGAAAGTTTAAGGAAAAAAATCCTTTGTTTAAACTTCATAATTGAAAGGTTTAAACACGTGCGCATTCTTAAATACGAGCACAATCAACAAAAACATTCAGCACAAGGATTAACCTGAGTTCACTGACATCAACACTTTGTTAAATACAAAATTAAGAAGAAAATATGAAAATAAACAAAACAAAACTCTTGTACACATACTTACACTCACATAAACCCCCGACCACTATGCATGCTCTAACTCTCAGTTGTGTTTCCTTTATTGTTAGTACGTATGTGTGTTTGTAATTACTTTTAATGTAAATATGTATGGGATAGTGTTGCTAACATTAACGAGTTTTTAGGCAACATGTATTTTGATGGCATTTTATTTCCTCCGGAAACATAAAATAATTATTTGTCTGTGTACCACACAAAAAAAATACCCATGTCCTTGTGCACACAAATAAGAATCCGTTATAAACAACGCACAAATACGTATTTCAAAAAAATCAATGAAAAAAAATCTCATTTGATATTTAAAAATTTAAAACAAATCTTAGGCCCGTTTTCGAAACTTGCCGATAGCTAAAGGTATGATTTTATGGGCCGTATTAAAAGTGTTCCATTATTTCAACTTTACTTTAACCTACCAGGTAGGATCTACTTTATCGCTCACTTTAGTTTAAAGTAAAGTTTTTTTAAAGCCGGTTAAAGTCTACTTTTAGCTATCGGTAAGTTGTGAAAACGGGCCTAAGAAGTACAAGATCTTAGAAATAAAAAAGATATGAAGACGAAATATGGATTTTATTTTCTACTAAATATTATTCATTATTTAAAAATATAATAAACTAAGATACATATTAAATATTATTATTTCTTGAATTTATTAACCTGATTTATTTTTCAATTATTGCAAAAATCAGATAACCAAACAATAAACCAAACTAAATATTTAAATGTTGAACATTAATTTTTTAAATAAACATATAAATAAGTTGATTATATCAATATTATAATTATGACAAACATCATCAATGAATACTAACAGACTTAATGAAATTTTAAAAATTAATACTGATTTATAAATTTGTTTGAATATAAAATAATATTTTTTTTTTTTTTTTTTTTTTTTTTTAATTTTAATTATTCTTTATTTGCAATAAATTTAATTATAATGAATTTAATTATAATAAATTAACATACACATATTAATCGATAACCTTGCGAAGCCATTAAGGCTTGTCTGCAGGTATGGATTAAAAGTTAAATATGTTTAAGTTTTGGAGCATTCATTGCTGATGAAAAGATAATAAATTAGAGTTTTTATTTCCTATATTTTATTTTAAAGTTAAATTTAAAATTTTACAGCATTCATTGCTGATTAATAAAAAAGTTTTTAAATATTTGATTTTTGTTATTAAAATTTGCTGTATTCAGAATTTCAAGAGGCAGTTTGTTAAATACTGTTGGTAGCATTACGGAAAGAGTGTTTTTCCCATAGTTGTTTTTGTATCTATGTACACAGTATCTACCCTCAGTATTCATACGAGTCTGGTGATTGTGTTCTATTCTTTTGAGAAACCTGGAGTCATTATAAAATTCTGTTGCTATTGTAGTAAAAAATAAGCTTTTGACGTTTAATATGTTCAGATCCTTAGCAATGTTGATATTTGATGCGTTGTTGTTGGTATTTGCAGAGCTGTTGGTAGATGTTGTGTTGCTGTTGGTAATTCTAGGGATGGTATCAGTAAATGTTGCTCTGTTTGCGTTGGTTGTTTGATCATAGTCGTTGGAACTAGTTGCTGTAAGGTTGATTGTGTTGCTATTTTGTGTGTAGTTGATGGTGTTTGTTGGGTTGTTATTATTGTTGACAATGTTAAGACCCATATTGCTTATAGTGGTGTTTTGGGTATGGTTTATATAGCGATTTTTTTTTAGAATTTTTAGCAGTTGGTTTTGAGATTGTTGTAGCTTATTACAAAAGGTTGAGTTTCCCCAGGCTGTAATGCCATGGCGAAGATGTGATTCCACTAATGAAAAATATGCTTGTCTTAGCACCATATTGTTGGAGCTGTAACTCAAATGATGTAGCATAAATGAAGCCTTTCTTAGTTTTTTTCGAAGTTCATCTACATGTGCCATCCATTTAAAATTATGGTCTACGTAAACGCCTAGGTATTTGTATGTGTTGACAATTTCAATTGTAGTAGAACATAGGTCCTCATTGTAGTCAAAATCTGTCATTTTTCTTCTGTGCAGACATTCTATTGAGTGGAACCTTATATTAATTTCCCTATAAAGTATATTTGTCGGCTTAATATGCATTAGCTTGGTTTTTGATGCATTGATTATTAAACCATGATCGTGGCACCATCGTGCAGCAGTATCAAGCTGGTGTTGCATTATTATTGTTGCGGTATCTATGTTTTTATGGGCCACTACTATAGCAGTGTCGTCCGCATATGCGAACGTTTTGCATGTTTTTAGTTTTTTAATAAGTTCGTTAGAATATATTAAATATAGTATGGGACCTAATTTTGAGCCTTGAGGTACACCAAAATCCGAATTTGTTTTAATACTTAAATTGTTTTTTACTTTTACGTAATATGTTCTGAGTGTTAGATAGTTTTTAAACCAATCTAAACATCTATCACGTATTCCAATTCTTTCTAACATTATTATAAGCTTACTATGTGATAGGGTATCGAATGCTTTGCTGAAGTCGATAAATAGTGTTAGGCATTGATTTTTTTTACTTAGCTGTTCGTTTATATAGTTTGCAAAGTTACCAAGAAGTTTGTTTATGTTTTTTCCTTTTTGGAACCCAAATTGGTTTGACGAGATTATTTGATATTTTTTTATATAGTCTGTCAATCTGCTGCACACGACTTCTTCCATTATTTTTTCAATAACGGATAAGATAGCTATTGGCCGATAATTATTAACATCAGATTTTTTACCGTTTTTATAAATAGGACGAACAAAAGATACTTTAAGTACTTCCGGTATTATTGCATTGTGAAGTATTGTATTTATTAGTTTGGTAATAATTGGTGTCATTACCACAGCATTGTTTTTAAGATCAATTGGTCTGATTCCATCGTATCCCGCACTTTTTTTGGTGTTAAGAGAAACTAAAATATTAAAGATTTCCTCTTCATTTGTATAGGACAGGTATAATGAATTTTGTAGTACTTGGTTTGATTGATTAATTGTTTGAATATCGCAATTATGTAAAATATTTGAGATATTTTGCTTGAAATTTGTTGCAAAGTTGTTGCAAATATCGTTTCTGTTCATGTGTTTAAAATTTTTTAGTATTATTTCATCTAAATTATTTGATTTTTTACCAATTATTTCGTTTATAATTTGCCATGTTACACGAATATTGTATCTATTTTCTAAAAACTTATTTCTGTAATACAAATTTTTTGCATAATTTAGTTTTTTATTTAACATATTTCTGTATTTTTTATATTCAGTTTCATTACTTTTATTGTTTTTATTTGATAGCCATTTTTTATAAAGTTTATCCCTAATTTCACAGCTTTTTATTAAGTTTTCATTCATCCAAGGATTTGGAACTCTAGTTTTCTTTTTTTGTGTTATTATTTTTGAATTTTCATATATTTGATTAAATCTTTCATATATTGAGTTAAACATCGTATCCGGATTGGAATGATTTCCTACTTCGTGCCAGTTGGTTGTGCAGATCTGGTGATTGACTTTGTATTGACATATTTTTGTAAATTGAGTATTACGTATTATCTCTTCATTATCAGCTTCTTTCTCTTGGAGACAACATATTAAAGAATAATGGTCAGAGATGTTTGTTTTGATTATCGATGCATAGATGTGTGTATTTATATGTTTGTGTCTTACAAAGAGATGGTCAATGCACGATCTTGTATTTCTATTTAGGTCTTCTCTTGTACATTCGTTGATCATACATTGTAAACCATTGGATGACATCATATCGAGATAAAGAGAAATTGGCATGTCATCTTTAAAGAGATTAATATTCATGTCCCCAACAACGATACTGTTTTGTTGTCTGTTTACTGTGTTTATTAAATTATCTAGTTCAATGGTAAAAGAACGGGTGAGGGTGGATGGTGGACGATAAATTGCGAAGAGTGAAATGTTTTCATGTGTATGCAATTTTATTTGTAGACATTCAAATAAAATTGATTTTATTGGTACATGAGTGTAAGAGATGTGCTCTTTGATGTACACTGCAATTCCTCCCCCACCTCTGTCTGCTCTGTTATTAAATATTGAATTAAAACCTTTTATACCGTAAAAGGTAGTTTCTACGTCTGTTATATTAGTTTCTACAAGCACTATAATTTTGATTTGGTTTATTATACCATGTATTGTGGCCAAGAAAGAATTAAAGTTTGTGCGAAGTGATCGAATATTTAAAAAGATTATTGAAATGGGATAACTTAAAAGCTCTGGATTTATTTGACTAAAAGTGTCAACCGATTCGGATATAATATTATTCATTTTTTTTTTTTTTTTATATAAAATATTGTTTTTTGTTAATATTCAAAGGTAAAAATAAGGAATGAGTATTTATGCAATAAGTTCAATATCACTAGTGTTCATAATTAAAATAGGGGTAGAGTTTTCATTCTTTTTAGCTAACAGATGTTCATTTTTAAACCAAACAAATTTCCACTTCGCCTCCTTTGCTTTATTTTTTGCCAACCATAATAGTCTGCGATTATTAGCCGTTAATTCGTCATTTACAAAAATGGTATTATCATCATTTTTATTTGAAGTGGTTGCATTGAATAAATCTCCTTTTACCCTATGACCAGTAATGTTGGACATTAATTCTCTCTTTTTGTTTAAAGAGCAAAATTCAACAATCACTTTATTTTGTTTTTTCATTTTATACGCATTGCTAATATCAGTGTCCATTATTTCAACGTTCACAGATGCTGCGATAGTTTTCAATACTTCTACTGGTGTTAGTTTGTTGTCTTGTACATTTTTGATCTCTACGTTTCTGTTTAGCATTTTTTGTTCTAGTGCGTTAACTTTATTCTCCATAATTTGTAGGCGAACATCTTTCTCTTTGTTTTGCTCTTTCAGGTCAGTGACCTGATTAGCTAAACCAGCCAATGCGTCGGTAAGCTTTGCAAATGCACTGGTCATCTCTTCACGCAACTCAGTATGTGTTTTATTCAAGCTACTCGTTAATTGTTGAATACTGGTCTTTATGTCAGTCATGTCGTTTGATACAATTGTTTTAAATGAACCAAAATCGGATTTCAGTTCTTGTACATTGGTGTTGACGGCATCTAAGAAATTTGAGTCTTTGCAACGTTTTGAACTTTCGCCATCACCACCATCATTTATTTGTTGTTGATCTGGATGTTGTTGATCTGGATGTTGTTGATCCTGTTGTTTGCCTTCGTAAGACACCACCTGATAGATATTATTTGGAGATTTACTACGGCTGGCTCTACATACCATGCATTTCCATGCAGCTTTTTTTTCTGAATTCATGCTCGCATATGTTGACTCTGACACTGTAGCGCAAGGAGAATAGTGATACTTACGACCACAGTGATGACAACTGACGTAGTCTCCAGTAATAGGCAACGATTTATTACAAGTTTTACAGAGAGCACTTGTAGCTGCAAGGTAATTCTGTACACTCATATTGATGCTCTTTTTTTTTTATTTTGTTAAGGGTTTTTTTTTTAATAATAATTATATTCACATATATTGGTATGAATTTTAATTAAGATTTTTTGACTTTTTAGCTTAAGTTTTTTGTAAAAAAAAAACAAGTTTAATTATATAGTTTTTTTACTTTTTTTATGCGTTATAAAACGGACACTTTTAAGGATTTTTTTTATTATTTTTGTAATTGTTTTTTTATTTGTTTTCACTGTTTTCACGTATTGTGTCAAAGCGTTAGGAAAATACACGTCTTCTCTCAACGAATGCTCGGTTGGTATTTAAAAAGCGACGTATTCAAAAAACAACAAAAGCTCAAACAATTATATTATAATAAAAACGTGCTGCTCCTAAATGTAGGCCACATAAAACAGAATAAGCAACAAAGTAAAAGTATACTATACAAACCATATCAGTATTTATGAAAATATTAATTATTTTATATGAAAGCACCTAAAAAGCCATTAAATAAGACTCTAGGCTCCACTAACGACTTGACTTTAGACTGGAATAAATACTTGACTACAGAAAATATCTGAGACCATGCTCTTATCAGTGTAACGATGTTCATCTTGCTGTATGGAGCTACCTTTAAGGGTGAACTCAATAACGCAGGGATTTTGTTACTTTATTTCCACATAGAATGTATTTGGCAAAGAAACCAAATACAGATAAGGTAAAAAATTAAAGAAAATTTTTGAAACGAAACGAAACCACGACGATATGGGAAAACAAATGGGAACACACTTAAAAACGCCGATGGACTCATAGGCTAATTTCGAAAATTTAAGACTATTCTAAAAACTAGACTACAAACTGCATCATGTACTAGACTATAAATTAGACTACAAGCTAGGCTACAAACAAAACTACACAAGGAAATAAACCAGACTCTTAACTAAGTTATAAAGTGGACTATACTCTAGACTGTTATGTTGACTAAAACTAGCCTAAAAATCAAACTACAACTTTTTTGTTATGTTTAAAATTATCAGCAAAATCAATTTAAAGATTTTACAGTGCCTAAAATTATGCTGGTTCGTTTAAATTTCTATTTTCTTTTTCCATTATTTTCGCTTAAAATAAAACTGGGATTTTCTATTAATTTCTTAAAAACCCCATACAAATAAATGAAAAGGAAAAAACTAACAAAAAAAAATTACAAAAAATATTAAATGTAATAACATTTTAAGTTTTTTTTATTTTACCACTCCTAAAACTCTGCTATGTTTTTAAAAAATTTTAATTTTTTTTGTTTTTATGGGATTATTTAATGTTTTGTGTAACTAAATATATTAAATAATACAAAAACTAAAACTATAGAAATGCCATTGTTATAAAATATATTATGTAGTTTTATAACAGTTCTTTGTTGCAGATGTTCACATACATGAGCTTGTAATTATTTTTCATATTAGGTGTGTTCACTTAACTAGCAGAAACTTGTAACGAGAGCTTCAATTAAAAATTAAAAATATTTTTTCTCCCACAAATAATAAAAGTAAGTGGAAGATTTGCCAGCAAACACTATCAAGTACTCTATATCGAATGTATTTAGCTGTTTGAGACGAGATTATTTTTTCCTGAATTCAATTGCGCATGAAATTTGTTTTTAAATTTTTGAAAAATAAATATTTTATTATATTGAAAAAATTTTCAATTAAAAATTATGAAATTATTTTAACTTTGTAAACAAAAACATGACAAATTCGTGCTACTAAAAATTTTATTAACAGAAATTTTCAACAACTTCTGTGTCTCTCGAGTACGTGAACACTTACTAAAGTAAAATTTTTTAAAACAAGCAATAAGTTTCTTTTATTAAAAAGAAATATTTTTACATTAATTTAAATACTTGTGTTTTTTAATATATAGATTTTCTTTTTTCGCTTTAACCATTTTCTAAAATTGCAACTTCGGGAAGCCTTGAAGTATACTACAGATTTACGTCCTTTTGTATGAAACTGTCTGTTGTAACTAAAACATCAGAATTGTTTATGCAATTTTGCAATTGGTATTAGTTCCTTACTTTTTTTTGTTTTGTTAAAATAATGATATAGTTTATTAAGAGAAAATACTAAAAATTTAACTAAATTTTTAATAGAATTAAGTGGGAACCTTTCAATTAATATATCAGTTATTTATTTTTAGAAAATCTCTCTACAACGTTAATTTTGAACCATTTCCTAAAGTAAGTGGTTCTAAACTGAATACCGTTTCTTTCTACAGAAAGTGTTTTAAGGTATAAACATTTTAAATAGTCGGCATTTCAGCAAAATGTACCTGCTATTAAACTGATGGACTGATAGGAAGAATAACAGTAGAAAAACGATCACAACTTTTTTTTACTTAAATACACAGTTTTGTGGTAGATTTTTTCACTTGAGCCCTTAAAACTCAGCTTTCTCTTTTTTACATTCTCCGGTCTACATGATATGTTGAATAATTAAGTGCTTTTTATGTACACTTGCACACATAAATACTCTTTGTGCCTTTTTTCAACGAATCTATGGTAAAGTGTCATGTGGATAGCGTTCAATTATTTTTTAGTGTGACTGCTACAGCCTTTTAGGCGTTACATTGAAATGCCATAACTAGCAGTCATAAAAGAGCAAAAATGACTAGCAGTGACACATTTTCTGTCCTTCCAGTATTTTTAAAATTTTTCTGCGAACGAAAAACTTCATTTATGTGTGAAGTGATTTTTTGAAGTTTGACTTAAATATTCTATGACAGCCTTAATTTGTCAACATTTTAAACTTGTTGTTGAGAAAAATTAGGAAAATTGCAGAATTTAAATTTTTTATGAAGAGGAGAAAAGTTTATGTTTTTACTTTAAAACATAAAATGAAAAGATGTTTTAAATGCAAAGTAAAAATATAATATGGTTGTTGTATTTTGATTTAAAAGCTTTTTGTCAGAATAAGGTAACACTGTATAAATATTTCTTATTTCAACTAAATATAAGATTTTTTTTAAACTATTGTGCATGCTACGGAAATTGCATACTTTACATACATTAAAGTAATTTGTTATAGACAAAACTTAAATATTTAGTTGTTTGTATAAGAGTTTTATGGAAAACTATATCAGTAAAAAAGCGATATATAGACATTATTGACATTTACTTGATTGCTAAGCGTATTGTTTTAACATTTCGGAATATAAAAGTGTGTTCAACAAGTGTATAAATTGTTTAAAACAATAAAGTATATTATTTAGAAGTGCGTATAAGAGTTTAAAAGAAAAGTATAAAAGTCAAGAATAGCATTTAACGGCATGACCTCGAATGCACATGTACATATTTCGGAGTATAAGAGTTTGCCATAATATGAGCATATATTATAAGAAACAACCACCATACAAACTTACTAATTTTTGCACAACTTTAAGAATTAGGTGCAACTTCCAGTAGAATCGTTGCGGTTTGCAAGGGGAGAGAAGGTTACCCCCATACAAAATATTTATTAATTTCTCTATATATGCACAACAACAATTGCGAGACCCCAAAATTTGTATGAGGGTGCCTTAGAACAAAATATAACTTTTAAAGAAATCTTGGTGGTAAAGGAGTGGGGGAGACGAGTATTTCCCAAACAAAGAAGTTTTTAATTTTGCTTAATACGGACAACTATAGCGAGACTCCCTAGTTTAATTGTTAGCTATTCTTGAAATAAATTGCACTTTTCAGCAAAATCATGGCGGTATACAAGGAGTAGCACTGAATTCAATTTGTTTTCTAAAGTTTTATAGCCATTACGTTATTAACAATCTAAAAGATTTGTGTGCCTGGTAGGGACAGGTTCTTTAGCCTTTTAAAAAAGAATTTCATAAATTTTTTTAAATTGTTCATTTGAATTCTCCTCATAGACAAACCAATAATTTTATTTCAAATTTTATTAATAAATAAGTTTTATAAAAAACTCATTACTAAAGTATTGCCTTCTTGTAGGCTTTCTTTCATTAAAAAGAATTGCCTACAGACAGGGTTTTATTTTATATTGCTTTATATCTTTCCACAGTTTGCAAGCTTTAAATGTTTTTAAACATATTTGTTGGTCAGTTATGAATTAATCTTCCCTCCTGTTTTCCTATAAAAATAAAATAGTTTATAGAAACTAACTTCCAATAGCAAACTGTGTAATTTAATTGATGCAATTTAACTAAATATTAACATTTGAAAAAGATCACATTTACACACAAATGCTTAACAAATTATTCTTTTTTTTTGGATTTTTTTTTAATTAACACAAAAAATAAACCTATAAAAAAAATTTACACTTAATGTAAATTTTTTTATAAATGTGTCGTAGTTTATTTTCTGTTATAGTTATTTAACCAAAAATAAAAAACTAGGGTTGTCCTAAGTTCTAAAATAAAAAAAAAAATAAATGAGAGTAAATTTTAACCAACTGAAAGAAATAAGCCATTTATTAATTGTTGCTTTTGTCGTTAATTAAATATAATAAAAAAATGTTTAAATATTGCATGCTTATGCAGGATGAAACACGTTGTACAACCGCACTCAATACAAGGGGAGGTTGCAAAATAAGCAGTGAAATGCATGAGCAAGCAAAATTATTTAACAAGCTTTTTTTGTTGTTTTTGTATAGCTGTAGTTGAACTTAAAATGTACCTAAGATGTCCTTTCTTGCTGTGTGTGTAAGTTAATAATTTTTGTTTGTGTTGCTATGTGAAAAAGGCCTGATAAAGGAAAACTGCTGTTTAGTGTTTTTTATATCCTCCACCACTAGTTGTGGCTAAGGTTATACGAAGTTTGGCATTCCGTGTAAAACTTTTTTAATATTAATCTATGACCCCATTAAGTATATAAATACTTAGTACTTGAGTAATTTAAAGTCGATTGAGCCAGTCTGTCTGTCCGTCTGTTGAACAAAACGCTTACTTCGAACCACTCAAAAGAACAGCATAATTGTTGTGAAATTGCTTCTAGGTATCCAATTTTTCGTTTTCGTTTTTATTGACATATTCTTCAATAAACAATAACGGCTGTAAGATCTAGTAAAACAACTTTTTTTTCCGTTATACTTGGCATATGTTTTTTATAATTTTTGAAAACAAATATTTCAGAATCTTTTGAGATTTTATAAATAACCTGTAGAACATGCCAAAAATGTTTATCTTTTATTAAATTTTTAAATATAATAAAAAAATTACATAAATAAAATTGTTATATGTATATCTTAAAAATAAATGTAACACTAATACTTGGAAAATTATGAACATTTACTTTTTTTTTATTACAAGCTGTTTTATAGAGCACAAAAAAATCGTAGGATTTCTAAAAAAATATAAGGCATTTTTCCTTATTCTTTAAATTTGATTAAAAAGTATTAAAAATAAATCCAACTAACTACTATACAAACTCTTATACTAGATAACCCATAACTTTTATACATGGAAAACATTTAATATGGTTTTTAAATATTTTTATTATTAATATTCTTTTTAATATCAATTTTGCCAAAATATTTGTTTTCTTTTTTTTAACCGAATCGTTTTAACTCTAATACTTAAACTTGTTTAATTACTTTCAGTTAAATTTTAAATCCTTAACAAATTAACTTAATGACTTAATTTATTTAAAAATTGTGTTGCAAGTCTACAGTCTCAAAATTGTTTTTAAGCAGATTTTAAATAAAGCGTTGTTTATCTTTTTGTCTGTCAGTCTGCCTATCATTCTGCCTGTTTAAAGCTTTCTTATTTCATTTGTTACATCATTTAATGTTTTACTCATAACGATTATGCACATTCCTGACTGCTCATGCATGCTTGTATACATATGCATGAGCCTACAAATTTCAGCCGAAACAGCATGCTGTAGTAAAAACAAGGTTTTGGTGACAATGTGAAAGTTGAAACGAATTAAAACAGAAAATAAAAGAATATTGTTGCAGTTAAAACAGCTTGCTGCATTACACAAATTTACTTAAGTATATGAAATACACATAATATTATGAATCCTAAATACAGTTGCCTACTTTAAGGCTGCCAGTTTTATATGCATGTGTGTGAAACAAATTATTTCTGCTAAGATACTGATGCCAGGCTTAGCAAATATTTACATATTCTTTTTTTAAACTAAAGACATTTGCCTGCTTTGTGTTTAGGTTTTATTCATAAAGAGAAAACTGTTTTGCCGATAGAAAAAAGAAATAATAGTGTCAATGAACAAATTTTTTAATATTATTGTTGTTAAAATAATATAAAACTATAAATGTTATTGTACAAATTTAAATCGTTAACTGTGAAAAGGAATGGTTTGTTTTCATTAACAAGGTATTTGTTACTTGCAGAAAAATTTAACAGCAATTTTTTTTTTGCAACTTTTGATTGTTTTAAATTTTCTTTCGCTACTTAAATGCTACAACATTTACGAAACGTTTTACCTCTTCTTTAGTGCAAAACTTTGCTCTAGTTGCTACATTAATTTTTATGTTACTCATATGGGAAGAAAGCTTTGGTTGTTTTTGTTCTTTTCATGAAATTGCCAAGAAATTTTAGCTTAATTGTTAAAGTTTACATGGTTTTCATAATGAATTCATGTTTTTTTGGTGGCTCGTTATTTTAACAACTTTGACTTCTTTTGTGTCAAATCTTTAGAATTAGAAAGCAGTAATTAGTGCAGAAGTTGTATAACTAATTAAATAAGAAAAATTTAAATAGTCCGGAACAACAAGTTAATTTTTTTTTATATTTAAAGAAAATGTAGAAGTCTAGAAAAAAACGAAATTTTCAAAAAATTAAAAGATTTTGTTAAGACCGGGGACAGTTGCTAGTTTTTGTACATCATTTATTTTTGATACCCATCGTATATCTTTCTAAAAAACAACAACAACAAAAAACACTTGCGTTATCCGTTCAAGAAAAAAAATCTAAAGAGGTTTGAAAAATAACATAAACAGGATCATCGATCATATTATCTCAATCTTTCATTAATTATGCACACATAACTATTGTCGCAGTCTTCTAATGGACATATAATTGATGGAAGATTAAACTTATAGAATCATTAAATGAAATTGAGATGTCTTGTTCATTTTAGTCCTAAAAATAGTCTTAAAAACTTTTAAACAATTTTTTAATATCTTATCGTATGATTAATATTTAATTCTAGCAAAACTTAAAGCTTGACATGCAGCGTTGTCAGACAAGAAATAAATGCTTTGGTGTCATAGAAACCAATGTTATTGGTTTTATGTTCGAACTAGAATTAGTGTCAGTTTAAGTGTCACGGAAACCAATGTTATCGGTTTTTTGTTGGAAATAAACCAAGCAGCTTACAGCTGTTGTTTTTTTTATAGGAAATAAATATACATAGTTGCTAAAAGCTTAATTTTTTATTATATTTTTATTTAACAGTTAGATTTTTTCCACAGATAGAAGCCAATAAAATTGATTAATTGGTAAAATAGGATTTTTTTAAAAGTGTTTCCGGTATTCTCCGGCAGTGGGCTGCTGCAAATTGGCAAAAGGCTTCTTCTCACTTTTTCTGATAACAACAAATATGCAACAACAGCAGTGGTCACTTTACTTATTTATAACGTTAAACAACAAATTTGTTTATAGTTTTAAGAAATTCACTTAATAATAACATATTTTTACAAAACAATAAAATTACACAAATTAAAACAACAAATGCAATGCAAGATCATCTTCCAATAACAAAAATGCTACAACTGCTGATGTAATTTTATTTTATTTATAAGCACTTATCACCTTTAAATTATTTGACATCAATTATTTTCCCCTCTTACTGACATTTTAATGAAAACATATAATATGTTGTCAATTTTCTGCAAAAAAGCAAAATAAAAAATAATAAAAATGTAAACAACAGCTGCTTCGATATTGGTTTTATTTACATTCGAAATTAACCAAACCAACTTGGTCTCGTGACACCAAATGAAACCAATATTGGTTTTCAAAACCGACAATTAGCCAAACCGATATCGGTTTCTATGACAACCCTGAATAATTAGGCCCTTATTGTGTAAAAGGCAATGCGACGCCAAAATTACATTGAAAGCAAAAACAAAGTCAATAATATTTCATAATTTTGTTGTTGGTTTCTACAGAAATTAATATTGCCATTTCAAACTTTTAACGCCACAAGATATGCAGCGTTTGAAATTTTAAAAACGTCTTTTGAATTACTTATTAAAGTTTTAAAATAATGTTAACCATACGCATGATTCATAATTAATTAAAGGTTAAAATAATAGTTTTAGATTTTTCCTTATAAAGTCAAGAATTTTTACACAAAATCCACAGTAGTGACGAAATATTACTCTTATTTTAACCCCCCAAAAAAATCGTTTTACACAACTAGTCTTTACCGACCTAACTTAAACAAAACCTCTTCCACAGAGTTACATAGTAAAAAAAAACCCCTTTTAAAATCCTGAAACGTACTCGGCGTTAAAAAAATTACAAAATTCTAAAGCTGTTTTTTTTAATATTTAAACGTATCACTTTTAAGGTCACATCATCCACAAAAATAATTCAAAAGTAATAGAATGAGTGATTTCCACAGCGCGAGTTTGAAAGGTGTAAGGCATATGTGTAAAATTCTGCTTTGGCATGTGTTCATTCGTAACAATATTAAAAAACAATTTACATTTTTAAATCCCTTTGTGCACCTTTTAACTAACTAAAGCTTTTTGTGCTACAAAGCAATAAAAAAGTTTCAAACTAACGTTTATGCCTTTATAGTGAAGTTTTCGAGCTTGTTTTAATTACCAAAAAAAAATATACTACGGAATATGAAAATTTGGTTTACTTTTGAGCCCCTTAAAAAAAAGAAAATAAAATTAAATTCATATGAAAATATTCCTTTTTTCGTGAATATGTATAAGTAAACATAAGCCTCAGCTGCAGCCTTAAGTAAAATTTTGTATCATACGGTGCTTATTTGAAGGCTAAAAAATATTTTTTTTAAATTTACTTTTTTGCTTTTAAGATAAAAACTCCACTATTTTTTAAATAACAAGCAAAACTTATGCTTAATGTGTGCATGTGTGTGTGCGTGTATGTCCGTATTTTAAATCAATTTTAAATCCACAAAGCAAAAGTTGCATTTCTTTAATTTTGGTAATAATTCTTTTACCTTTGAGAAAAGTTTTCTTATTCATTACAAAAACAAACAAAAAATGAAGAACTATTGCATATATTTTGTAATTGAGCTGGAATTAGTAAAACCTCAGCGAGGTTGATTAAAAAGGGTTTTTTAAGTTCAGAGCAAAGTATGTGGTGAATAGATTGGAATAGATTAGAATAGATTGGCCCCTAGTCTTGTTTGTAGGGTACTCTAAAGTCAAGTCTGTAATTTAGACTTTACTCAAGTTTGTAGTCTACTGTTAAGTTTGGTCGGTAGTCTAGTCTGTGATCTACATTATTGTCTAGTCTTTAGTCAAGTCTAAGTCTAGACTGTAGTCTTGACTCGATTTAAGTTTGTAGTCTTGTCCTTAACTTGGTCCGTAGTGTAGTCTGTTCTGCAGTCTAGCCTATTGTCTAGACTTAAGTCTAAAGTGTAAATCTGTAATCCTACCTGTAGTCTAGTAGGTCAGTAGTTCGTTCTGTGCTCTAGACTTTAGTTCGCTATGTGATCTACTGTGTAGTCCATTATTTGTTATCTAGTCTTTAGATATTTTCGAAGTCTATTTTGTAGCCTAGTTTACAGTCAAGATTGTAGAGCCTTCTATTTCGTATTCTAGATTATAAAATATTGTAGACTGAAGCCAAGTATTTTGTCTAGTCTTTAAAGTCCCATCTCTATATTAGTTTAAGTTTTACGTCTAGTCTGTTGTCTTGTCTGACAAGTATGTATTCGTATTTGTTATCTACCCTGAAGTCTTTTTTTACCTACTCTGTAGTCTGGTTTTTGATCTAGTCTCGAGTCTAATTCATGGTATACTACTAGACTAGACTACAGTTTATATTCTAGTTTGTAAATTGTTTATATTCTAGTTTGACTTCAAGTTACTAAATTATCCTGAATTTTGGTCTATGATTTGTTAAAATATATATATGTTATTCTATATTGGGTTTTTCTATTCCCGGCACTTTTTGAAAACCGGGAAAGCGGGAAATAAAAATCGTATTCCTGGGATTCCCACCAAATTTGCTTATTTATTTATTAACTTAATTTGCCAATGGAACTAATATTTCTTACTAGCTATTATGCTTAAAATATTTATATCTTAAGTATCTTAGTATATAAAAAAACCTGAAAAATTTAGGATTAAAGTTATTTTAAGCCACTTAACCGGTTACAGAAATCAATATACGTAAGAAAATGTTTAAGTTTAGGGCCTATTCTACGGATATGATCAATATTTGTATAATTAGACTTAACTATTAAAGTCTTAGGGGAATATAATTTCTGAAAATTCAACATTAGAAATAGCAATTTTAAAACAATTAGCAAATGAAAAGATATTAAATTTAGGGACTTTAATATTTATTTCCAGATTTATTCTGAGTGCTATTTAGTCTCACGCATTCCATAATACTTTGTGAGAAAGAAATCTAATGAGTCAAAAAATCGAATGTACATTACAGTTTGTAGTCACACTATCATAATATCACACATGATCATGCTTTTGTTAAAAAGCAACCCAGATCCAATGAAAAGTATTATTGTTTAAGAACAATTAAAAAAAAGGATGACGTCGTATGGGATCTAAAATTTTTTTCATAATACTTGTTATTTCCATAACACATTGCATTACACTTTTACACTTTGGCATATGACTTGAGTATTACAGAGCATATTATCTTTTTTAATATGATTTTAGTAATTCTTATCGATTAAGCCATGTTAAAAGTACGCTAAACTTCGAACGACTTAGCTGAAAAGACAAAGTTTGTGGTCAAATTGTTATAAGTTTTCCTGAGCAGTTTGGGATTGATATCCAGCAGAATCAAGGGTTGTACACCCAAATGTGGACCGATATATCGATGCTAAGACAACATCGATGTTTTGATGGACGATACATCCGCGTCATACAGATTAATACGACACGTCGTAAACTGTATCAGAAAAAGTTTAAAAAATTTTAATTTAAAATAATTTCAGAGTTCGTGCAGAATTCTCAGACATTTCGCAAAGATTTCAGAATTTCCTCAGTTATTCAAAATCTGTTTTTCAGTATGATTTTTTATTTTTTCCCTCTTCTACTTCTCTGGTTTGTTTACTAAATTCTATTTTTTTTAATAATTTTCAAAAACTTCTTTAAATGCCATTGATGTAGAAACCAAAAATATATATTTTGATATTTTAATTTTGTTTTTTTTACTTGCAATTTGTATTTGTAGTTTTTTTTTCAATAACTTTAAATTTGTATTTGTGGTCAACAATCTTCTGATTGGTTTTTCTTTCTTTGCCAAACAAAAAGCAAAAAAAAAAGGAGAAACTTTCTATTTATGTATTAAATGGTTTAAGGTTGTTCTTTGTACACAAAACATTTTGTTGTTAAAACAAATTATTTAGTATTGTGTAAATGAAATATATTTGGACTAATTAAAAAAAAAAAAACTAAATGAGTCAAAGAAAAGTTATTTAATTAAACTAAAGTTTTTGTAGTTTTTGATTTCAATAAAAAAATACAACCGGCTGACATTTTTTGTTTCCTCTTATTGAACGCCTGTTACGAAAACTCTGACTTAGAATACACATTCAAATTAATGTGAAAATTTATTTAATAAATGTTACTCACCATGAGAAATAAATTCCCAGATTCTATTAATTTTTTATTACTTTAAAAACAATCATTTCTATCCTACAAGGATCACATGGCACAATAATTTTTAATTAATTTGTAGAAAAAAACTGGCATTACAAAAATAAATTTTTTAATTACAAAGATAAAAATAGGTAGCCTGTAAGCATTTCTCTTGTTGTCTTACGATATTTGTCCGATAAGACACAGCATAAAGAAAAATTTGCATCCGCATTGGTGGCTGCCAAGAAATTTAATAAATACCAAATATGGGTTGTTCAAATTAACTAAAGTCAACCAAATAAACTGCCCACGGTAATTGACAAATGATGAATAATAAGACAAAACCAATTAAGGTGATTGTGAAATGATTCTCTTAGGAGACTGAAGGGGAGGTAGATTAGCGCTAAAAGAGAAGAGAAAAAAATTTTGGATTATTTATTTTTCATGCAGATCAAGATAATGAAAGTTTGCGAAAATTAAAACAGAATAAGACAATAAAACTTTGTTGAGAAAGCTTTTGATAAGCTAATGATTATCGAAAATTTTAAATTAAACCCTAAAAAAATCTTCTTATTTTCAAGTAAGTGTTTAATCTTAATAGTTTTTAAGACATTTAATTTGAATTCTAAATTTATTATTTAATTTGGGCACTTAAGCAATATTTTAAACATAATAAGCTAGCTAAAGCCTATAGTACACGGAATGCAAAAAGTCACATACGCATGTGGTTCTGACGTCATTTTGTCGTCATCACACAACACAAACTTGCTTTTGTGGCTTTATACTGACGTCAAAATTACGTCAGAACCACATGCGCATGTGGCTTTTTATATTATAGTCTTTAAGGGTTTCCAAATATTAATTAGTAAAGCATAATTGGGTATGTATTATATAATTCATTTTTTGGTATTATTTTTCGTATTATTATTATTATTATTATTATTATTATTATTATTATTATTATTATTATTATTATTATTATTATTATCATTATTATTATTATTATTATTATTATTATTATTATTATTTTTATTATTATTATTATTATTATTATTATTATTATTATTATTATTATAATTATTTTTATTATTATTTTTTTTATTATTCAAATTTAAATTATTAATTGTTATATGGCGCAACAGTTAGTAGAACCTTTTATTTCTTTTGAGAATTTTATAAAAACTATTTTATTAGAATTTTTTTTTGAGAAATGTATTTAAAGTAAAAAATTATTTTCATAAAATTTTATAATTAAAAATTATTACAAATTTCACATAAAAAGCTATGCAAGAGAATTTTTTATACAAAAGCTTTAATAACATATTTTAAAGCTTTGTAATTACTTTTCAGTAAAATTTATTATCAAAATAATTTTTATTAAAAAAAATTTTTATTTTATAAAAAATTTAAATTTAACAATAAATTTCAGTGTTTTTATCAAATAATAAAAATTGGGAATTTTGCACGAATAACAAAATCATTTAAACAAAAAAAAATTTATTTTGAAAAGTTTTACGTACATTTTTGGGAATGGTTTTAATAAAGTTTAATAAGTTTTTTCCAATTAAACTTAAAGAAAAACTTTTTTTAATAATTCTTTACAAAAAATTCTTTTTAAAGCTTTTTTTGAAAATCATTTGAAAACCTCCATCTTTAAGCTATTTTTATTAGAGCTTCTATCTAATACATTAATAATAAAGTTTTAATAAAAACAAAAGTTTATTTCCAGCAAAGCTTTAAAAAGGATTTTAAAAATTTTAATAAGGCCTTTTTAATAAAAATTTACAACAAAGTTTAAAAAATTTTTGAAAATATGTTTTTGGAACCTTAAACGAAAAAAAAAACACTAAGATGGAAAAACTTTATTGGAAAAGTTTTAAAAAAGGGTTCTTTTTAAACTTTTTTCAGGAATTTTTTTTAAGTTAAGGAAGCTTTTAAAAGACTCTCTTGTAAGTGAGCTTTATTTAAATTGTATTTTTATTTAAACCATTTATAAACATAGAAATAAAACTATAAAATTTAAAATGCTTTAGAAGAGAATAAAATTTGTACAAAAAGCTTCCCAATAAAAAATTTTTTATCATTTTGCGAAGCACTAATGGTACATTTAAAAAAATAAGCGCACAATTATGCGCTACGCAATAAGGCATACAGAAATGCAGTAAAGTAAGTGAAAGAACTCTCAAAAACTTTTATAAAAAAAAGATAACATTTCAAGTGCTTCGGCATTCCCTTACTGCGAAGCAGGTTTGTAAGGGAGAACACTAAAAAAAACCTGTTTCAAAACATTCAGTGTGTAAGGGCGATCGTTACATAAAACAATTTTTATATGCGCTGAATAAGGCGCTTAAGGTGTCAAAAATGTATTGTTTCAAAGTGGGAACTCGCCATATAAGATTAATGTCTTCCGTCTGCGCAATGGTTAGCGAAACGTTAATGTTTCTCCCTTACAAACCTGCTTCGTTGGAAGCTCCATTTTTTATTGGGTTTGTATGTTTAAGATTAAGATGAGCATATTATTCTAAAACAAAAAAAAAATTTCAGATTAAAAGCGAAATAAAAGAGTTTAAAATTGTTTTGGAAAAAAGTAAAAAAATTTAAATTTTTATTTAGTTTTACGTTTTTATTTATATTTCTTTTTTTATTTAATCTTTTTTAAACTTGTTGCTGTTTACCTTAAAAAACCCCCTTTAGGCCTTTAAAATTTAAATGGTAATCTTAGATAACAAACGTGTTTTTTGTTAGTGGTTTTATTTGGGACTAATCTGCAATAGCTTTCGTGGTCAATGAATCGTTGCCAAAAGCCTGTGTTTCAATGGATAACGTATTGCTATAAATCCTTCGATCGTAAAACAAACAGCGGTATAAATTTAAGAGCAGGTTATAAGTGACCCCAAAACAAAATGAGTATCCTCATCTACATCCGTATCATCGTCATCGATAGCGTTTGATTTTTGTCATTCCAATCAAAATAGCACAAGGTGTTTACACAAAATATATAATGGTATATACATATATACAAGGTGATTGTGTATTTTTTTAGCGAACAGCAGGCAACATCCCCAATTACACGTTGTAGAAAAGAGAAAAACATGCAACAATAAAAAACCGGAATAAATAAAACCATAAAAATGTTTATTATTATTTCTCTTCATACCTTTTTCTTTTGCTCCGTGCAAAGAAATTAAGGATGTATAAATACTTTTTTGTTCTCATACTTACAACAGGCATCACACAGACATACGACCACCCCGTAACAAATCCAATAGATTTTAAAATAAAGATGCATGTAGTATTAATGTTGCAGCGAAAACAACACAGCCATGGTTAAATAAATATCATAAATATATAGTTGTGGTACATCTCAAGGAGGATGCGAAAGGAAGAGAAGCAGATTTAAAAAACATAAAAATCATATATTTATTTTTCGGCAAAGACAAAAAAAAATGTCGATTTAAGATTTTTATCTGTTTTTTGTAGCGAAATTCCCTTTTCAATTTTCTACAATATCACATTACTAAATGTGTCATTGGTAGATTATAACAAGAATTACTTTTCATTTCAATTTCAGAGTTTTATTCGAAAACCAACTGTCAAAACATGTTTATTCCGGTAATGGGGTTCGATTACTGTTTATTTTGTTTATAACTCAGTTGCTTTAAAAATTAGTTTTTGGAAAACGATTTTTGAGCGCATGAACAAAAGAAAAATAAAACAGCAATTTACAAATTTAATACCTCTTTAATTAAAGAAAACAGCATTTCTTCTAAAGCAAAAACTTTAAACCGCTTTTTTCAAAAAATCTGTTTGAAGGTTTGGAACGTTTTTATTTTACTATCCTATTTTTCTTGAAAATACGTTTTTAGAAAAAATATTTTCAAGATTATTTTTACAGCTTTTGTATAGGCAGGCGCTTATCCAAAAACTGTTTTTTATTAAACAACTTATTTAAGCGTTTTTAAGAAAGTTTATGCAAAGTATTTGCAAGAATTTAAAAAAGAATTGTTCAAAAAAGCGTCATAATTGTTTTTCAAACCTTCAAAAAGCTATTATTTTTACAAAAACTCTTTTCATAAATCTGTCAAAGCTTTATATTTAAAAGCTTATTTCAAACAACACCTTTTTTAAAAGTCTTAAATTCTAATATCGATTTTGTTATTTATAATCTCGATTTCCTTTTAAATTGCCATTACGACCACTTCACAAAATTAACGTCAAAATGAAAACTTATTATATTTATTTATTTAGTCTTATGCATAAATTCTAAGACTAAAGGAAGCATTTAAAGCACTAGCTACAAAGGCTATCGGATTTGAAAACTTAAAAGTCAAGTTTGCTTAAAAAAAATTATTAAAGTCAATATTTTGAAAACAAAAAAAAAAAATACCAAAAATTATATGCAAACACATTTATGCAAAAGCTAGATTTAAATTCATTTTAATGCTATTCCCATTTTGACCTTTTCTATTTATTTTCTTCGGTTTTTTGTTTCACCATCTTTTAAATCTCCGATTACAACTGAAAAATTCAATTCAACATCATACACCTTTTGCATTAGCAAATATCATTATATATTGTCATGCTTGACCTTTTCATTTGACTCAACATGTCAAATAACTACTTAAAAACACTGAATACAAAACAAGGGACCTAATTGAAAAATAAGTGGGCGTTTTACGTAACAAGTGAAATCTTGGAAAGGAAGAGTAAAACTAAAAAAGTATAAACGCTTTTAAAAGACAACAAAGAAATAACTATAACTTAATTGTAGAATAGAATATAGATCACATCTGTAATAAACACAAAAAATCTAAATACAGACAGAACCGTAAGCAATACTGAAGATAAGATTGCATAACAAACAGAAATGCACAATAAAGACTAAACGAAGGACAAGCTAATAGACCAGACTAAAAACATTACTATAGACTAGACTAAATACCAGATCAAAGATTGGACAACAGACAAGAGCAGACTGCACGCTATACTAAAAACCAGGCAATAAATTTATAGACCAGATTACAAACTATAGACTATAGACTATAGACCAGATTTGAAAAAAGGCTAAAGAGCAGACCTTAGACCAGATTTTAGAACAAAATATAGAACATATTTTAGTCGAGGATATAGAACAATCTAAAGACCCGACTTTAGACTAGTTTATACCAAAATGTAGACTTTTCTATAGACAAGACTAAAGAACATGCTAAAGACAAGACTAGAAGCAGGCATTGATATCAGAAGAATAATACCTTAAATTTAGCTGCCGAGTAGTCCTTGTCCTATACCTTTCCATTCGTCCCCTATCTAACCAATCACGTGTTTTTATTAATTATTTGTGCTAGAAAATTATACAACCACAGCAAGCACTTCTTAAAGATGTACAACATGCAATACTTCGAAATTTTCTTATACAAGAACTTACCTTGTCAAAATATTTATGCTAACCGAATTTCCTAAAAGACCAATAACAATGACTCATGGCACCAATTACCGCAGCTTCTCATGACGCATTTCCGCAACATCATGATCTGTAAATGAGTATCAAAAACGGGATCCTACAGTTCCCTTGTTGGCTGTTGCTGCTGCAGTTGCTTAGAAACTCTCTCACATTCCCACACACCCATGCATTAGTTGCTCCTGAATGTGGTTGTGATGTGTGTGTGTGTATGTGTTTACGATCGTGGTGCAACATATTTTTTTTTTGTCTTTCCTTCCATTTTTTTATTGTTACTCTTGTGATGCTTGTATTCATTGTGTGTTTACCGAATATTGCTGGTGATAAAACGCGGGGGAAAAAGAGCTGCAGCATTTTGTTGTTGTCCAGTGTATTTTTTCGCCCCAATAAAAACCGTTTGAATGTTTTCAAAACTGCAGGTTTTTAAAAACAATAAGGGTCCTCATGATGTCGCTTAAAATTGCCATTTGTGCAAATGCGCAAACTTACGAGTCTTGTTTCATGAAGCCCCTTTTTTTACTTTTGTGTAATTTTAAACAATTAATGTCAGTTTTTAAGAAACGTCAATAAAAAATAAATTAAAAATTAAAATTCAAAAATATAAAAATTTGTGTTTAAATTTGTGATTAATATGTATGTATGATTGAGAAATTTGCTTTTAAAAATGCTCAAAGAAAGCCAAAAGACCAATTTACTGAAATTAATGCTAGAATTTATTGTTTGTGATTTATATATGTACACTTGGATTTTTCATTGAAAACGACGTTAAAATCATTAAAAGATCTGTTTGTATAAATGCACAATTGAACAGCGCAAGTTTACGAGACAAAATTGTTGGGCAAATTTACCAAGTTTGTGTAAATGAATTCTCATACAATTTTTGACAGTTCATTTACGAGGGCGTAAAAATGCACAGTTTGCACAGATTACGAGACTTATAAACGATATCATGAGGACCCTTAATGTTTGTAATGATTTACAGTTTTATTTTTTTTCTATGTAAAATGTCCTCTTGTTTTACAGTTAAAATTTGTTTTTTTCTACTATTAAAACGTTTTTTAAATGGTTTTGTATCAAATTTAACTTCTAACTATAACTTTTATAAAATAAATTTTAATAATCTCTGTCGGACAACTATCTCACCCTACGATCTAATATACCCCGAATGACTTTCTCATCCGACTTCGTATGTAGAATTTACATCTGCCTAATGCAAATTAGACCAGCACAGACCCAATTCCTACTGCAGGCCAGCATTAAACCAGGCAAGAACCAAGTTTAGGACTAACATAATTTATATTTAATGTGATTTAGCTTTATTAATGGTTTCATTCACTCGCATTCTCTTTGTAGTGTTCATTGAATTCATTGTTTTATTAAAATTTAAAACTAGCACATCCGATAACTTTTCCTTACTTCGATTCTTTTTCTAGTTTCATCTTTAAAATACATGAATCTTCATACATTTATTCATCGTTATTTAAAAAACAAAAATGTTTTTTGATAGAAATGAAATGTGTAGAAATAAGTGTGGGAAAATAGCACAATAAAATTTTACAAAACATGTACAGTTTTATTATTTGTTGAAGTTATTAAAGCAAATGGAGGAAAGTAGATAATGTTCTCTAGAAGCGACATTTCAAAAGCGAAAAAAACCTAAGACAAACAAATAAGAAATCATGACTGATGTCTTAGAAAGTAGGAAAGAAAGAAAATGGATACAAAATTAAGGTTATAAAAAGTGTAGTTAAAAGAGGTCAGGTTAACATAAGATGAGTTCTTTATGTTTCTTTATTTATATTTCTAAAAAGCTTTTGTAGGCGATCCTTCTCTTTGGTTTTTAATTTTAAGAAAAGAAATATGTTTTTTCCTTTTTACCTTTTTTTCAAAAATTCTTTCGAGATTTTATTTCTAAGATTATTTATTTTCGCTTTGTATCTTTTTTTCACTCGCTTTTAATATAAAACTCATTTTAATAAGACAGAAAAATAAAACTAACACAACCATTTTAATCAAAAAAATTCCTTGAACTGTTGCTTTGAAAGGAATAATAAGAATTACAAATGTTGCAGTTTCTGCTGCATTATGAAAATAATCAGTCTTCCTAAGGACTTGTAAGAGAAAGTTAACTGAGATATGCCGATTTTTTTTGTTGTATTTAACACCAAGTTTTTCCTAATAGTGTTATAATAATCTAAACAATAGTGAAGATAGTAAACGAATTTAGACAAAATAAACAAATTTCCTTTCTTTTAGTATTTTATATGGAAAAAGGCTAAGTAAAATCATGTTTAAGGAAAAGCTGCCTAATTGTTTAAACATTTTTTTTTAAATTTCTATGAAAAACGTTTTTTGCTTCAGTTTTTTGAAAGTTGCACAATTATTTTCTCGCAAATCCTATTCAGGTTGAGAAGTTGTGAAAAACCTTGACAATTAATCTGATAACAGCCTGGAGGTACTTGTTTAAATTGCTTGTGTATCCTTTTCTGCAATTTTGTCTTCGTTTTATTTTGCTTATGAGAAATGGCACAAGAAATAAAATATCTATGGTTTGTAATTTGTTCATCTTTTATTTTTTTTTTGCTCTATTTATTGTTTTTTCTGATTATTTTAAATCACATGCAACAGCAGCAGTAACTAGAACTGTACTTTACTTACATCCAGCTTAACACTTTAGAAATCATTTAGTATTTGTAGGACAATTTTTTGATAAAAATATTCTAGGTTTTTTTTAATTCAAGCTGAAACACAGTGGCGTTTAAAAGAAAACAAATTGTAAAGATTTAATTTTATGTCGAAAATTCGCACCTAGGCGTATGTAACATTAATATTCATAGGCAATAATAAACTCTTAAGTCTGTTAAATATAATTAAAACATAAAATTTAACTATAGGCTCAAATTTATGTTAGAATACAAACCGAACTATAAATTAAACTTTAGTAAACTAAAGAACGAACTTTTGTCTAACCTTTAGCCTAAACTATAGTCCAGTATTTAGTCTCAAATAAAGTTTAAGCTTTACTCTGCAGTTTAGTGTAAACTGTAGTTTTAACTATAGGCTTCACTTCAGTCTAAATTATATAATCTTTAGTTTATATAAAGTCTAAATTAAAGTCGAAGCTAATCATTTAAGTGTAAATTTTAATATTAACTACAGTCTAAACTCATTCTTAACTATTGTATTAACTTTAGTTTAAATTATTGTTCTACTTGTAGTCCAAACTCGATTCTAATCTATTGTTTAATCTAGTCTTAGCTTAAATCTATTCTTAACTTATGTCTTTACTTTAGCCTTAATAAAGGTCTAAACTAAAACCTTAACTACAGTCTAAGCTTTAGTCAAAACATTTTCTGATCTCTTGTCTAAGCTAGAGTCGGCACAGAAGTATAAGTTGTAGTCTAAACTGTTGCTTTTACTATGGTCTTAACTAAATTCTAAACTATACCCCAAAATATAAAAAAAGCTAATATTTAACTAAAATTTAAACATTATATTCTTTAAACTAAAGTGTAAACTATACTTAAAAATTTGAACTTAACTATAATTTAAACATAGCATAAACTGTAGTCTAGGCAATTTGTTTTAAAATATATAAACAGCATACCTAATTTGTAACTATAGTTTAATCCAAAGTCTTACCTAAAACTCTAAATCAATTTCTCCTTTAATCCAGGGTTTAAAATGCTGTCGCCATATAGCAAAAGCAGCCAAATTTTGCGTTTTTCCTAATTAAAAAAATCGAAATTAAAAAGCCGACAAGTTCCGCTATTAAAAAAGCCCTCACTTTTTAAAAGCAGCAGCAAAATAAACACACAAAATAATGGGCACTGGCTTTTTCCAAATTTTGCTTTTTTCACAATGTCAAAAAATTTCTTATTGGATGGAGCACCGACAATCACTTTTAGGTTGTAAGAAAAATTATGTTGGAAAATGAATGACACAAACAGCTATCGTCCGAAAGCCGCCAAATCAAAAACCAATGTATACTAAAAGCCGCATAAAAGGAGATAATAGCAGCAAAAACGGTTGCTGAAAGGCACACAATTGCGAAGAAATAACCGACGATGACAGATGATAATTTTCATGCAAAACAAACACAACAAGAATTAGTTTTTGTTTTCTATACAATAAAAGAATCAAATCAACGTCACAATTTGTGTGCGGTTACGGTTATTTTTCCTCACTACAATGAATGAATTATTAAATACATACATAAGTTAAAAAAAACCATGTTGCTTGTACACTGATCAGCATTTTATCGTTGTAATTTGCCTTTTTGCAGAGCTAATAGTTCTGCTCAGACTGCTTTAAGCACACAATTCAGATACTTTGCATTTTTTGAATCGGCTTTTTGTTATTGCCAGCCAGAGAATGATTTTTGTTCTTTGAATTTAAGATTTTTTTTGGTTTCTCTTTTTAACTAGCTCTTCTGTTAGGAAAATGTAAAAAAGCAAAAGGCAAAATAATCATTTTTAGCTTTTGCTTTTTAAGTGGTTATCCATTTTTGTCGCTAGCTGATAAAAAAAAGCAATTGTCAAAAATAAAAATTTACAAAATAAGGGATTTGCTATTTTGCACAAACGAAAACAGACTGTTGATAAAAAAAATTAAATATTTCAATGGCAGTGGCAGTGGCAGTGGCAAAAGCAAAAATAAAAATCATCTAGTTGATGGGTGCTTTTAAACACTGCTTAAATCTACATATTTATTTGCCTAGTCCACACTGTGCAGGCAAAACTCTTGTTACAAGGCAAACATGCTTGGGAGACGTTTTCCTTATAACATTTGTAATTTAAAATTACACAGAAACATGTCACATAAACTAGAACAAAATATGTCTGTATGTAGGAGTGTTATCACACATACGTAAATATACCGGATGTTAAAAAAAATTTAACAAAAAACTGTTTAGAAATGTTAAATAATTTGAATGTTACACTTGAGTTGAAAAATAAACATTAATGCTTAGGAGAACGAAAAAGAATGGACAGAAGGGGAGAAGTTAAGCCAGTGCACAAACACATACACAAGCAACTAAACACCCAGGCCTGCACAATATCCATAAACATGTTTGAGTGTTATTTTTGTAAGATATTCAGAGCAGGAAGTATAATATTACTTTTCATTGCATATTTAAGTTGGTTAAGGTTTAATTTATATATTTTTCTATCTTCAGATTTTTTTTGTGTATATTTGAATACATATTTTTTTTCCTTTTAAGAAACGAACAAAACAGTTTTAACTCTTCTACAAGAAAATTGCATTTTTTGTTGTGAAAAATATTGGTTTGGTGGCATTATGATAATCATCCAACAATAATGGAAAAATATTGTTAGGAGTAAGAAGAAATACAGAAAAATATGAAAAATAGTTTGACATGTTTGCGCGCAACATAAGAAAATGTTGTTGCATATTTTTTTTTTATGGAATTTTTTGGTAAATGAATATGTGATTGGCAATAGTTTATGTAAATTCTATTGTTGTAAAAATATGGGGAAAGAATCTTTCAGCAAAAACGTAAAATAAAATTTAGGCATTAATTTAAAAGTACCACTATAGTACTTTAACAAAGCAAAATTAGTTTGATACATTTTGGATAACTTATCTCAATTAACTCTTCTGACGGACTTTTTTTTAGAAATAAGATTTTGTTTATCCCAACACCACAGTACTTAAAACAAAATTTAAGATATTGTACCCTATTTCTGACCCATGGGCAATCATGAAACCGCCAGAATAAAATTATGTTGTGGGGCTAAGATTCATATAGAAGTTCTTTGTGCCAAATATTACATTTATCTACCAGCATAATACTTTGAACTTTCGTCATTACATACTAGCTTTAATGTCAATAGCAACAGTTATAAGGACATTCTGACATTAAAGACTATTTTTGGGAATAGAATTTGTAATGGAGATGTGGTCAAATATGGATTTCAATATTTCAATAAAATTTGGAAAGATGATGAAGATTGCTAAAAAATAAGTTTTGACCAAATTTAATAAAAATACCACCATAATAAGCTGGTTTATAGCCACAAAGTCTCTTTTTCGAAAAGAATCTTGTACGGGGGCTAAGTAAAATTATTGACCAATTCGCCCTATTTTCAATAGGCATGGTTCTTGTTCCAATTAGAAGCTATGTACCAACTTTCATCAAATTATCTCAAAATTGTGACCGGTACTTTGGGCACAACGTTTAAACATTAAATGCCATGAAACTTGTGAGCTAATAAAGTCGAAACGTTGATCATTCCATTGAATTGTTAGTGTTTTAATCTTAAAAAAATTCTTCGCCTCTTAAAAATACCCCTTATTATAAACTATTGTGTTTATAAAAGAAAGTATTTTTTCAGTCAATTTAAAACAAGGTAACTTTTAAATTTTGTTTTAACAAAAACGTCTTATTGAACCAAATTTTTGTAAAAATTAGATTTGTACTTTTTCAGTACTTTTACATTATGTACCAGATGTCTTAATTATTTTTTTTTTATTTTAAATATTTGGTGCTTTTTGATACTTTTTTTAAAATTTTTGGAATTTTTTTTTTTAATTATATTTAATTTAAATTGGTTAAGTTTTATATATAAATAACTTTTATTTGGTACGACTTTAAATTTTTTTAAGAGGTATGCTTCCCCTACCTAATTTTCTACTTTCTGTATTAATACTGACTACCTTCTAAATCATTTTGCATATGAATTGTATATTAAGTTTCGTTTTGTTTTATTTATGTAGTTTTTGTTTAGTTGTTACTGGTATGTAATGTCAGAAGAAGGAATGTGTAAAAAATTCTTATTCTGACTTTATTGAAGTACAAGGTGTCTCATATTGAAAACTGGGAAGAAAAAACTTTGCTTGCATTTAAGATATATTTAATGGGGGCAAGAAAATTGTACAGAAATTGTGGGTTCTATTTAAAAGACAAATAAAAGTTTGAGCATTAAAATAATAGTTTTCAAACAGTAAATAATTTAAAAACACTGTCAACAAAATTGTTTATTTCTGAAGACACTTATCACCTGACATTAAAATTGAATTCTATTAATATGCAAACCGGCCTACTAGCAAGATAGACGTTAGATGTGCAACAATACAAATTTTCCATAAAATATAGAAAGGCAAAACAGTATCTCGTTGCTGATCAGTTGTCATGAAATACATATGAAGAAAGCAACCTCCTAAAAGCAAAACCAGCTGTTATATTAACGATGGCGGTGCTATAGCAGTTACCCATCAGCTACTAAAAACCCTTTATCACCAAGTCATCTTGGGAACTAGAGCACGGAAGCCCATTCCTGAAGAATTCCCGGGTTGAAAGCATTATTCGTAATTATAAGAAGAAACCTGGGAAAGGCTGCTCAGAGCCAAAGTCACTTCAATTTGCGAAACTAGATGCCACTAATTGGAGATCAAGTCCTGGTAAGGCAACATCTTTTGTTAGGCGCCGTTGATAACTTTGCAGCAAATCTAACGCCACGGGTTGTTATCTCCTGTTATCCTAAAACTTTACGGACAACAAGTTAATGTTATTTGTTAAATAAACTTGTTTTATTTTTTATAACTTATGTTTACATGAATATTATTAATCTTGCAAGTTTTCTGGTTTTTAAAGTTGCCCCTTTTTTTAAATTTCCGCTTTTTGTACCACTTTTTTCTTGAAAATACCCTTTTTGTGCCCTTTTTTAAAATTTTGAACGGTAACGCTGCCAATAATTTCTGCGTTTGAAGGATGCTCACACTTTATTCGTATTTTGTAATAAAGTTTCGTTTTGTAACGCTTGAGAAAAAGGATTCATTCCTTTCTACATGGTGTCATTACAAACTTCATTCCTTTGATTAGTCCTTCAAATCATACGAACCAGGAATTTTAGAAAATATAGTCAGTTTTTAATTGTATTTTTAAATCAAGCTATAATATGATCTGTCGAATCTGCATAAATAACTTTTGCAATATGGTCCTTCGAATCTTCCGTTTCTGCAAACAGACTATCCTTACGGGTTACAGCATTTGCTATTTTAAATCAAATCCATTTCTCAAAAATTTTGTATTATTTTTTTATTGATTCTTGAAAATGTGTTTTTTATAATTTTTTTTATCATACATTTACACAATAATTACATTTTATATTTCTGTGTTTATTGTTTGCTCTTAGATTTTAGATTTTAGTTTTTAAAATTTTGTTTATTTTTCTGTGTAATAATTTTGTGTTTTTAACAATTTTTTTTTTGTTGAAATATTAAATTATTTTCTTTTTTTTGTATTTTAAAACTTCTTTATTATTTAAGTCTAGCTAATTTTTTTTTTATAATTTGTAATGTTAGTTTTTTTTATTCAATAAGAAATAGTATATGCCTACGTAGGTTGTTAAAATTTTTATTTTAGTTTTAAAAACAGGCAGTAAGTTGCTGAGCAAAATGAACAAAAATATTTTATTTTATATAATTTATCGAGTGATTTTGTTAGCTTTTTACAAACTTATTAAACTTAAATTTAAAGTTAATTGTTAAGTTTATTTTGCATTTTTAATGTTTCACTTTTTACTTGATTACCTAAGAAATATAATTACGATATAATTGTGCTTTCTTGACCTCTAAGTTGGGTCATTTCACTATAATCATAAAAACTGTGAGTTCTAAGAAGACTGTGCAGTGGTTTTTAATTTATCAATCTCGAAGGTGGCGAATTTGCTGACAAGGCGTTAGTTGGGCAAAATTTTTTAACGGTAAATTAACATTTGATTTGAAAAGATTGGCTGTAGTTGAAGCAGTTGAATTTTAATCCATATTTTAGAAAGGCATTTAATCATGATTGTCATTATCCTTTAAATTGTGCATATTACCCAAGTCAGCATCGTTATGAGAACTAAACACTACAGAAGTGGAAGTAGAGGAAAAAAAATAAAAATATATTAAAGTCATTTATTTAAATTCCAAGTAAGAACAAAAAAAAAAAAAAAAAATAAAAAAAATCAATCAGACTTTACTTACCCGGTACCAAAGTTTCTTCGGTAGGATTCCTTTGATGGATATTTTATTTATAATCATATTGTCGGGATGGTATGTAGTAATTCGCCTCCTCATCCTCTGTGTAAATAGTGGAGGATTTTTATTTTTTTCTCGTGTATGACATTGAAACATATGACTGTTAAAGCCATAACAGCCATTAAATAAATAGAATGAACCAAATGGTAAAGTTCGAATCTCTTAGGAATCCCGGTATCATATCACCAAATCCTGCAGTCGATATACCCATATAACAAAAAAAAGCTGTTCTTCGAGCCTGTAAAAAACCACAGCTCCAGAGAATTGGGTGTTTGTATACTATTTTTGCCTAGCGACTGTTTTTTGAGTGTTTGGAAGCTGTCATTCATGGAGCCACTGCGTACGTAGAAAGGTTATTGCATCGTCTGTTGCTTTTTGCATCCTCCTATTGGCGTTTACGTTTTGTGTCATGCTTTTATTTTCGTAGCAACAGTAACCGCAATTGGAGCGCACGTAGCAGTATAATGCCACCTTTACTGTATGGTTACACCAGAGCTAAGGGTATGCCGAAAAAGGCATATGCCAAGGTCAATTGGCGTCGCAAGGTCGTGCGTTATATATAATATGTTTCCATATCCTAAAAATAATAAAATTTGTACAGTTCAAGTTAACATGCTAAGTTTTAAAATTAAGATAATTGAAACAAATATGTTTGACTTTAGGTCTAAATTATTTAGTTATTTAAAAATAGAGTCCTTCGAACCAAGTGCTTAAATCTTTTCTCATATTATTTTTTATAAATTTTTGAAAATAAAAGAAAACATTAATTTTGCTTTAAACAATTTACCACTACTATTTTCTTAATATCTCCGAAACTGTTACAAATATAAGAAATTGTTATCTGGATGACTCAAAGGATATTCAAATCATCTGATCAAATCATCTGTAAGTATTTTGATCAAAATCGGACAAACTGTTTTTAAATTATTATAAAATGTATTAGCGTAGCCGCTTTATTTCGGGCGAAAAATTGGCATCGCCCATAAAAAACTAAACCTGCTAATAATAATCAATCAGTAAACAGATTTGGATTCTGCACGCTAAATTCAATTTCAATCATACAACAAAGTTCATCACCCCACTTTTTTTGCTTATTGCCGACTAGTGTTGTTATTTAATGTTTTTATACCAATTATAAAATGTTATATAACATTTTAAATATATTAAATAAAATACGTAAATAAACATAATGTGGTACTCATTTTGATTTTAAAAAAGGTGCCCCTTTTTATATCCTTTTAAGTGCCTGTAGATACCACTTTTTGTGTACTTTTTGAAAATATGCTTCGGTAACGTCGACTAAAATACAATATGTACATTAAATATTTGACATATTTAGCTCTTCTCACATATTTAAATTTATTTATTGGAAAATCATTAATTAGCGAAGTAAAAACCGATATTTTTTGTATTTTAAATTTCCTTCCCCTCCCCGGATCCGCCCCTGTTTGCAGCAAATGTTTCATGTTATGGACGAGGACTAATCTAAGATTTTCTATATTATTATTAATGTAACAGAAACAAGTTGGTCCTTCGAACCCTTCACAAAGTTGTTTTGATTTGTTGTGACTCGAACAATGCCACTAGAAAGTAAATGAATAAAAAATTAATCAGATTCTTCTTTTTATATTCTTCGTAATATGACTCAAACAATATTGACCCTTCGAACCCTTAAACATTTTGCCATATCCCTTTGAGCTGCTGTTCATATTTTGCATTTAATTTTTTTTGCAATATATATGTTAATAATCCGCAATTTTAACACATTTGGGACACAGCATGCTGAGCATAACAACCTATAAAATTTGTTGAATGAAAAAAAAACAGGCGGTTTTGTTTTTTTTGCTCCTTCCAAGTAAAGGAAAATCCTGCTGCTGTTAATAAAAAATGAAAATTTTATGCTTGATATGAAAGCTGCAAAAAAGTGAAAAAAACATAAAACGAATAGGGGGAGAGGACATGTGTAAATTGGATTTTGTATTATTTGCCAGGTTCAGCAGTTTTTTAAGGAGAGAAGACAAGAGAAATACATTGGTTTCGTTTTTTTTTTTGCCTAAACAACTTTAAACAGCCAATATTTACTTGATAATAAAAACATGCATACATTTTCAGACTTTATACAATAAAGTCATGATGACAATGATGATAAAAGCATGTCCTTTTTTCCTTAAGAGTTTATCCTTGTATTCATTGCAAGCTATCATTTAAACACTCACACATTTGCGAGTATTTACAATTTTAACAACAAGAATATGATTTTTTTTTTTGAGTTGTAGTCGTTAGTTTAATTTCTTTTATTTTCTTTTCATCTAAAGTTTCTTTGAAAATTGAATTGTTTTGTTACTGTTAACACATTTTCTATTATAGTAATTTTTAGGCCAGTTTTTAATCAATCTTATAAATTAAAATGGTTACAGAATGCATAAAAGACTGTAATGAGAGATTTTTCCGAAATTAAGGAGTAGAACACGCATATTTGCCAAACATGTTCACCATAATAAATTTTTTATAGTCCTCATATAACCTGACAAATTTTTTGTCCTAAACATTTTTAAATTCACTATAATAATATTGTATGGTGTTTTACACCTAAAAAGTAACTCTGGTCAAGTTGAACATATTTAATTATGTGAAGTGCTTGCTATTATAATATAGATATACATTTTCAAACATACAATATAATTCATAATATTAGTTGCATACAAAAGCTATGCTCAAAACCATAATATTTGTTTGCTGTAAAACACATTCTCTAAATGAGCAAACATTTATTGTAAAGAAAATAAAATTTTCTCCCACGTTATTTCTATCCGCGAGCGTCAGTTACATGAATGATAACAAAATAATTAAAACGTTTTTCGGGAAGAAAAAGGCCTACATGTACAATATTTTCTTTAACTTCTTCGGCTTCTTCTTGTACATCTTGTTGCCTGAGTTAGTAACTGACATACAACTTAATTTTTTTATATTTTGTACAGTATTTTAAGTTTCTTTTCATGTTTGTTGTACATCTTTTAGATTTCTTTTCCTCAGGTTTGATTTAAGCAATACCATAAAGTCAAATAAAGTTTACTTTTTAAATTTGTTTCAATGCTCAACATGACTTTTTCTATTTTATGAGGTTTCTATGTGATTTTATTATTTAGTTTGTTTTTAGTTAGTGTGTTTTTGTTTTCATGGCAAAATGTTTTGTTTCCTATTAAGCAGTTTCGTTTTTGCCTCAGGAGCAAAATTACCAAGTGAAGTCATTAACTTTTTTCGAAGCTTTCTTGTTTGAACAATATGAAAGTTGTGTTTCCTTTTTTTTTTTTTTGACAAATGCTTTTGTGGTGTAATGCATAACATTTTTCACAAATAAACAAATGGAAACAAATATTTTAAAAAGTATATATTTCATAACAAAAGGAACAAATTGTTTAAACTTTTGCCAAATGTTTATGGAAACATTTGGAAACAGATTGAAAGAAGATTATGGTTTAAAAAGAGTTTACAAACCTTTCACAAAGTAGGTTAATTATGAAAATGCATTTAATTAAATTCCAAAAAAAATCTAGCATTTAGGTTGATACATAGTCCAGATTATATATGATTAATTTCACTGCTGATAGTCTGATCTAAATGATTACAGTCTTTTCTATACCATTTTAGTCTGATCGAATTTATAGCCTGAGCTATTGTAAAGACTTTTATTTAATCTTTAGCCGAGACGTTAGTATAATCAATAGTCCTGGTTGAAGTATTAGTCCAGGCTGTAATCTAATCTTTTTTCTGATTATTAGTCTAATGTGTAATTCAGCCTGTAATATAATTTATAATCCTGGCTATAGTCTTATCCAACGCCAAGACTATAATCTAATATATTTTCCAAACTTTAGTCGAATCTGTAGTGCATACTGGAATCTAAATTATGGTGCAGCAAATACGCTACTCAAAAGTTCAAACTAAACTGTGATCAATAGTCCAGAATAAAGTCTGTTCCATAGTCGAGCGGAGACAAAATTTCAATCTGCTGTATAAATTAGTTCAGACAATACTCAAGATTTTTTTGTTATTTGTAAATATTTTTATGCTATTTTCCACTTCTATTTTATACTTAATTTCTATTTGAAGTTTTTATTTCCTTAACACGCTGGTTATAATGTAAACAAAACCACTATTAATTTAAAATTAAACCTTAATAGTCATTAAACCCCTTTTCAACTGGAAACACACATCGTTTCTGGCTTAAAATATGCCTTGTTTAGCCTTGAAAAGAAAAAAAAGAATTTTCTTTAATAAATTTTCTCAAAATTTAATGGTCCTATGTTAATTTTTATAGATCTTTTTGTTTGTAAAAACAATATAAACTTTTACTACCAAAATATAAAAATAATACTGAAAAAACGGATTGTTAATTGGTAGCAGTATTAAAAAAGGCTTTTTGGAAAGCTTTTTCGCAAGCCACGCAGCTAGGCAGTGACTGGGGACAACAATAAAAGCCCAAGTTGTGGTTGTGTTTGTAGTAGTAGTAGTAGTCGTGAGTGACTGCTATAGTGGTAGCAGTCACTAATCGCAAAGGCTTTCTCATTTTAATTGGACAGAAACCCTTTGTTTAAGTAGCAAATAGAATACACAAACACAAAGAAAAAGGAGCAAATAAATGTTTTAGAAAACCACACCAGAAGTCAGACAGACTTTTGAACCACTGTTAAAACAAAACACACAAAATATTGTAACTTTGGAGAACAAATCAAAATAAAAAAAACCTTTTAAATGCATATAATACAAAAGGTCCTTGTAGACACAAATTATTTTTATAAGATTTAGAATCTTTTTAAATGAACGCTGAACGAAAAAAAATATAAAATTTTAAAAAGAAATTGGTTGTAACAAAAAAAAAAAGAGAATTACTAAGTTACAGGCCAGACTATAAAAAAACCATCAAAAGCACTTTGGGGAAAAAGCTGAAAATAAGTTCATAGGCAATAGTAACAAAAACATTGTTATTGCCTACGTTTGTTTGTCGGTATAGAATCTGAGTAGCAAGAATTAAATTTTTTCTACAAATCAACAGAGCAAAATTAAGAATTAAAAATTATTTATGGCTTTGACTTTCTTTATGAGCTGATTTCCTTAAAAAAATCAAAAAATAAACTTTCTTCTGAAATATTCTGCTGTTAAAGTTGTTATGTAGTTTTTTTCAATATAATTTTTCCTGTCCTAGAGGGAATAACTAACAAAATATACTGAAATAAACTTGTACAATGGCGTTTATTAACCTCGTTTTTTTGTACATTAAGCTGGCACTTTAGGTGATTAGTCTTAAAGCTTATGTTGTCATCCTTTATTATCATTTATACTCAATAATATTTTTCTCTCTTTTTGTTAATGAAAATGTATAGAAAAAAATTAGTTGTCTTAAAGCCGGAAAAAGCAAGTAAAGCTAAGAAAATTAATACATAAAGAAATGTTCTTGACTACAAAGTAGAATAAAGCCACAATTATGGGAATTGAATTGACTAAAGTCTATTTACTTTTGCTTTTACTATAGCCAGTGCAGACTGGTTTAAGTTTGGACTATAGTATGCATTACAGTCTTGCCAATAGTTTGTTTTATAATCTGCATTATAATCTGAGGTGCAAGCTTCATGAGGTTTAAATGCGTTGTAACATATTAGATGGTTTATGGGCCCAAAGAAGCTATTCCGGAAATAAGCTTGTAGGGGGCTATGTGAAATTATAAAACGATTCGCCCCATTTTCAATAGTGCAAAGCTTTTCGAAAATGCTACAATGCATTATAACAAATTGAAACAGTGTAATAATTTATAATTGAGTTCTATTACAGCGTTATTATACATTTCAAGTTATTATAATCTCATTATGGAACAGTATTCTTTATTAGAGTATGTAAAATAAACATTTCTTTTTCTCTACTCTCTTCAGTTGTCATGCCTTTAAAAATTATTTATCTACAAAAGTTTAAGAAAAGAGTCCCATTTATCTTATTGACATTCGTTTCTTGTTTTCCATTATAACTGGTTACTCATATTCCGGTTGCAAAAGTTAAGTTTAGTTCATTAACATAAATCTTGGATTTCGAAGAAATTTTTATTTCTTTAAAATTCTTGCCCATTGCAAAGGAATTTAAACGACCGTCTCTAGATTATTTGCAGCAGTCGATCCTTTTGAGGTAGTTTTAGACCGCTTTTTTGCAGTTTTAGAGCGGTGTTCTAACGTTAAAGGTTTTTTTTTGCGTATATAAAAAGTGTATAGTGGCGTCAAAACGTATGACATTTGGTGGCGAATTTATAACTGTTTTTCGCATTCTTCGATTGTTAAATAAATTTCACTTCAGATGACAGAAACTTAACAGCTGACAGTCTTGCCAAAATCGCGATTTTGAAACTTCTAATTTGATAACCCTGTTTTAGGAAAATGAATGTTAAAATAAAAGTTTACAAAATGTAAAACATATGTGTATTACTTAAACAAACACAAACGCACACAAAAAATCTTTACACACATGCTGGTGTTTTTAATGACTATGATTATTATAATGATGATGTCATTTGAAAAAAATATATATAATTTGATGTCATTCATTAAACTTTTTTTCTCCCAAAAACAAGTTAAGCAAACTAACAAAAACATATTTAAACACATACATGCACTTACTCACACATACAAACAAACACTCATACTCTAATTTACACACTGACACAGTTTTGTCGATAATGCTAATGATGTTTTCCTTTTAATTTATGGCCTGTGTTGTCTTTTCCATACTATAGGCACTCACTCTCTTTGTCCTCTCCTGTCCCTTTGCTCTTAAATGTTTAAACAGTAAGTGTCTTTATATTTGCATTTATATTGGTGTGTGTCGAGTAAATGTGTTTTCATATAATTTTTCGCATGTGCTCAGTTTTGAGTATTTGTCTCTGTTGTTATATAATAATTAATTAGTTTTCCATGTATCATGTACTGTTAAATCAAAGATGGATGTTTGATTGAAACTTAAATATATTGCAAAACGAATGTTTTTAAGGAAATAATTTATTTGTTTAATGTCTGTAATTAAAGATGTAGCTGCGAGAGAGAAAGTACAAATAACTTTTTGAGAAGGCTTTATTATATTTGGTAAAATTTTGTTTAATTAATTACACAAAATCTGGGAAGAGTATAATTATAGTGAAAAACGTGTGGGTGATCATTTATATTTCGAATTAAACATCTATTTTTTTTACCATTCTAAACTATTCCCACTTTGTAATAATTAATTTTAAGGCAATGTATTAATACATCATAGAAGTGTTGTTATTAATTTTTACACGTTATAAAAACATTAAAATGCACCATAATACATTATAACAAATCTTACAGTGTATTGTAATGCAGGAATGTAGTGCATCCAAATAACGTTTTTATATTTTATATAGAAAATAAATTGATAAAACCAAAACTTATCTCTTCGAAAAAATCACAAAATAAGAATATTTTCATAAAATGAATGAATTTTTTGTACTTTGCAGCTTTATATATTTTTTTTATTTTTATCGTTAATTTTGTATAGTTATATTTTTTATATTTTTCTTTCAGTTAAAATTTATTTAGTTTTTTGTGATATTATAGTTACAGTAAAATATAAGAATAACATATAATACTGGCTAACAGGGCCATAGTAACTAACAATTCAAGCAGCTTAAATAAAAATCTATATTAAATAAATTTTTGTTTAAAAAAAAACTTTAGTAAATTTTATTTTAATAATGAAACAACGGAAACCTTTTTGTTCTTAAAATTCAAAAACAATAGTTCCCAAAGCAACAAGGAAGGAAAAACTCTGTGTTTCTTTTACATCCACACAGTGGTGGTTTTGGCAAAAAAAAATTTATTTGTAGCTTTTTGATGATTGAGCTCAGTTTCATAAAAATATATCAATAAAAAAAGGTGCAGCCAAGTTAAGGTTATGATTTTAGATCCAAAAATATAGCAGATATATATAACTTCAAATCGATTTTGACTTATTGAAATTTTATTAAAATCATATTATTTTTTTAGAAACTTTAGATTAATTTCCCCCTTTTTTCTGTAACATCTGCTGTGAATCAGCCTTAAAGTATGCGCACATATTATACATACATATACAATTTTTAAAAAAAATTTTGTACCTGTTTTAAAAAAAGTATATGGGCATTTCCAGCGAGAAGTTTACTTTTTGTAACGTAATGCCAGCAAGTTGTTTCTTGTTTCTCAAGAAATTGTATATGAACAATTACTTGTTTAAATATTGGTGTAAATGTCAACTGGTCCTTTATTTATTAACAAAAGGTTTAACATTTGAACAACATGGGCCTAAAATACAAGCTTATTTACTTGCTGGCGTTACGCTACAAAAAACAGACTTTTCGGTGGAAATGCCCATATTGAACTAACAGATTATAAATAAACAAATTGTTTGCCTTTCAAAAAAAAAAAAAAAAAAAATTGAATTCAGTTAACCCCAAACAATTTATCTATATTATGGAAGAGAGAGAAAGCAAAGGCTACCAAGAGCCTTTAAAACTACTGTAAAACATTTGCATATTTGCTTTGTAGATATATATATATATATGTATATATATATATTAAATTACATTAACATAAACTAAGCTTAAGGTTGTAACACAAAATTCTTAGCATACTATTAGGCTTTTGTATTAGACAAATGGAAGGCATGTAAAGTTGGTATGTGTTATGAAGGTTCGGAATTCTTAAAGGCTAAAATCATTATTTGTTTATGGCATTTTGATATCAAACCTAATCCTTTTGAGAAAAAAGTATAAATAGAAAATATTTAAAAACAAATTGAATTTTAAGGAAATAAAATCAACGGTTTTAAGGTTTCCTAATTTATTCAAATATATGAAAGGCAATAAAAAGGGTTATATTTGAAACAGAATGAGTAAAAAAATAATAATATTTTTTTTAAATTTAATAATATTGTCTTTTTCTGTCTAACAAATTATTGAAAAAAAAATTTTTCTCTATAAAATTTTAGTAAATTTTTACAGTATGTTTTCAAACATATTATGCAGTCTTCTTCTATAGATGTGGTAACTACCACAGAATTTGGTCCCTCGATGTGATTGTGAAGAAAGACAGTAGCATAAAAAGACAGCAATGTTGTTATTTTGACAGCCATAATGGTCGGAGTAAGGCCGTTTATTTCGGAAATCAACAATCGAAAGGTTTAATAAAAATAAGAAGGAAATGGAGACGATTCAATTCCCAAATATCGTTCAGAATACTGCAAGTCTATGGGCGGCGTTGACCTACTTGATTCCTTACTTGGTAGTATCAGAACTAAATCACGCAAATTGACAGTTCGCTTCTTCTGGTACATGTGCGCTATGGCTATAATCAAGGCATTGGTTTTATTCAAAAGGCATCAAGCCGAAACTTAGCGCCTGAATTCTGAGTTGAAGTTGCATAAATTCGTAACTAATGTTGCACATTGTTTAGCAAAAGCTGGCTGTGAAATGCGTACAGAAAAAGGACGAAAATATAAAATTAAAAGACAAATTGCTGCGAAATGTAAACGACCGCTCCTCTTTCCCCACGTGAAATTAGGAAACATTGAGTATTTACCAAAAAAAAAATGCAAGCCTCGTTGTAAAAATTGGCAATACACATCGCTTAAAAAAGTCAGATGCCTAAAATGCAGAGTCAAATTGTTTTGCTGAGTATCACCACAACTTAACGTTAAACTTTTTTTTCAACAAAAATCACTACAAATGTAAAAATTGTATCTGTTCTTATTTACGAAATAAAAAATTTTTCTGAATAGTGGTTCCGCCAACAACCAACCATTTTTTTTGTACCTCTACAAGACATGTATAAAAATTAAATAAAACCGAAGAACAAATTTGGTTAAGAGTGCCGAATTTTGTATATGTATATATTTTGTTCAGCTCAAAAAAATTCATCAGGACATTAAGGGTTATAAAAAAAAATTAAATCTAAAAATAATCAAATAAATAACATGTAGTGCAACATGTTGCAAGTAACATACAAAATTTTTACATTTATTAATTCAACATGTTAAAAAGTCCCTAAAACATTTTAAATTTAAGTTATCTTTTTTATATTTTTAAAGTTAAGATTCCCCCTTAAAGGACTTTAAGAGTTTCAACGTATTTCTCACCATTCTCCCCCCAAAGACGGATGTGCAACGTATTATAATAGTGTCAGAATCATCATCAAATTTGAAAGACCAACAGCTGGTAATGATGTGATGTTTAACACCAATACAAGCATGAAGATTTTGAAATACACATACATGTTTAACATACAATATCCCAGCGGGAAAAAGAAGGGGTACGGATGCCTTCTAGAAGGCCTCGTTAAGTTTTTGACTGTAAGTTCAATGCCATAAGTCCATATGGGCTTTATAATACTTTTATAGAGACGTAGCTTCTTTTTAAACGTAGTTCGGACTTAGTGCCAAGTAACCAATACATTTTTTTGAATTTGTAATCCAATTGTGTTCCTTTTGCTTTTATGTGCGCTTTCCATGTTAAACGCCGGTCTAAATACATGCCTAAATATTAAACAGTGCCACTATTAGGGATTTGCGAACCGTACATAATAAGTTAAAAAACGCCATAACTGCACTAAAAAGTCCATCATTCAACCCTCTGTATGAAACTTTTGAATCAATTTGGCTTCTCTTCACTTGCAGCTAAATTGATTCAATCTTACCTTTCAGACCGAAGCCAGTCAGTTGTTAATAATGGACTTACTTCTCGCTCTCTACCCGTTCCCAGAGGTGTCCCACAGGGAACAATTCTTGGTCCACTATTATATAGTCTATATGCTAACGATCTACCGAAACAACTTCGTTTTTGTAATATACAAATGTATGCTGATGATGTTCAGTTATACCTTGGCAGTACCAAGGAATTAATCGTCACCAAGTTAAATGAATTGAATTCTGACTTAAACAATATTTTGTGTGGGCCTCTGCAAATGGTTTGAACATAAATCCAAACAAGTCAATATTCTTGGCAATTTCTAGAAATAACACAAGAGTGGAAATTGAATTTAATGTTTCAATTGGACAATCGAGAATTGAACTTGCAAATACCGCAAGAAATTTAGGTGTAATTTTTAACAAAACTTTAACTTGGTCTGACCATATTAATCAGGTATGTGGTAAAATATACGGTATGTTACGTAATTTGTGGGCCACCCAACATTTCACCCCAATAAATATAAGAACTTTGTTAGCAAAAACTTATCTTCTGCCTACCTTATTATACGGCTCTGAAATCTTTGCTGGATGTTCCTCTATAGATAAGAGGAAGCTCAACACCACTTATAATAACATTATTCGGTATGTTTTCGGTTTAAAAAGATTTGACAGAGTTTCGGAATTCTCTAGTAGATTTATGGATTTATCTTTCAATAACCAATTAAAAATGAAATGTCTCATTTTTCTACACAAAATCATAATTACAAAAGAACCAGAATACCTTTTTAATCGAATACGATTTGCTAGATCTCGTAGAGGAAGATATATTATTCAATTTCGGCATCGAAGCCATGCATCTGAATGCCAATTTTTTGTTTTTAGCGTACGTCTCTGGAATCAACTCCCAAGTCAAATCCAAAACACAAACAACGCAATAAATTTTAAGAAAATGCTTATTGATTTCCTAACTTAATTTTAAATCAATGTTTTTATTTCAATTAGTTACATATGTATATTTGTGTTAATTGTTACTACACACATATACTTTTATTATTATTATTATTTATTTTTTTTTTCAACATAAATTGATCTTTGTTTTTTATGTATTTTTTCTGTTTTCTAAAAATTAATGTATTTTTCTCCCAAAATTTTGTAAAACTTTTGACATTTTATACTATTTTTTAACATCTCTGATTCTAATACTTTAATTTATAAGATATACTTATCTTGTTGTATTAGAAAATCGATATTAAATAAATAAATAAATAAAATAAATAAAATAAAAATATGTAGACATATTCTAAATTTTTTTTGAAGTATAACAAAATATTAAAAAAAAGTAAATGTTATTCAAGTACAAAGATTTAACGGGGTGGTACTTTTGTTGCAAGTTGTTTTCTTATTTTTTTTTTGCTGCTTTGTTGCATTAATTTTAGTTTGGGGTTTAGAAAGCTATTTTTTGCCTAAGTATTACTCTGGGGCCATAAAGTTAAGGTAAAAGGGAAACAGTCATCTTCATTTTGTTATAAAACATTTTCCCCAGTTCTTTACCGTTCTTCTTCTAGAAATTGCACTTCAATGATACACTATTTCCTGGACGGGTATCAACTAGAGTTAGTTGGAGAATTTCTAGATCTTGGTATTCTACTTGATCCTAAGTTAGATTTCTGCAAGCATATAACAATGACGATAAATAAAGCTCGCGGTGTGCTTGCTTATATTAAACGATGGTCTAAAGAGTTTACTGATGCCAATGTTACGAAACAACTATACACATCCCTAGTAAGACCAATTTTGGAGTATGGGTCTATTGTCTGGGATCCTGAAATTAATATGCACATAGACCGAATAGAATCTGTTCAAAAGCAGTTTCTCTTATTCTGCCTGAGGAGCTCATTTGGTCGTTATTCTGGGAATCTTCCTTCGTATACTGCGAGGTTATCATTAATTAAACTACCTACCTTAAAAAGCCGAAGGACTATGCTAAATGTTGCATTTCTTATTAATTTGATTAATGGCGATGTCCTCTCCGACTTCCTTCTTCGTAACATAAATTTTAATATTCCACGACGTTTTACCCGACACCTAATTCCTCTGTACCTTCCTGTTGTTCAAACAAATTATGCTGATGCTGATCCTTTGAGGAGAATATGCAAAAATTTCAATGAATTGTATAGCTTAATCGATTTTTCTATTAATGTAAAAGTAATTAAACGCAATATTATCCTGTTTTTAAATACTTAATATGTCTAAACAAAATTTTTTCGTTAATAATCTTGTAATATATAGTAGTCTGTAAGGATTAATATCCATAGATGTAATCAAATAAATAAAAATAAAAATATAATGTATAATCAAGTGTACCCAGTGCACTTGAACCATCATCACTAACATTATTATTATTTGCACAAATATATATATGTGTTCCTCTAACTCCCATTGGAGCATAGGGCGCCAAAACGTCAGTGAATTATGTTGCTGCTAACTAATCTAGTTGATGAACAATTTTAGATGTTGTTTAAAAGAAAATGTAGAAAACAAATTTAAAATATGAGGAAAAAAGCCAGAGTCAAACAATAAACATAATTGTTGTGCTGACATGTTTATGTGGCATATTTTTTTATTTCAAACATTTAATTTAAGGAAAAATTATGATAATTTTTGAAATTAAAACTTTCTTAATATATTTTGTCTAGAAGCAGAATTTGAATTGTAAACGAAAAAGAACGCTGTAAAATTTTAAAAATATATGTAAATGGTTTTCAAGTTATTTATTTGTGCCTAAGAGTAATCTAAAAAAGTAATTCAAACGAAAAGTAATTTAAGCAAACACCCTAAAAGAATGCTTTCATTTTTAAACATATTAAGGTAATTAATAACACAATGTGATTGTATGTAATCAATTTTAAAAACATCTCCCCGAAAATATTTTTAGTATTTAAAATTTTAAGGTTTCCTAATATAATTTTGCCCTAAAGTAGGTTTAAAATTTTTATTATGTGCAATAAAACTAACGTAGTTGCTTGAAAGTATATTTTTATATTTAATTAAACTAGAAATAAGTAAATTTAACAGCGTTTTGGCCAAAAAGTGTGCTTTAAAATCATTAATAGCTTAAATTTTGGTTAAAATTATGCTTTACTTTTTTGCTGTATGTATTAACGTTAATACAACAACTACACTCTTAGTTTAAATCGTTAATGTTTTTTATTTAAATGAAATTTTTTATATTTTTTTCTCCTAAAATGAGAATTGAAATTAAAAAAATAAATTTCCCAGAACTTTAAACTTTAGTTCTTTGCATATTTCCTTTTAAATTGCTTTTTTGTAATACACAAAAAAACATTTTAAATCCTTTAATAGCCATTGGCATTTTATATTGATTTATTTTATCTTTTGCCTAACAGTATGCTACAATTTCCAGTTTAAATTACAACCAACAACTTTAAGTAAAAAATCTAATGGATTAAGGCTTAAAAAAAGTCATTCAATTACAGTTGTAATTGCAAAACTAAACTAATAATGAATAATAAATATGCTAAAAATATTTAACTGTATTTTATATAACAATACTTTAAAATATTACTTAATTTTAGATCTTAATTTTTTTTAACACTTTTGGCACAAAGTTAAAAAAAATTCCTGCCAAATCTATCAGTACTTGTGTGTATTTCTATACCACAACACGCACTTGTTCGCAAGTTAAATAAAAACATACTGCCAATAGCTTTATGTTGCGACTTTCCCCTGAAAGTAGGCTATACAACTACATTACATCACTTCCTTTAAATATGCAATCAGACACACTCTCACACATACACTCTAAATGTATGTACGAACATACATGAAAGAACAAGGAATTTTGTATTTGCAAACACTTTCGTTTAGTACTTGTGCATTAGAACTATAAATTTTGCAATTTCTACATAAATTCAACAGAAAATCGTAATTTCTGAACAGATTTGCAGTCATGCTGCTTCCATAGAGTGTGTTATAGTTGTGTTTGATGATGTTTTGTATGTTTCCACAAACAAACCAACAAATACCATAAAACTTGTTGTCTCTATTTAACAACAAACTACAAACAGAAACACTCACTTATAAAGACAAACATAAACAGAACGTACTTCAACACATTGCCAACACATTTATTTACAAGTACGACCGGTAGTTCTTGTGGCGGCATAGGATTTATTTTACATTTTCTTAATTAAATTTAAATTTTTTGTACCTTTTTGGTAGTTTCAGATAAAACTGGTTACTTAAAGGTTTTAAGTCAATTGATGTTATAATTTTCTAGCACTTATTTATTTATGGATAATATTTAGCTATATTCCAGTTGCTTTCAAATCAGATTAGTTTCCCCAATTACGAAAATACCTCAATAAGAAACCAATTTATAACACAATATTAAAATATTTTAAAATATCAGCTCAATTGTCTTTTTAAAATCTCGTTTCCTAACAAGTTGGTGTACAACTTAATTTTTAGCACAACTGTTTACTTGGGAAACCCCAAATCCTCTATAAAGAAGAAAGTAATTATTGATTGTATAATTTAAAACTGTGGAGTATGTTGTAAATTTTTAACTTCTGTTGTAAAAATCTGGTACAATGTGAAGTTTCTAAAACTATTGAGCATCGTTAACTATGCCAGTTTTTTCCGTTCCAAAAGAGCTGCTTATTTTTTAAAGCCATTAAATGGATGAAGCGTATGCTGGGCAAAACGTCGTATTTATCGAAACAAATAGTGGTCGGATGGAGCAACATCTGTACTATAGGTCGGGCGATCACATATTAGCGGCGTTTTTCAGTAATACTTCAAACGAATCAATCGTGATCGTCTGGCCCGATTTTAGCAGCAAATAATAGCAGGGACCCTTCTCGTACCTCTAAATACATAGCATTACCTACGCCTTATGTCTATCCGCCTTTGGTGTAAGTTCTGCTGCTTGGTATATTTTGCGCTTCGGGTTGCCGTAATAGATTCGTTTTTTATCCCAAGTAACAACTCGATGCAAGTTCTTCTTAAGTTTCACAAAAACTTCATAAAGATAAGCCTATGATGTCCTTGTTTTCTTGTCTAAATCAGCACTTTCAAACTGTATAAGCCATCTCTGGCAAAGGAAAAATAATTTATTTACTTTCTTAATGAAATGGTTTTAATTTCGTACGTGCAATTCGGATCGAATCTGTTTTAGCTTCTTTAAGTTATTGTTTTTGTTTTAGAAGCCAAGTCTGTTGTTTAATTAAATCCCCTGAACTACATGGTTTTTGTAATCATGTCTACAAACGTGTGTGTGTCGGTCGCAACAAAGGCCTAACACAGGGTGTTTTTACCTTTAAATATCAGACATTGTTGAATTTGGAGGATTTCTCTGCTTACCCTTTTAGCTCCCTACCATCCCCCTTCAGTTCAGCCCTACATTCACATATTTACATTCAATGCTAATGTTACTTTTTCCCTTTTCTTTTTTTAATACCCTTTTAAACGAACACTTAACTAGTATAGGTATTAGTTAGTATGTGTGTGTGAGAGTGTGTGCATCTCTCTAAAGAAAACAATAATGTAAGGTACATGTTAATACACCCAGCGGGAAAAAGAAGGAGTACGAAGGCCTTCTAGAAGGCCTCTGTACCCCTTCTTTTGGATGTACAAGGCCTTCGTGCTCCATTCCATACTCATATCTTTTTTACACGCGTTGTCATTGCGGAGAAGGCCTTCCGCTTTCCTTTCTTTCGCCAGAGCTTCTTAAAGGCATTCAAATATATGGCTCTTAGAAGGCTTTCCAGAGTAGGACTGTTAAAAGGCTTTAGAATAAAGGTTATCTTAAAGGGTTTTTATGAAAGGTATGTTAAAAGGCCTTTTAATTAATGGCTCTTAAAAGGCCTTTCGGACCATCCTTGTAAAAAGTGCATCGGTTCTAATGGAAATTGGCTGACCATCGATGTTTTTTTACAGTGTCCATCCCTACACAGAACCTTCTTCTTCAATGAACAAAACACAACCAAAAAGATTTACATTATTGTTTTCACTTGGTATTTTAATATGTATGTAGCTTTATTTTTATAACGGGATCTGAATTCTTTCGCTTTTGCTTTGGCGAAAAAACAGAACAAACAATTGTACTCTTTTCCTTTTTAACATCAACTAAAAAGATTTACGTTATTGTATTCATTTGGAAGTTATTTTATTATGCATGTTACTTTGTTTTTGTAAAGGAATCTGAACTCTTTGCTTTTACGTGTGCAAAGAAAAACAAAACAAAAAATGTTACTCCTTCTTTTATCGCTTCCATAGAAGCGAGTGTGGAAGGTGTATCTTATCTTTTATACCAGAGAGCCGAGGCCTTCTAGGAGGCATTCTTTAGCAGTTACATAAGAATAGTAATTAAATCAAAAAAATTTTTAATCAGTCCTTCAAAAAGGCCTGAAGTAAGAAGGTCTTCTAAGTTTTACCGCTGGGCAATGGCATGATAATAAGTGTTTGTGTGTGTATGCGTGAAAATTGCAAAAGTGAGTTACTTCCTACTAATCATGCATAAATTCAGACTTTTCATTAGGTAAAAACTTCAATGCGTAGTTTTAGGATGTATTCAGTATGTAAATTACCAATTATTTTTTTTTTTTGATTTTACGAATAAAAACATTTGTTTTGAAGCGATGTCTTCAATGAGCCTGCAGTCAGGTTTAGGTAAAATATTGTTTTAGTAATGCAAAAGGCGAGCAATGTGTTGGGTTTTTTTCTATGAAGCGCTTGATTTTTCGGGTAGATTATGGATTTAATTTTTTTTGGTTTATAAATTTTAAGGATCATTTTTGTGGTATATTGTCTTTTAAATCCAACTTTTTTGAAATTAGTAAATAAAATGAATACTGGGAGTAGTTTAAAAGCCGCCTCTGTTTTTTTAATTTTAAGCTAAGGAAAAAATTAACATACAGGAGATAAAAAAAGAAAGGAACTGTAAGTATTAAGTTTAACGGCTAAAAATCTTTGGCGGCAATAAAAAAAGGTGCAGAATGAGAAATAAATAAAGTTCCAAGTTGTATATAACGCCAACAGATTTTTTTTTATAAAAATGTTGCTGGAAACCTGTTAAGTTTTTCTTTAGTTTCGGTTGAGCAAGTTTTTCTATATAAAATTTGCTAACAGTTAGGAAAGTTTGCAGTTAGGCAAGATTTTCTCAATAAATTTTGCTGGAAATCGGGCATGTTTTTTCTTCATATGAGTGGCTGGCATTCAGGCAAGTTTTTCTATAGGAAATTTGCAAGCAGCTAGACAAGTTTTTCAATGTATAAGTTGCTGGTACTCAGGCAAGTTTTTTCATACATAAGTTGCTTGATAAATATTTAAAAAATAAATGACGTTGATTATAACTAAAAGGTAAAGCAAATTTTTAAATGCCATTTCTTTTTAAACACAAAAAACATATCATATTGCATCAATAATCTTGGAAGGCAGCTTAACAAATACCTGACTATGATGCGACAATCTAGCACTTGCCCACATCTAGATTGGTTAAGTAGCTCAATGTACTGGCTACAATTAAATAAAAACAATTGTTGAAGATAAAACATTAGACTTAAGTAAATCTATCTCCAAATTTAAAAAAAAATTACAAACCCCCATTTAAGTCCCCTATGAAGCTAATGGAACTTCGGCAGCGTCCTTTGTTTGTATAAATCTTCTTTCAAAAACAATTTTCCAAGCCGAAACTTTACAATCTTTTGTTAAATCCAACTTTATCCCTTTAGCCTCCCTTTCTTAACATGAAGTTAATTTTTGGGCTAATGTGTTCACTTTCTTTATTCCTATTTTATCGACAATAAAACCTGACAAACTGAATTTTTCAGCTGATACCCGCACCATTACGGAATACCATTTGTAGCTACAGGAAAAAAACCTATAAAAAAAAAAAATAAAACTGCAAATGAAAAAAGGGATAGAATATTAAAAAAATACCAGTGCAGCAATCGCACAACTTACACATCCTGTGTAATGCATAGTTTTATTTTTTACTGAATGATCTCGTAAAAGTAACGTATATACATTTTCGCTAAGCACGAACAAATAACAATTTATTTAAGCAGCAAATAACAAAATCTACTTACATATTCACCGCCCTGCCCGCTTTCAGCAGGATGCATGAAATAAAAGTTGGCCAAAAAATAACGGAAAGAATTGTTAAACAAAAATTGCACTAAAATTAAGCAGCTAACGAATTCCCACGTGAGCTACGAGTTTTAGATTTTAATCTAATTGCCAAATGCAAAATGTATTTTTGTTGAAAAAGGCTTTATTGCTCCCGACCGTTTTAGTGTAGACAAATCTGCCCTATTCTAGCAACTTTTCTATAGAAACTTTTGCGCTAGTTGCCTTTTTCTAGGGATAGAGTGCGCTTAATAAAGAGACTTTTCTAAAGGTTGAACTTCTCCTGGCGATTTGTCTGTAGAAAAAGGTTTCTTTATCCAAACAAGTTTTGTATGGAAAATTTCTTTAATCCAAATTACATTTCTGAAGAATATTTTTATCTGATTTAAGTAGCTAATCTGGAAAAAAGTAAACTTCATGTTGGCAACGCTTTTAGAAAGAAGATTTCCTTATCAAAGCAACTATTCTGTAGAAAAATCTGACTGTTTTCTTACAAAAAAGCCGTAATTCAAGCCATTTTTTAATAGAAACAGTTTCTAGTAGCTTTTCTATAGTAAAAGTAACTTTGTTTCAAACAACTTTTTTAATAAAACAAATTGCCTCACTTTATCCAGGTTTTAGTACAGACAAAGTTCTACAAATTTAAACCAGTTTTTATACTGAAAAAGTATCTCTTACCCAAGAAAATTTTTCAAAGAAAAATTGCTTAAGTCCATGTAACAGCTTCAGAGAAAAATTTGCTCTCAGCAAAAATGCTCTAATTAAAGCAAGTTTTGAGGGAACAAAGTTGCACAAGTTTGTCAAGTCTTTATATGTTGAGCTCTTTCTTAAAAAAAAACATTAAAAATCTATCCATAGATATAACAGGATAAAAATTTCACCCCAAATTGAGAACAAAAAATGTGAAAATGAACGAGCAGAATTACAACTAAAACCAATGACCTGAATGTATGAGTGCATGTGTGCGTAAATATAAGTGTAGACTGCAAGCTCTGTAAAACTGTGAACGAAAACCCAACGAAAAAACAATCCTTTGAGGAAATAGTGTTGCGAGCACGTTGTTTAAACTTCTCTTAAACTGGAATATAACAAACGGCAACAGGGTATTTCTAGAACCAAAATATACGAATATATTGTAAAAGGACGCAACAACAACAACTCAACCTAAAAAAATACAACCAAAATGTAACAAAAACCAGTGGAGAAGTAAATGAATGATTTTACAATTATTTACAAAAAATAACATGAACAGCCAAATACATACAGAATAAACCAATCTTAACACACACAGTGACACCTAAAACTATAGCTGGAGCAAGTGAGAGTGTAGGTGGGAGGCAGTATTCTCGTGATTGTGTAAATAAAGTTTAAAAATCATTATCATCTACACCAACAGCAATGAATTTGTATTGCATTTGTGTGCATTAATTTTAACCAATTTCTGTGTGAGTGCACGTTTGTGTGTGTTGTTACATTTAAAAACGATTTGTGCCGGAAAGCATTGCGCGGTTAGCACGTGTATAAAATTTATACGAAATTTTATTTAGAACACATTTTAATTTATCTACTTGAATGAAATCTATACATGATGAAAACCGCTTGATGCTTGGAAAAATTTTAAATGTGTTTTTGTTGGAAGTGTGTGGGTTTGCTGAATTATTCTTTTTTTCATTTCCAATGATGTGTTAACATTTTTTTGTGCGAATTTAAGCAGAAAAGGAAAAGTATGAAGCAGGAAAATATAAAAATTAAATTTTAAAAAGATTAGATGATAACGTTTTATAATACAGCTGTGTCCCAGCAAGTATTTAATTTAACTGCCTGGCCCACAATGTCGACATTATATTGAAATATCGTATCGTATTATCGTATTATTATATTGAAAAGAATTGTAAAAAAGTAAAATTTGTTTTTATTTTCAGTATAAATATTCGAAAGAAATGTTCTTGTCGACATTGTGGGCCAGGCAGTAAATTTGAAAAAAACTTGCTTAAGTGCAAGCACCTTTTCTTAAGAAACTCTCAAACATTTAAAAAAAAAACCAACTTGCTAATTTACAAGCAATTTTTCTACAGCAACTTTATTCTGAGTTGCTGACAGCACGCAGGAAAAACTTAATAACATATTCGAACGTTTATTATATAAAACTAGCTTAACCCGGTGCGATTTGCTACCCCATCGAAATACAATTAGTAAATTTTTTTTAAAACAGATCTCGTGTATTGATAACACCCGCTCTACTGATATGCATACAGAAATCGCATGTGTTCGTATGGGAGGTGCCATGACTACTTTTCCTAGTGAACCTACTTTTGGAAGATGTTGTGTACTTTTATCTAAGCTATTTGTAAAAAATTGGAACACCTTAATTTTGAAAGGTATAGTTTACCATAAGAGTGGATCCTATAAAGCTTGAAGACATTTGTCTTCGTTCTATGGGAGGTACCTTCCTCTACCCCGCCGGTTGTTATTTAAAAATTTATAGTTCACTATAATAGTGGCTTTAATTACGTTTGAAGAATCTAGCTAAGATAGTTTTTCATCCTTTGGGGGTATTGCTCCAGCTGCGCCTTCCCCCTTAATTTTTATTTTCAAATGTGTAGTTTACTATAAGAGTGACTCCAACCAAGTTTGACCATTCTCACTACAACAGTTCTTAAGATATGCGATATTTAACATAAGCGTCCAATGGGAGGTATTTCCCCCCCTGTGCCTACCCGCTTTATTTTTATTTTCAAAAGTGTAGTATACCATAAGAGTGACTTCTACAAAGTTTGAACATTCTCACTATAACAGTTCTTAAGATATGCGATATTAAACATTGGCGTCCTATGGGGGTACCACTTACCCCGCTGCTATTTTATTTCAATTTTGGGGCTTAGAAGTTCCTACTACCAAAAGTTCAACAAATTGCTTGCAGTGGCTTTTATTAATATATCCATCTATGAGGGGTACTGCTCCTTCTCTGGCTTCCCCGCCCATTTCTATATTTAAATTTATTGTTTACCAAAATAGTAGCTTCAACAACGTTTGAAGACTATCCCTTTAATTGTTCTTCAGTTGAGCGATATTTAATATATGGATCCTTTGGGAGGTATTTCCCCTCCTACGCCTACCCGCTTTATTTCTATTTTCAAAAGTGTAGTATACCATAAGAGTGACTTCTACAAAGCTTGAACATTCTCACTATAACAGTTCTTAAGATATGCGATATTAAACATTGGCGTCCTATGGGGGAAACCGCTTCCCACGCTGCTACTTTATTTCAATTTTGGGGCTCAGAAGATCCTACTACCAAAAGTTCAACAAAATGCGTGCAGCTGCTCTTAAGATATGCCATATTTAATATTGGCATCCTATGGGGGGTACCAATTCCCCTGCCCCTATCGAAAAAAGTAGCCTATTTTATTTTTAGGGCTCACGTGTTGTTACTGTAAAAATTTCAAGAAAATCTGTTCAGTAGTTTAGGAGTCTATAAGCCAACAAACAAACAAAAAATGTAAAATAAATGTAAATTAACATAAATTAGTTTTACCTAGGGGTTTTTCCCGAGATTTCCCGTCCCGGGAATTTCAATTATTTTATTTCTCGTTTTCCCGGGATTTTCCTTGCAGGATCCCGGGAAATAAAAAATTCCTCATAATTTCAGAAAACAGCTATTTATACTTTAAAATTTAGTTTTCTATTCTCTAAAATTTAGCATCTGTGGATAGGTTGCGGATTAGATCAATGTACAATGAAGTGAGTACATATTTAAATCAATGTCTCCTGATGCAATAAATCTACTAAAAGCAGAATGGGCAGTGCAACAGTTGAAAATTATAACATTAAGCGAAGTGAAGATGCAGGCAGTAAAGTTTCATTGTCCATGAACAAGTCTTAAAAATAGAAGATACCTAAACATATCGCTCCTTTATTGCAACAAAGTCATATCTACAAAGACAAACGATCTTGGCAAAATGCGATTAACGTTTTCAAAATGTATCGATTTAAAGATATATTTTGCTATAACTTCGGTTCAGGTTGAGATATAATACGAGAAGGTGTGAAGGAAAACTTTGATTAAGTGACTTAAAATTGTTGATTTTTTGAGATATGATTATGATGCAATGAAGGAGCGATATGTTTATTAGGTGATAAACACAAATTTTTTCAATTTGTGTTGGTTTATATAAGAGTGAAGTGCGGGGAAACCGAAGACTCGTGTAAGATACTACAATTTACAACTTGAAAAACCTTGAAATGCATTTGACTGATATAGACGTTGTCTATAAAAAAGAAAAAATTGCTTCTGATTGTGAATCCGAAGCATGCTACAACGGTGCACTTTTAACTATTTGTCCAACCTCGGTAAAAAATGAACGAAATTTTTTGGTAACATGATAATTCGTAAATAAAATCAGAAATATACTTTTTGACGACTTACTAAGCGCTTTGAGTGTGTCAGACAGTTATTTCCTAAGCCGTTAAAATGTTATATATTTATTCAAAATATTTTATCTACATACATATACATATGTATTATTAATTAACATTTTGATCTCATATCTTGAGTACCTCAATTTTTATTTTGTTTTTATTATTATTTTATTAATTAAATTGTTATGTTTATGTTATCTTTTTATCTTGTATCTAAGGCATTATAATACGGAATAGAAGCATAATAATAGGTAATAAAAGCGTGAGGTAAAAATAATTCAAGTTCCTATTTCAATCTTCAATTAATTTTTTTAGTATTGAACCATTTCTTTTACTTTCTTTGTAAGCAAGTTCCCTTAGGTATTTTTATAAAAGTTTTTTTCATTAATTAAAAACAAAATTTACTTTGTATTATTTATATGGAGCGGGATCCCGGAATCCCGGGAAATTAAAAAAAATTTCCCGCTTTCCCGGAAATCGAAAAAGTCCTGGAAAAAAACTCTAGTTTTACCACATGCTCGTATAAATACAAGAGCTTTTTATGCTTGATACTAAAAAAAAATGTTTCTAAAATATAATTTAAGTAACAATAAATAAATAACAATAAAAGATTTCTTTTCTTTAAATTTATGATTTAGGAAACATTTCTAGAAAAATTAATTGCAAATTAAAATTTTACTGTGAATTTAATTTTTCACTAATCCGTTTTTTATTGAAATTTGCTTTAAATTCCTCATTTGAAACTTTATGTTACTAGTTAAGTTCTATTGTATTCATCCCAAAAGGTATGCCACACAATGACTTTGTAAAAAGCATTCATACAAATGGATATTTTTCAAAATTATTGCGGCGTAAAGGAAATTAACTAAACAGAGATTTAAAGGACAAAACATATTTTGTCATTAGATATATAAAGCCTTTCTTCTTCTGTTTTTGTTATATGGTTTAATTTTCTGCTTGTGCCGGTTTCATTAACTAATATTGTAATTTTGGTAGCTGAGCGACTAGTCATAATCTACAATAATCCGTAGTTTGTAACATATCACAAACTTGCATACGATAACGTTTTACTTACACATGTGTGCAAGAGATACTTACACACATACATAAGTATAAGTATATTATAAATGTTCATGTGTTTTTTTATTTATAAATGTGTGTTTGTTACACATTAAAGCTACGTTCACAATCAAAAAAACATTTTCGTTTTTTCTTCTATCTTTTTTCTTCCCAAAGTATTTCATATATTTTCCTTTAATTTTTAGAACAAAAATGTAACTAACATTTTTTTAAAAATGTAACTAAAGTTGAGTCCATGGTGAAATAATTAGAAGGTGGCAGCACTACAGAATCAATTAAAAACATTTTCGTTTTTTCTTCTATCTTTTTTCTTCCCAAAGTATTTCATATATTTTCCTTTAATTTTTAGAACAAAAATGTAACTAACATTTTTTTAAAAATGTAACTAAAGTTGAGTCCATGGTGAAATAATTAGAAGGTGGCAGCACTACAGAATCAATTATTTTTTGCTCAATGCATGGTGAACTTCCTTTATGTCAAAATTATTTGTTTTTTTTGAGGTTATGTCACTTTAATACATTTTAGTAGATGAAAGAAATTGTTGGCGTTGGTTTGTCGAGGCTGACGAAAACCCCAAAAAGGAACGTGTTAAGAATTATGAAGTAAACTTTTCTTGGAACAAACGTACTCGTGTTTCAACTAAGTAGAAATTGTAATTTATGTGTTATAATATATCAGAAAGAATAAAAACAATATATTTTGGTGTGGTGAAAATCCATATTTTTGACATAATGGACTATTTTACACAAACAAATTTGCCTGTTTTTGTTGTATTGTTGTACAACAACTCCTAGTGCTGCCACCTTCTAGTAATTTCACCATGGTTGAGTCAACTAGAACTTCAGCAACAATTTGTATGAAATTGTTTCTGACGCTTAAAATAATTTTATTTAGTTTTGAATGAAAATTTTAACAAAATATTTACAAAAATAAAAATAAATGCTTAATATTGTTGTGGCTAAAATTTGCAAAAGGTTTCTTGATGCAAAAAGTGTGTAGTTACAAAAGAAATTGTTGCTCTATTATGAACACCAAGTGAAAATGTTTTTTTGATTGTGAACGCAGCTTAAATTAGCATCTATAAAAAAACATTTTGCAAAACTGTCATTCATTCATCTCATCTACCAAAAAAAGCATTTAATTCTTCGCGAATAAGAATAAGTACTTAAAGAAACTAAATCTGAGACCTGGAAACAGCCAAACAAAGAAAGTTTTCTTTTTCGGAAGAAAAGTGTTTTGGACTAGAAAAAATTGTTGTTCGAAAGATTTGCTTGGGTTAGAGCAATTTTTTCTATATAAAAAGTGGATAAGATTTAGGCAAATTCAAATTTGTATTTTTTTTTTAAAGAAAAGTTTCTTGGTGCAGAATATTTTACTAGAATTAAAAAAAACCCCTTTTAACCCTCATGAGTCTGACCAGACCTTTTTTTAATGCACTACAAATGGAAAATCAAAAGATGTGTTAGACGGAGGAAAGAGAAGAAACAACTGTTCGAACCGTGTAGAATCCCCCGATAAGTCAGGAATAAATACTTTTAATAAATTTATATTTAAAATAGTTTAACAAAAATTAAATTTGATGAACTTGAACAGTTTAATAAAACCATAAGAAAACTTTAATGAAATTATCACTTGCGCCAAACGCATACAAAATCGGCTTTTAAGCCCCTTTTCTACTGTAATTTTTTTACATTTTGCTCCGTTTGTTTGTTTTCAAATATTTAAAATTTTCCAAAGGGGTTTTCTCTACTTTTGTGCGCTTTTTTTGGCTGTATGACAAAAAGGATTTAAAGTGTTTTTAGAAGCGACAACAAATGAAATATTAGATCATTTGCCAATATTTACATTCGAGGTCATAGAAATTTAAAATTTTAAATAATTTTCAAAATTTATTTTAATTTAAGCAAAATTAAATGCTCAAACAATTGTTGGAAGTAAAAGAGAAATTTATTTATTTATGTAGAGATTATAAAACTGAAGAAATTTTATTAAGTTAGTTTTAATTTTGTCATTTGTTTTAAAGGTTTCAAGGTTAATAAAGAGCTGTTTAAAAATAATTATAAATCATACGCCTCCAGTTAGTTTTCTGTTAATATTAATCATGCGACACTGTTAACAAAACACAAATTTTTACTATTTAATAAAACATATTTTTTTGTTTTAAGGAATTGCTATTAAAAATATTTTAGGACTACTATTAATTTTGTTCAATTTAAGCCTTATTTACAATCAGAGCAATAATTTCGTTGTTTCTTCTTATTTCCTTTTTCTTCCCAAATGATTTCATATATTTTCCTTTCATTTTATAAACAAAAATGTAACTACATTTTTTTTAAAAGGTTAAGTCTACTAGAACTTCAGCAACAATTTGTATGAAATTGTTTCTGACGTTTAAAATAATTTTATTTAGTTTTGAATGAAAACTTTAACATAATGTTGTAAAAGATATGCATAATATTGTTGTGGGCAAAATTTGCTAAAGGTTTCTTAATGCAAAATGTGTGTGGTTGTGAAAATGTTTCTGGGATTGTGAACGAATCTTTATTATTTCTAGGCTAAAATGTTGTTATTTAAAATAAAAAACACATTTTTTTATAGGGCGAGTTTTGCTCAAACTTACATGATTGTCTAGAAAGTTTTTTCGTTTGCTGTTTTCTATTTCAATTAAAGTTCAATATTTTAATTTTCAGGCGTTTCATATATTTCTAACAACACACGAACAAAAATCTTAAGGTTATTTGTTTAAGCATGTGAAGAAAGAAAAAAAGAGTTCTATATTCGGCTATGCTGAATCTTATATTACCTTGAGCATGGTGCGATAAGAGCAGAATGTAACATACATAAATACACATATAAACAAATGTTTATGGTGACACGCCGACTTTACCAATCCGCCCACATTATTTCGGGTGTTGTGTATTGATAACCAAGTTGCCTGTAACTAATTTAAGAACTGTGGCTCTTTCCTTTCTACAAATATACAGAGGGAGTTGCCAGCCCACTTCTCCAATATCCTCTCATATTGTTAGATGTTGTGCAATAATTACCAAGATGCTTGTACCTAATCTGGAAACTTTGGCTCTTGTTGTTCTCCAGATATACAGAAAACAAAACAAAACAACAACAAGTGATTTTTGGTTAAAACTTGAGGCTTGCATCTGAGCCATTTCCGTACCGTCAAGAGCAAAATTAAATGGAGCATATCTGACATAAATATATATCAATCAAGTAATCGCTATATCTGGGGTCTTCGAAAAACCATTTCAACTGACTTATAAGGACTCAGAATATATAAATAAAAAATTATAAAAAATTAGATAATTATTGTTGAAATTACAAACTTACATTCACATACTTATGTACCTTTTTAAATTCGGCGAAGAATATGAAAAACGAACAAAGACAAGTGTTCAGCCATTTGGCATTTAAATAAAAATATTTATATGAGAGGAAAATAGAAAGTGTTCTTACAATTTAAGCAAAATGTAGATGAAGCCGACAATACTTTTAGTATTGGTGGAACATTTAGTTTGTTTTGCAGGCAGCTGAAGCTGAAGCACAGCAGCACTCCAAACACATGTTTTCGTTTTTTTTTTTAATAATTGTTGACAAGAACACAAACACTGCCACAAACAAGAGGAAACCGAAAGTACATTCCATGTTAAGTTAACAAAAGTAAAGAAAATAAAACAAAAATTTTAAAGAGTATAAATTTTAGGAAATTGAAACAGGTGGAAAAAAATTTTACAGTCTGTCCTTAGAAAAATAATTAACAAATAAGTACATTTTTTCTTTAGATCTTAAAATTACACAGGCAATTGACATTTTTTCTATGGCAACTTGTTAAAAGTTGATAGCAATTTTTCCTAAAGGAAATTAAAGCAACATTATACAAAATAAAAAGCAACTTTTTTTATTATCAAATAAAATCTTTTGATATTTCATTCATTTTTTCTCCAAGAAATAAATTCTCCAAAATCTAATTTCCGTTTATTTCGATTTATGACTTTTTATATATTTACCCATTTCACCGATGATTTTAAGATGTGCGTGATAAAACAAATCCCATTAATGACTACCAAGAGATCCGCTCGTACGATTCGAAGTATGCACCAGGCAGACGGGTTTTGTACTTTCTCCTTATATTAACAATAATTTTTCTTTCTTTTTCAGATACAAAAAAATGAGCATCAATAACTATTAAAAAAAACCAAAAAAATAACATTGCTAACAAAAATTTAGCAATTAATGACCAAGGTGGAACTACGGGCAGTAGGTTCATTAAGCCACCTCCCAAAGCCTTTTTAGAACCTGGGCCCAAAAAAAAATTTGTTTTGCTCTGTACTTAGAGTTATTTTTTATTTACCAACCGCAAAAACAGTCACTTATCTTAGTCATTAAGATGTCCCTGCAGGTTATTTTTAAGCTTCTTGTGCGATTTGGTTGAATTATTTGCAAAACCGATATATACCTACCGGTAAAACAGTTTCAGTGCCGGTATGCCGATACCGATAAAATTAAAATACCGTTACCGATACCGCTATCGAAGGAACTACTTATATTTATATGTATACCAAAATTTGTATGAACTGAAAAAGTTTTCTACGAAAAGAGCTTCAAGAGAAAAATCTCAAAATCAATCCACTTTTCTTACAGTAAAATTTTTACAAACCAACCATTTTTTCTCTAGAAAGTTTTGTAGAAACTGACAAAAACCGTTTCTAAAGAAAAGTTGCGTAACTTAATTCTTTGAAAACATGTTCTTCAAGCGATTTATTGAGATAACAATAACATCACCGACAAAAGAGATGATGTTTTTTCTTTTTTATTTCTTTCAACCATATTTGTGTTTCTATCATACCATTTTAATAGTTGAAAACAGTAGCCGAAGTTGCAGCAAACTCTATTAAAGTAATTTGAATTCCATTAGTAACATTTTATTTTCAATAGTCTACAAAGGTTAGATAGTTTTTCCAATAAAACGCAAAAGCAAAAAAAAAAACACAAAATTGTTATCATTTATCTGCCAAGAAAATGTCATTACCATAAGTGTATTCACATAAAATCTCACACACATACATGCATGGAAAAATACATTTATGTGAGTTGTTTTATTGTTAAGTACATATTTGATGATATATGCGCTTGTGTATGTGCGGTCATACAAGCTTTAAAATGAGCTTGTTTCCAACTGCAGTTAGTCAAAAAAGTTCTTTTTATGGCATTTGCTCGGTTGCTGGCGAAAAAAAGTAATAAAATTTAATGTAAAACGCATTTGCTTTCTCTTTTTAAGGTAATTCGTTTTTTTTTCAACTAAAATTTAGGAAAGTAGTAGAATTAGGAAAATTTAATAATTTTTATATAATTTTAATTGTGGTGTTTATTTTAGTGTAAGTTTCATTAAAAGTATGTGTCATTTTTTACAGCATTATAAACTTCAAAGTATGCTTTGCTTTTTTGTTTTTTAAAAGTTTTAATAAAGAAAAGTTGCCTATCATCCAGAGAAGCACTTTTAATAGAAAAGTTGTTTCTTATTCCGTGAAAATTTTTGTATAAAAAAAGTACTAGAATCATAAAACTTTTCGTAGAGAAAATCTGTCTGGATCGGAACAACTTGTTATACATTCTTTTAGTCGCTTTAAAAAAAATCTAAATGAAAACTAAGAACTTATTTTGTTTATCAGAAATAATCTTTAGAGTTTGATAAGAACAACTTTTTTTGTTTTTTCCTCCAAGTTCCATTAGGACTCTTGCTTGTATTGCTGCTGAGGTAAGCCTTTTAAGACTTGTCCAGGATATTAAAACATCGTTTTGTTATAAATTTTCTAAAAATTTTTATTGTTATTTAAATTTCTATATTATTTTACAAATTGCTTGCTTTCAGTTTCCATATGCTGGCAGTTAAAGGAAATTTAATAATTTGGCACGTATATTTTTTCCTTTTTCAGTTTTTTTTCATTATTGGCTAAAGTCATAAAACAATTGGTTTCGCTGTTGGCAAATTTAACCTTTTTGGCTGAGTAAAGCTAAATTTGCCCAAGCTGCCCTGGCAAACAGAAATGGTTGGGTAGGCAAAGTTTGCAAAGGGTAAGTGACTATGGTTAGTTCAGTGACTTTTAAGAGCTAACCTTGTTAACACTTATGTAAGCCTTATAATAAAAACCATGGCAACCCAGCTAATGGTGTAAAAGTAATATAGAGTTTTCCCAATATCTTACTTTAAAGTAGAATTTTCTCTTTTCAATTCACCCTTTTCCTAGACTAGTTTCCTTTTCCTCAATGTGAAAAAAATACTGAGAAAAAAATATTGGCAACATTTCGTATTTTATAACGGGGCGTAAAATTATAGAAAATTTCTCTAGAGTCTATGCACACAGACATGAGTATGTGCATATTTTTAGAATGTAAATATATTTATATAGTTAACATGAGACATATTTATTTTCTCCATCAGCGTATATTGATTAAGCATTATGGTTTTATTTATCTCCTTATTTTTTTTATATGTTTTTCATAAATTTACCATTGCTTTTATATTTAACTTAAATAGTAATAAATAACTTTATGTTAAACTCTTAATAATGCATTAACTAAGAGCCTACAAGTAGGCTCTGAAATAAAAGGTTAGGGAATATTATCTACCAAAAGAACTGAGGTCTGCATTAAATACTCTAGTGAAAAAAACTAAAAAAAGTTTTATAGAACAGTGTTCTCAATAACAAAGTGGTATGGATCAGTGCGACTTTTTGTATGAAAAAGCTACCTGAATCAAAGGAGAGTTGCTTAAATTTAAACGAAGTTTTTCATAGCAAATTTGCATGTATTTAAAAAAAGTCTCAATGAAGCAAATATTTTTGTAGACAGTTATGCCGTTATTTTCCTGGAAAGGTTGCTTGAATTTGAGCAATTTTTCCATAAAAAGATCAAAGACATAAATAGAAAAAATTGCTTGTTTAAGTACAACTTTTTTTTTAAGGTTTTCTAAAAAATCTAACATTTGTTTATATAAAATACAGCGCAGTATTCTGGATCAAAGCAAGCATTTCGTAAAAAGATATTTTGGAACGAAATCCTAAAAATGTTTTCAGAAGAAGAGCAAATGTTACTTAGAATTTTATTTATGGAAGAATTTTCTTCAAGGGAATTATTTATGATGATATTTTGTTAAAGATTGTAAATAACTTCCATCTTAAATTTCTATAAATTCCACAAGAACACTTTAAATCTTGTTTTTACTTATTAAAATTTCTTTTTCCTTTTGATCAGCTTCCTGAAACTTTAAAAATACAAAAATGTCTACCTAATATTTCAAATATTTTGACTTTATTGTTTGTTGTAAATAAAAAAAAGTATAAATCAATTTTTCTTTATTATCTGTTTTCAATGTTCCTGGTTATTGCTGTTATTAAATATTCCTTTTAGTTATGCTTTTTTTACATACTGATTTTGATGATACAAAGAAATTCAGTGTTAAGGAAATACAACACCTAAAGCTACAAAAACAACACTGGCAAAAACGTCCATTCTTAATGGTGATTGTGTGTAAAACATGAAGAAGAAAAATTGTTTTTGATGACGCCTTATGTTATGCTGAACGACTTGCTCGTTCAGTGCTACCATGCTATAGAGTAGTACTCACATAAAACACAATAAGCAGAAAAGAAAAGCCATCATCAAATAGCTTGCATATTTTCAGGTGACAGTAAAATTAAATTCTCTTTCGTACTGAAGTTCATTCATATACTTTTTTTGTGTGTGTTTTTTTTTCGAAACAACGTCAAATTTGTTTTTTTCAGCAAATTTGTGTAGGTATGAGTATATCGGAATAGTGCTGTTCCCAGCTAGCATTTTGTATCATAATCTGATCATTTAGGAATCAGCTTCAAGGGCAAAATACCCGTATATGAGCTCATTTATCAATAATAAATGATACTCTCGTTGTGAGAAAATGGTACCCTACCCATGAATCACCTGAAAGAATCATTTGTGATACAATTTTCTGATTCCTTTTTGATCATTTTAATTTTAGTTTTTCTAATCATTATTGAATCGTTTTTGTCTCATTTTTCAATCGTAAATTGCACAGTTTTTGATAATATTTGAAATAATTTTTTAATCACTTTCCTAATTGCTTAGGAATCCTTTTTTGATCACTTTGAAATCGTATTCTGTTTGCTTGCGAGCCTCTCGCAGCAAACATTTTCTATCATAATCGAATAATTTATGAATCAGCTTTAGGAGCAAAATACCCGTATATGAGCTCATTTTTAAATCTGAAATGATACTCCCGTTGGGAGAAAATTGTACCCAATCATAATTATAATTTATTTTGAGTTTAATAAAGTTTTTTTTAAAGTTTTTTTATTAAAACGATTTCCCTAAGTCGTCTTATAAACAATTATAATAAAGTAAAAACAGTTAACAATAAAGTAAAATTAAAATTGGAATATAAATAATTAAAAAACTTTAATTAAAAAACTACAATATTAATAACAATTAAGAATAAAGTAAAATAAAAGTTGAATGAAGAGAAATTTTATATATAATTAAAATTTTCTCTATGATTTTGACGAAACGAATGAAAAAAAATTCAAATTTTTAAAAATTTTAAATTCAATGAATCCTTTTTTAATTGTTCAAGTCAAGGCGAATTGACTTTCAGGTGGCGTTGAAAACACAGCTGTGCTACTTTTTTTTCTTAATTAGAGAGAGGAACGTCAAAAGTTACTTGTGTTTTTGACATATCGGCCAACGAAAGCAACAAAAAAATACATTGTTGTGTTTTTGGTGTTGTTACTTGTTGTAGTATCGACACCACCGTTTACATGAATTCGCCTTGGTTCAAGTGATAAATCAGTTTTAAATTCAAAGAATTTATAAATCATTTTTTAAACATAAAAATGAATCATATATGAATCCTTTTTCAATCGCTTAAGTGATAAATCAGATTTTAATCATCAAAACTAATCTGAAAAGAATCATTTGGGTGATTACACAAAAACTAATCAGCCAAATGCTAGCTGGGTTTATTTGAAACTTTTCAATTGCTGTCATAAATATATTTTTCTTTATTTAATTTTCTTTACGATTTCACTTGTCTGCACAGATTTTGTTGTTTGACTGAGTTTTGCTATATTTTAACATTAATATGAAAAATTGACATAAAATGTTATGACAACAAATTGCTTCAAGTTGCTGAGAACAAAAGAAGGAACAAACCATAAGGCGCCCAATAATAAAAAAACTCAGACTAACAAATAAAAAATAAAGAGGAAATAATAATATTATACGTCTATTCAATGTGAAATTGGGTTTTTTCATTGATTTGACAAACAAATTTCAATAATACTGTAACAACAAGCTCTTGACGTTGTTGAATTAAAAAACAAATAAAACTCGTAGCATACTCTCAGGCTGTTTGTAAAGAAATCAAACAAATTTGTAGAATTTTTTAACGATACCGAACTTGCAATTGTTTTTTTAATAATAACTTTGTTATTTATTTTGACGTTTTATTCAAATTATTGATATATTTTGTATTCAAAAATATTTTTTTTTTATGAAATTTAAATTAAGGCAAAGTAAGAATTATGTATGCATATTAAATAAATCATGATTTCTGTGTGCATAGTAAACATGTTATTTAATTAAAAATGTACTTAATAATCATAAACATGGAAAATTAGAATTAATTGTCTATACAAGATTTATCAAGACTCTAATAAAATTTTATTGAAAACAAATCAATTGGTATGTCGAAGTCAACTTTTTATAGATAAAGTTGCTCAATGGCAGATAACACAGAGCAACTTTTTTTACAAAGCAACTTTTTCCATAACATAGAACGTGTTCTATAGAGAATGTTGTTCTGTGACAGACAACTTTTCTAACTAACTTCCTGTTTTTTCTAAATCTCATTAATTTGTTTTTTTTTTAACTCGTGTTAAAATTATAAATCAATTTTTGTTTTAATAACTTTCTATGACTTTTTCAATCTAAGAAGAAAACTTTCCTTTCGGATCGAGAATTTTGTTCTTTTTTCTAGAGTTGTAAGGTTTCTGTTTTTATATCTTCTCCCTGAAGTATGCTTTAATTATGTATATTTATCATGTTATTTATCATTTAACATGACTTTAAATTTTGCTGAAAAGTTTTTCGAGTTCCTATAATTTGTTTGGCTTTTCAAAATAACTTTTGCATTTTTTTGTTAAAGCATGCTAAACTTGTACATGATTAATGAAAAAAGTCGTTTAAGCGAAAACTCTCTAGATACTATGCAGTTTCAAAAAATAGTTTTATTTATTATATACAAAATTTGGAAAGTTTTTTCTTTTAATTTGTGTTTTGTAGCAACAGGAAAACGTAAATGTTTTGTAAAAATATGTGGGTTTATATTATTTTTTTTAAATGCAGTATCATATTTAACTTTTGTAAAACACTAACATAAAACGGTACAATAGCTTAATAAAAATAAGGACAGGAAATAAAAAACCATTAAATATTTTTGTACAAAAATCCAGAAATTATTTATCTTTTAAAAATGTTCTCTGAAATTCAAATTTACTTAAAGAAAGAATGCTATAAAAAAAGTCCAAGCAACTTTTCTTTTAGAAATGTTGTATTGGTCCAGTCTAGACAACTTTTGTATAGATAAAAATGCTCTATTTGAGGCAATTTTTTAAAAGAGAATGTTGCTCGGTTCTTGCAGACTTTTCTAGGGTTAGTATAGTTGATATGTTCGAGTTACTATTTCTGTTGAAAATGTGTCTTTTTTTGTATAAAAAAATGTTTTCGTGAACGCACTTTTTCTGCTAAAAAATATGTTGATTTATTCTTTTTTTTTACCATGGTTAAGTTAGATTTTCGAAGCAACTTTTTATTAGGTATATTCACATTGGAAATTTAAAGCATGCAATGATTTTGCAAAATTTAAAATTGTTCTCAAGAATTAAGCTTTACCAATATTTTTTGGAAAAGTATTCTTAAGTAACTAAAATCATGCAATACTTTTTTATTTTTAAGGCTAAAAGTATGGCTTCCTGTTTACAAATTGTTAGTAATCCGCTACAATTATAATTTAAAAGATCACGTTTTCAATTCTTAACAATGCAAGAAGTACGATTATAATTTTTATAGCAATATTGAAAGAAGAACATAGCAATTTTATACTACAGTTTAGAAATAAATTTAATGTCTTAGCTTAAACTGTGGTAACCTAAAAGTATGCTGTTATTTCATGAACTTCATATACAACAATTTGTTGTATTAAATATTTTTTAATTCAAGCCTTTAATTACAATTTAATTATTAACCAGTTTAAGTCCTCAATATATACTTTAAATTTCTTTACAAAAGTCCCTTTTGATAAAGGCCACATGTTTTTAATGTAACCTCGCAATTATGCTTAAACTAACCTAAATATATGCAACAAAAAAAGCTTAAAATTGCATTGCTCGTGTAAAAAACTTTCGCTTTCAGTCAAGTAATGAAAAAATTGTAAAATTTTTTGTTTTACAAATTATTAAAACAACATCAGACAAAAGCCAAACAGTCAGCAATTGCAACAACTAAACAACAAGTTATCAGGGAGGCAGTAAAGGGTATTACTTTTTTCACCCATAGGCCACAGACACACTTACACATATATTTTTATTCTTTAGTTCTACTAACTTTTTAAACTTTGGATTTTGTTTTTTTTTTCCTTCATTTTGATGATGACGAGATGTTTTGGAGATTAGTGCTGATGTTTTTGGTGTGATACTTAAAAAGAGTGATAACACTTGTAGCAACAATGTTTCAATGCAATATTTTTATTTTCTTGTTTAATATTTTTAACCAGCTTCCAACTTGTTTTTTTTCCTTTTGTTTTTCAATAGTGTAACAGTAATAGAGAAGACCATTTTACCTAAACTAATTAACAACATGTTTATTTGCATTAGAATTACTTAAAAATATGCAATCAAAATCGTTTTTGGATATTCCATTTTTTGCTCTGTCACTAAAAAGTGCTCAAGAAACACTGTGATGAAATTTTTACATTTAGTGTTAATTATAATGATTTCAATCAAGTAAGAAAAATGGGGAACAATTTTATTTTTCACGGCAAAAAAACAAAAACAAATGCTGAAAAAGAAAAGGAAAATTTAAATTAAACTTAACTTAAAGAAAAAATGGTAACAGTATATGAATCAAGTAAAAAAAAATTTTAATATGGCCTTTTGTTTAGCAAATTTTTTATTGAAAACTCGATAAGAAGAAAAATTTTGGCAGATTTCAGTAATTTCGCGGAAAAAAAGTAAAAGTTAAAAATTAAAGTGACCTACACATCTTAAATTAGCAAAAAAATTTAGATCAGACCTAATATCTAAGGATATCTAAGGTTTTCAGGCTACTTTTTTGTAACGTATCGCCAGCAAGTAATTAAAATTGTTTTTATATTTTGGTGTAAAGAGCAACTAGCTCTACATTAAGTAACAAAAGGGTGAACATTTGAACAGCAGCGGTCTAAATTACAAGCTTATTTGCTTGCTGGCGTAACGTTTCAACAATTAAACTTTTCGCTGGAAATGTCCATATAAATAAAAACTTTTGATTTTTTGCGCCATTTAAATAATTATAATTTTATATTCGAGGTGCCATCATATAGAAAATACAATCCCTTTTTACGAATAAAGAAAAACAAAATATCTGTTTAAATCATTAATAAACATTTTTAAATTGTGTTGTTGTTGATCTAAAATAAGTAGAGAAGTGTTATGAGTATTTTTATTTTTTACTTCTCCCTTGTTGACTTTTAAAGTAGTTCTCTTGATTGTTTTACTACCCACAAGAATAAAAATGAAAATGATAAAAACCTAATAATAAATAACATTATATTGTAAGAGTAGAAAATGAAATTATGCACTCAGTTTTAAGGATTTAAGTTAAGAACATGTCTAATGAATTAATCATAAGTAATGATTAAGTTTTGTTTTCATTTCAGTTGGATGATGAAGGACGAAAAGAAGTGAATGTTAACCAAAGGTAAGCCTGTATTTCTTATTTGTTGTACTCGTATATTAAATTTAATACAATTTTGTGAATTTACATTTTATGTAATACATTCCAAACTATTTTTCTTAAAAATATTACGAAGTATTTCTATAATAACAACAAGTTTCCTTATATTGTATATTAAAGTTGGTAAACTTTTCCAGCAAATTTATAATTTTTTTTTATACAAAAAGAAAAGCCTACCTACCGAATAATTTGAAATATTACTGTTTTATATTAAATTACTTACAGAAGTTTTGCCTTATAGACTTTTAAAAATTCACACACGCATAGTTAAACTGACAAAGACACAAACGACCCAGCGGGAAAAAGAAGAAGTACGGATGCCTTCTAGAAGGGCTCTTTACTCCTTCTTTTCGATATACAAGGCCTGCTCGCTCCACTCCATACTCATGTCTTTTATTGTCATTGCGGAGTAGGCCTTTCGCTCTCGCTTCTTTATCAGGTTCATTAGAGTGGTAACGGGATCAAAAATAATAATTATTTTGCTTTTGCTTGTGCAAAAAGCAATACAAAAAATGTTACTCCTTCTTTACTCCCTTGGCATCGAAGCGAGTGGGGAACGTGTATCTTATATTTTATACAAAAGAGGCAACGCTTTCTATGAAGCATTCTTGAGTAGTTAGATAAGAACTGTAATTTTCGAGGCAGGGCTTTAAAAAGGCCTGAAATATGAAGGTCTTTTGAGTTTTCCCGCTGGGAGTGTTCCACACACACACACACACGCGTATTCACACAATCATGCTAGATTAAATGCATTGTGTAAAAAAATGTGTATGTATTTTGGTTTGAATTGTAAATAAAGTGTTTCCTCTTTTTAATACAGACTTCATCATATTAAATAACCCAAATATAAATAAACTTGGAAATCATGCGCATGATAAAATTCTCTGAGTTCGTTATTTTTTTATTTTTCATACAAATATCACACACGCACACATACATAGAACACAAAGAATTTTTAAGAAGAAGGAAAAAAGAGATTGAGCACAAGACAGCCTGAAATCATAAAAGAAAATCTGGGAAAATCTTTAAAAATTTATTTGAGTACAAAAATAACTTAAAGAATCTGTTATAAAGTTCTTAATATTTTGCTATGGGCTAATTAATAGTTCCTTTCCATAGAACTTAAGCACAAAATTTAAGATTAAGCTCTTGTGAACTTCACAAAAATAGTAACTATGTTTTATGTGGTTTTTTATATTTAATAGAATAGATAATTTTTCTTTAGAAAAACTAACTGTATTCTAGAAATCTTTAATGTCCGTAGAGAATATTTAATTTCTTCTTTATAAGAACTGTTAAGGAATATTATCTACAACGCTTTTAGTATATCACAAAATACACATTTTCTTTTAAATGTCCTGATTTTCTGTTATTAAAATAGCTAAATGTCCTTGTACCAATCAAGAAAATTTTAAATAATAAAACTTTAATTATGTATATTGACGAGATTTTTGATGGCTCTTAATATTTCTACCAGTGATCCAATTAACCAATTTTGGTAAACAGAATATGGTAAAATGTATTCTGTAGGTAAATCAAATATTGTAACTTTTAATTCATAAATGCATAACTGGCCTTTTTATTTAAAATCTGAAAATTATGAAAATATTAAGTTTATGTATGTAAAGGATTTGCTTTAGCCAAATATATCATTTTTATATTTGTTTTCTGTGCCAGTTTGTTTTTCCTTTCGTTGCTCTATTTTAATCGTTTTTTTTTACTGCAAATATCTTTGTTTCAATTTATATATGTTTGCTACTACAACATTTATTTACACACTTAAGCCTGGTACTCTGTTCAACATTTCACGTAAAATGCTGTCAAAATGCATATGAAAAAAAACTTGTGCGGAATATCAAAGGAATAATGTTGATAGAGTTGTACTCTGTTCATCTTGTGAAAAAGTTCCGAAATGTTTCTGGCAACATTTTTTTACAACTGCGAAATAATGTAAGCTGCACTTATTTCACGTGGAATTTTAAGCAACAGCAAAAAAATATGAACTGATTATTAAATAACAAATAAAAAATTAAAATAACACAACCATATTTACTTTCTTTTTTATTAAATTTTTGTTAACATACACAAAACTTTACAGGAATAAAATCGTCAAATTTTACAAACTCTCATGTCAAAATTTTCGTGTGAAATAATCAATGTTGCTCAACATTTTTCACAAATTTGAACAGAGTACTAGGCTTTACAATAAAAACAAATAGATCAAGCAGATTTCCTTTATTGTTTTTAAATTTTTGTTTACATACGCAAAACAATGTCAGATACTTTACAGGAATAAAATCGTCAAATTTTACAAACTCTCATGTCAAAATTTTCGTGTGAAATAATCAATGTTGCTCAACATTTTTCACAAATTTGAACAGAGTACTAGGCTTTACAATAAAAACAAATAGATCAAGCAGATTTCCTTTATTGTTTTTAAATTTTTGTTTACATACGCAAAACAATGTCAGATACTTTACAGGAATAAAATCGTCAAATTTTACAAACTCTCATGTCAAAATTTTCGTGTGAAATAATCAATGTTGCTCAACATTTTTCACAAATTTGAACAGAGTACTAGGCTTTACAATAAAAACAAATAGATCAAGCAGATTTCCTTTATTGTTTTTAAATTTTTGTTTACATACGCAAAACAATGTCAGATACTTTACAGGAATAAAATCGTCAAATTTTACAAACTCTCATGTCAAAATTTTCGTGTGAAATAATCAATGTTGCTCAACATTTTTCACAAATTTGAACAGAGTACTAGGCTTTACAATAAAAACTAATAGATCAAGAAGATTTCCTTTATTGTTTTTTGTTATTGTTGTTGTGAATCGCTAGCGTTTTGTTTTAGTACATGAGTAAGCAGAACATGCAGCAAATATTGAAAAAGGACATTATTTTTGAACGAGAGAAGGAGAGAGCGTTTGTGGAGTATATGCTGGTTTTTTTTATGTAAGTTTTGTATCTGTGTGTGGCCTTTGTACCAATTATATAAATAATTCAGTATCATTTGAGTTTTTCTGCTATTTTTTTATACAGCCACAATATAATTTTTATGTATTTTGGATTAAGAGTGCAAATATTTCACATGGTGTTTTTATTTTAATACCACCAAACTCAAACTATTTAAGTATTTAAACCAAAAATTGCAAATTAATTAACATTTTTATGAAAATAAAATCAAAAAAAATGTTTTGTGTCATATTGAAAATCTGTATGTTCCCTGTAAAAACTTTTTCTACTTTTTTGAAATGAATAGCTTCTTTCACTCATTATTTAGAAGCTTTGTGCTACATAACTTCATTGGTGCTTTCAGTAGTATTTTTACTTTTTCCTGATTATTTAACAAATTATTTTGTAGGCGAAGTTTTAACTGGGTTAGTTTGTTGCTGTCGTAACGCAGTGAAATACTTTCACCTCATTCGTTTTTAAGTGGTTTACTTCAATCGTTATGATTGCACCAATTTTATTTATATTTTTGAAACTCTATAAAACTGATATCTTTTGTCCGTTATACTAAGCTTAAACAAATTAACATCTTCACTTAGGGTCTTTTATCAACAGATCTTTAAATAAAAAAATTTACTACAGAATAACCAACTATTCCTTAAGAATTTTTACGCGCTTTAAAGAAACTTGTTAAAGAAATTATTTCTTCAAGGTAATGTTATATTACAAAAATTTTTCAAATTCACGTTAATTATCCGCAGATTGTTGTTTCCTGTGGAAAAGTCGCTTTTATTCAGACAATTTTTCTATAGAAAACACTTCTATATTAAACCTTTTGTCCTGATTTTTTTTAAAGCTTATGTAAGTCAACACTTTTGTAAATCAATAAGATTGTTTATTAAATCATTACACACATGGAAAAAAACAATTGCTTTTGTCTGTTAAATTAAAACCCCAATATTTTATATATTTTGCGGTTTTCATCATTTGAAAGACACATGAGTTGCTGATTATTATTTTTTTAAATAAAAAATTAAACATTAAATAAACCACAAAAAGGAATAATTAATAAGTTTGCTCAAACACAAGGGTTTTGTAGCATAAATTACTGTTTTATTTATTTTAAAGGATAAATGGATAATAAAAATAGAAAACAATTATATTTGACACTTAATTATGGTTGAGAGTTTTTGGCTTAAAAAAATAAACAATAATAACATTAAATCATTACGACATTTAAATTAATTTGTGATTTATTTACAATTCAACAAACATGGAAATGTGTTAATTAGATAAAAGTAGAAAAAATAAAATGAAAAAGTGATTTAAAACAAAAAGTTGAATAGCGAAACCGCAATTACACAACTTAATTTTGGTTAATTAAAAAATTTCAATGGATTTTTTAAATATTTAGATGAAATAGATTTAAAGTGAAGTTTTTCGGAAATTAATATTGATAATACGCACTGTTTTAAAAAAAATTAAACATAATTCGCCAAATTTTTTTTAATATTTTTATTGGATTTTCCAACAAAAAAACACACACCAGCATAATAAAGAGATATATTTTCAAGTAAAAGTTTCATATTTCTCTAGGACTTCTCTTAATATTTTTTAAAAGTTGGCTTTTTTTCTACAGATTTAACAAATGTTCCATTTTTTGTTGTAACATTAAACATTTAACGTTGCATTTTTTATTATTTTCTTATTTCCTTTTATCAGTTATCATACTTCTTTATATTTCCTTTGTGGTCGAACGCACTGTTCTTTTCTTTTACTTTCGTTGGCCTTTTATTTCCGGCCATGTTAGATTTGTGTTTTTGTATTTTGTGAAAGTTTGTTTTACATAGTATTTTAGTTTGTTTTATTGAGTGATTTAAAAGATATTAAGTTATATAAAATAAATATAAAGGTATTTTTTGGTATAAATCAAAAGAAATAAAATTTGTTAAACAGCGAAAGTGGTTGAGAACATGGCGTTGTGAGTATTTTTGAATAAGCTTACATTTATAAAATAGAAACAATTTTAATTGTAATAAATATAAATATGTACATTTATAGAATTCTTGTGTCTCGATGTTTGTGATCGCACTCCTCCGTAAGAGCTCAATCTATGTTGAAGAACATTATTTAATGTATAATTGGAAGGTATGATAATAATCCGTAAGGTATTATTTTGACCTCCCATGAAAACGCAATATAAATTACAATATATATGGAAAACACAAAAATGTACTTTGGACTTCAAGAAAAATTCTTGATAAAAGTAGGGAAAAAACAAAAGTAAGGAAAAACATGTAAAATCAATTAAAATGGATAATCATTCACAAAAGCAAATTTCGATCTACCAAAGGTTAAAATACAATTTGGTTTAAGGATTGATATTTGACTATTGACGTCAGCAGTCGTCGATGGCTGCGACTGTAAGATGGCAAATCCATCTGAGGAGATCGAGTGGTTGCGATCGAAACATGTCATGGTAACCTGCCCGCCAGGGTTCGAGCCCCGGCCACGGTCAGAAATGAAAGATTACAAAGAAAAAATTACAAATTTTCTCTAATCACCAATTTTATACCAAATTCATAGACTCAAGCAACCCATTTGTTGATTTTTCTCCTATTACCAAAATGATTATATTGATTACTAAAAATTGTAAAAATTTCATATTTTGAAAATTTTTTTTTTCAATAAATGATATTTTAAATTTTAATTAAAAAAATGATCAAAAAATTTTGCCGTTTCAAACAATGTGTTGATTCATTTTAACAATTTCCAACAACAATTTCACAAGTTTAAATTATTTTATTTGAAACGAAATAATTTTTTGTTATATGATTATTATTTTAATTAAAAATTTATTTCAAAACAACTAAAATGTTAATTAAATAAAAATTATATTTTTTATTTTCGTTCAACAAAAAAAAAAATAATTGATTCAATTATTACATTAATTAAGTTTAAGTACTTTTTATATAATTTTTTTAATTGATAAAAAACTACTAATAATTTTTTCTGTGATTCAATATCAATTTTAATTAATTTTCATGTTGTAAGATTCCTTTCTTCATAAAAAAATAATTTAATGAAAATTAAATTTGATGAACTTGAGCCGAATTAAAATATAAAAAAAAAAAATTTTATTAAAAACCATAAATAGTTCAATAAAATAACCGCAATTCTAATTATATATGGAAAACTTTAACAGTTTTAAAATTTTGAGCAAATAGTTTGGTTATCTATAAAAAGAATCTGTCAAATATTGAGTCGGGCGTGTCACCTTCTACACAAGGACAATGTAAGTGTCTCTATATCTAGAGACCATTAACAGAAAATATCTACATTTTAAACAAAAAGCTTGTTAAACAACACATGTCAAAAAGCTGAACTGTAGGTGTGGCCCTTCCCATATTAAAACGATATAAATTTCCACATTTTGTAAAAACGTTAAAACAATTTTTAAAATTATTTTTTGGAACTGCCACAAAATGTAAATTTTTTTAATAAGTTTTACTTTTAAAATTTCACCTGTTAAATTTCGTTCAGAAACGATAAAAGTCATCTTTGCATCTACTTTGCTCATTAAATTATTAATATTTTTGTTTTATATTTAATAGAAAAATGCTTGATGGGTTCTTGGAATACTTTGTTTTCTTGGATTTATTTCGGAGTGAATTTTATTGATGCGATAAAATTTCTCCCTAAAACCATTTGCTTAATAAATCCTTCTGTTGAATAAATTATCACCAGTGATGTTTATCTTTCTTTCATTTTCATTTAAAATTTTTTTTATTATTAAATATATTTACATACATATTTTTGTTGTCCTTAAGAATTGTTAACAAATAAATCAAATGTTATTCCTAGAAAAGGTATTGTTAAAATTTTGTGTGTCAATCTTTTCGGGTTTTATTGGAATTATTGTCGAAACCTTCTAAATGCGATCGAAAGTAAAGGAATCGGAAAAAGAACCGCTAAGATTAAAACTGTAAACCCTTTAACTAAACACTTTAACGTTATTTTTTAACGCAAACACGTACATAAAATTATGATTTTCTAATACACAAACGCACAAGCCCACACACCCTAACTTCAAAAGCAATTGATAAAGCAAATCATAGCAAATGCTTAAACATAATTTATGCCATAAATTTAAGTATTACTCGAGGCTAAAATTTCAAATATATCCAGTAAAATTTACATTATTGTATTGTATATGAATACTGAAGCAAACAAAAGCAAATAAATACTTAAATAGAATTGCCAAAGTAAATATTAGAAATAATTGTTTGATCTTTTCAAATCTTTCAAGTATTTAATAACACATAATAAATCTTAAGTCGTTTTGGATTCTTTAAGCTATTTTACCCTTTACAAGGATTTATTTATTATTAAAAGAAGCTGTGTAATCTCAACATCAAAATCTAACTTGAAAACAGGCAGAAAATGGTTACACAAAGATATAAATTATTTGAGTTATTACCACTTAAACAGAGAATACAAAATGTAAACATTTTATTTTTATTTGCCAGATTTTAGGAAAACAAAAAATATATTTTTAAAATAATGAAAGCCTCATGAGAAATGCATTTCATAAATAATATAGCAAAATAAGTGCTTAAGATATGGTAGCAGTGATATAAGAATGTAACAAGAGATATTGAAAATAAATTAAAATGAAAAATTAGAATAAACTTTAATAAATAATGTATATGAAATCCGCAAATAAATTTAAATCTAAAATTAATATCAATTATACGTTTTGGTGTACGGAAAATTGTATAAGTTTTAGCTGGAGTCACACTGCATTTTATAATACAGTTTAAGCTGAATTTACTAGAGAAACTTTTAAAAATAATATGCACAAACCAGTTTTAGTCCAAATCAGGGCTCTTAATATAGACTAGTAGTAGGTGAAACTAAAGGCCTTTAAAGAGGAAAGATTCTACCTTAATCGCATGAATTAATGCAGCAAAGTCATTGATAGAACCAAAGTAGATAATCGCAAAATACGACTTAAAGCGAAATCGTTAAAGTTGTCAACGCCAAGATTTAGGTAAATTTAAAGGCTTCTATTGTCTTCATTAGTAGAATTAATAACAATTAGGTTCAGACTTATATGGTCTCAAAACGGTTTAAGCCGTAGATCTTGATATGGCTTAAAATCTGTTTCAGTCTTATGATTTTGTACAACCAAAATTAGTTTATACAGACAAAAGTCAGCTGCAATAAAAGGTTTTTTTTAGTCAAATTATTTTAGCGTACGAGAATGAAGCCTCTTATGTAAATTTATCTTATTTAATTAATTAATTTGATTATGCTCCTTTGGTTCAATTAGTAAATTATTATAGATGTAAGTTATTTTTACCTCTCTTAAATTAAAGTATTCTTTGTGTAATAGTGAATTGCAAACAATCAAATTAAATATATAATAATATATTGTACGAGAATCTGAAATCAGTTTGATCTGTTTAATGAGTTTTAAGTCTCTATGTAGCCCGAAATTAGCTTCCATCATTTTCATGCGTTGTTTTTATTATATTGTGTTTATTTCCTTGATTTGCGAATAATCCAAAGATTGAACAATTTTGTTAAAAACGTTAAGCATTTTTTGTTTTCTAAATATATTTTTTTGAATGCTTAACTTAAAGTACATACTAAGTAAGGAAATTTTACATATTCTCTAGTAACATTCAAGTTTGCCATGTATTGCATTTTCCATTATTATAAAATTAATTTTTTTTATTTCAATATTATTTATTAAGCTTGAGGTTTTTCTTTTTTTATAAAAAATTAGATAACATTTATTTTATAAAAATTCCAATATTTCGGTACAGCAATGTGTATCATCGTCAGGGAAATAATTAAACAATAAAAATAACAAAATAATGAAAAAATAATAACAATTGTCACAATAGAAAAAATTATTTACAATTAGAAAAATTTTTATACAAATAATCTATTACATTCTAAAAAATTTTTCAATTTCCTGTTTTGTTTTTATACACTAAATGTCTATAATTTTGTGCTACATTTTTTTTTTTTTATTATTTAAAATGAATGTATCACACAAATTGTTTATAAAACTTTAATCTTAAAGGTTAAAAGAAAATATCACATTATGTTTGATTACGATTGTAAAATATTAATTATACAATCTTTAAATTATATTGAATCGTTACAAAACTTGTAATATGAATGTGTTACAATAAGCTTAATATAACCATGAAAAAATAATACAATTTTCCTTATAATTACAAAGGTCGGCCATATGCCCTTTTTTAAAAAAATACTATAAATATTCCTTAAATAAGTAAAAGATGCCAAAAATAAATTGCTAAAAATGATTTATGATTGAAAAATAATTATATAATAAAATATCAAGCAGTTTAAGAAACTATTAAAAAATCTGCTGAAAATGATTAGCAAAGTTTATGATATTAGCAAAATGATAGTATATGAATGCGTTAAACACGATAAGCAAAACTTAGTAATTTTACATTTTCAGTTAAACATATCCTTCTTTTTATTAACAACAATATTTTTGTAATACAAATTTATAATTTTAAACAAATCGTTAAATGTAACTCAGTTTGTCTAGCATTATTAAATTTTTGGATATTAAAAAAGGATATCCTATTTTATAAAAATATTCATTTGTTATATTTAATATAAATTTTAAAAACTCTAGAGTAAGATAAACATATGATATCATATTAATTGAAATCCCTTAGTAATTCAAGAAATTAGAAAAATACTTGAAACAGAAAAAATTAAATTATATTCCAATATAAAATTCCTCAGAGGCCAAACACATTTTTAGTTTCATTGTGTATCCACGACTTCGATACTAATCATTTTAAAACTTTGACTTCTTTTGAAAACCTTTTTACTTCTATTCCTATGTGTGCCTGTCTTTGCAATAGCCATCATCATAATTGGCAAATTTTTTCTCATATTTTCTACGATTTCTGTTTTGATAAAACAACAGCTACTTGTTATCTTACATTTGGAAAAAAGGAAATAAAAAATTTGTAACGACACATACAGAAAACTTATTGCGAAGCTTATGACAATGTTTTTCTCTTCGTATGTGTAATGGATTCTTTTTTTTTTTTAAGGAAACTACTTTTCTTCTTTTTATTTTGTTTTATTCGATAGTGGTTTACGTATTAAACTAATGAGGCGTATAACCATACACATTAAAGTGTCAACATTCATAAAACGATTGTGTGTTCTGACACGCTTTTGTTTTGTTTTATTTTATTTCAATAACCATCTAGTCATCATTTTGATCGTGTTTATTGTCATCATAATCGTCATCGTTGTTTTTATTATTGTTGATGTCAATGAGATGTGAGCGACAGAATGACACGTGCTTTTTGAAAGTTATTAAAAGGGAAGGAGAAACACAGTGAAAAAAAAGTCTCAGAAAAGTGTCCTGATGTTGTAAAGCAAACATAATTATAAGAGTACAGTAAGTCCAAAATCATTAATAGTTAATAGATTCTTAGACCGTTTTTTAGTCCAGATTTTAGCACAGTCCAGTTTTAATTTGACGTCTAGTTTTTTACAAGTCCAGTTTTAATTGCAGGTCTATATTTTAGTCCCAGTTATTTTCAGTGGTCAATTTTGGCCGTTAAGTTCACAATGAGGAATAAATTTTGCTTTAGATTTAATTTCTTGTACAATTTTTCTCTAAGTGTAGTTTCTAATCATTCTTTTATATATTTTTCTATTCAATAGGTATTAAGGAATATTTTCCACACAACATCAAACACATAACAACCATAAAAAATCTTTTTTTTTCTTGTATAAGCTCAAACAAAATATTCCACTACAGACAGATATAACTTTAAAAACTGATTCCACCATAAACAAGTAAAGAAATACCTTTAAAATATTTTCTACATTTTTCTCAAGCCTTGTGTTCGTAAAACTTAGTTCCTGTTTTCCAGACATTTGAATAATATTTAATGTTAAGGATTGGCTAAATAATGGTTTCTTAAGTTTTCTTTTTAGTTTTTTGTTTTATTTATAAATGACTTAAAAGTAGTTTAATGTTGCAAAATTATTTCTTTCTGTATGAACGTTTTTGTGTTATGATTATAAAAAGAAGAATGAAAGAAGTAGAAAATCAAATCTTTATTTTTAATGGATGAACTATTTAAAACTTGAAGGAAGGGGTGTTAAAAAAACAAAGATTCAATGTCTTTGGATTTTAAATAAATTATTGTAGATGAAAGAACGTTTAAAGCTTAAAATAGAAAATATTGCTATGAAGTTTTCCAAAAGAGTTAAATGTTTCAACCATATTGTGGCCATTTACTTCCCTACTTTTTTCTAACTTATTTCTCGTTCCATTTCGAAATTAAGACGGACATTTCTCTGTTTTATCCCTCCATTTGCTGGGTTAGGTCTTTTTCCAATTCGTCCTTTTAAATCTCTCATGGCACATTCTCCATTTTGTTTTGGTGACTTAAAAAAATGTTTACGGAAAATTTTACATTCTCTTTGTTGTCTTTGTTTTTTACAATTTTGTTTTACGTTATTGTTTTAATTTTTGTTGTATTGTCGTTTTATTTTCTTAGTTTTTATTGCAGCCAGTTATTTTAGAGACAACATGTTGAAACGTATTTAGACATGTTTAATTGTCGAGATGTTTGTTAACATAAGCGTGCTTGTTTTTTCTAGCTCACATTCTATAACAATTTTTCTAATTTAAATAGTCACAACATAATTTTTATTCTATATGTTGTTCATATTTGTGCTTGTAAGCGTAACATATTCAAAACTGAGAAAATGTGTTTCTAGACCATTTTGTATTGAAAAGGAAAGTTTAATTAAGTTTATTTTAGAGGATTAAAATGTTTGGAATTCTGTCTAAATTTTGATTAGCATCTTATATTTTAGTGTACTGCACCTTTTTATTTTATCTCAGGTATTCATTTATTTCTCCTTTTGGGTTGAACCGGACGTAGTTTTAAAGATCAGTTAAAAAGTTAATTATAGGAAGTAATTTGCGCATAAATTTTAGATGAAATCATGTCTAGTCATAGAATCCAGTCTTGTATATATCTCAGGCGTAAGACCAGCCTAAATCTAGTTTAGCGGCCATTTAACGTACCATTTTTGCTTTGATCTAAGACTTAAATGCTAGTAAATTTTTAATAAATTTCTGATAAAGTAGGTCTCTGTAGTGCAAACAAATCTATTCCTTTTTACTAGAGGCGCTTTTAGAAGACAAATTTTGTAAAAACCACAAGTCTTTTTAGATGCTAAATTGAGATTCATTCATAGCTTTTCATGCAGACTAATCTTTGCTTGAATAGTGAGCGTCTATGGAGACAAATTTCATATATTTATATGAAATGTATTTCCACAGTGATTTATGTATAAAGGACAATTTCGAATCCAAACTTAGGTTTTTAAAAATGTCAAATGCATTTTCTGGTTTTCTAAACTTTGGTGTGGCTTAAGCTCTTCAGATAATTACTTGACTTCAAATTAACATTAATTGAGTTCTGTAATTGCTTCTATACTTCAAATAAATTTTAAAACATTTTCTTCTGTTGCCTGATATTATATTCTTTCCACAATAGCCAAAAATATTTTTAAACAATTTCTTTTTTTGCTTTTATTACCTTTTCTGATAATTCATGTCACATTAATGTCGTGTGTATAAAAATGAATATTAAGTTTTGCCTTGACTTAAAAAAACATGCATAAAGAAACTTTAAATAAGTGTAAAGAGTTCCTGACATTATTAAAAGTTATAAAAATGTGTTAAAACATAAATATTTTAGCATTTCCATTAAAAAAAAAATGATTTGGAACGTTAAGCACGTTATAAAAAGATAAAAAAAATATTAAGAAGAAATTAAAAAAAAACTTTGTTTTAAAAAAAATTTTTTTGACTTGTCTTGTTGTGGAGAAAACCGAATAATAAATAAATTATTCCAAAACTCCGGCTTTAAATTTACGGTCGTAATATTTAAAATCGGTTTGAAATTTTTTCAGTTAGAGCGGAAATGGTTTAATTACTAATAACACTGTGAAACAAAAAAAAACAGCATCATAACTTGCAACGCGAATTGAAACTACCCAATAAAAAATGGAGGTTCCACCGAAGCAGGTTTGTAAGGGAGAAACATCAACGTTTCGCTTACCATTGCGCTGACGGAAGACATGAATTTTATATAGCGAGTTCCCACTAGTAGCAGCAGTAGTAGCAGTAATTTCTTTATTTTTTCAATAATTCATTACAAACATTTTTATTTTTATATGTATTTATAATAAAAGAATAAATAAATAAATAAAATAAAAGAAATTTACGTACGGCTTTGACATTGTCGTCAGCCGGAGAGTTCCCACTATGAAGCAATTCATTTTTGACACATAAAGCGCATTATTCAGCGCATATAAAAATTGTTGTATGTAAAGATCGGCCTTAAACACTGAATGTTTTGATACAGTTATTTTTTAGTATTCTCCCTTGCAAACCTGCTTCGTGTTAAGGGAATGCCGTAGCACTTGAAATTTTATTTTTTTTGTATAAAAGTTGTTGAGAGTTCTTTCACTTACTTTATTGCGTAGCGCATAATTGTGCGCTTATTTTTTTAAATGTACCATAAGTGCTTCGCAAAATGATACAATTTTTTATTGGGTAGACTATTGGTAGACCAAATCTGCCAAAGGGGTTTTAAGAGTTTGCTCGGGTTCCCGAAATATTGGCCCCTAAAGTTTTTAAATTTTTTTAAAATGTGTTTGGTATAAGTTAAAAAGAAATATACTAAATGTACTTCTGGGCTAAAATGCTATTTCAGATGTCTGCAGTAGAATTGTTTGGCGGTTCTTTGCTTTGAATATATTAAACCTATAACACTAATTTTAAGGGGCAATTTTTGTCCTTTTTTAACTTCCCCACAAAAGTATACTAAAAGGCACTTTAGAGGGTTCAAATGTTCCACGAATGTTTTCTGCATCAAATTCTACTAGGGGTTTTCCAACACCAAAAGTTCGTGCAATGTATGTAAAACGGATTTTCGAAATTCCGGGCCTTGAAATTTTTGAATTTTTCGAAAACCCCTTAACGCCGAACGATATAATTTTAGATCCTTAAGAGGCGGTTTGGGTACAATTATACCAGCATATAACAACGCACTTGTCTGTGTATATATAATAGACCCCTGCACAAATGGGTTTGTACTTAAAAAGTACATATGATCAAGCAAAGCAAGAACACTTACTCGAACTATTGGTTGTTACTCGACTTTGTTTGTGCTTGCTAACCACTAATTCGTTTTTCTCTCTCACTTGACCGTTCATAAAAGGAACAGTCGAGTATCATGCGACAGCCAAACATCACAAGGTACTATCAGTACCACGTGAAGTTTTGCAAACAAAAAAACAAAAAATATTGTTCCATGCATTTCATCTTTTTCAACTGTTAAGTTTAATAAAAAAAAATGGAAATAAATGAGAATTGTTTATAACTTCATTTATTTAGATCATTTAGATTTTTATTTATTTATAAATATTTAAAGTGAAATTTATTTGCAATAACAAACATTATTTGAAAATAATGATCATGGGAAACATCTAGTAATTTTTATAAAAAACAGAAATCGATCTTTGCACCGAAAAACGAATACATTTTCTTCTTTTAGAAGTGGAAAATTTACACGTATGTGTAAAAAATTATTTAGGCTAAATTACTCGAACAATTTTTTAATTTTCATTAGTCTAAAAAATATATTTTTGTCTAATTTTTGGGTAATTACACAAATTTTACCTTTACTGTGTGATACTACAAGTACCACATGAAGTGAACATAAATTTGTAGGTACTTCGTTTTCGTTGTACCCATTTTTATATGTTTTTTTCGGAACATGTTTCATCTGCGGCTGCTGCATGTTAGTATTTATTAAAACAACAACCACTTCTCTTCACTGTTTGCGCGTTAAGCAAGGAACAAATAAATACTTTATTCGACAGCGAGTTTCACATGTGAAGAAAAAAGTTACTCGTTGCAGACCTCTAATATATAACATTTCCTTCCACCAATTAATGCTTAAATTTATTATAGTACATCCCTTCAATACCTATTTTAATACTTTAAATTCAAATGTAAAAAGTAAAAGTTACAATTACCTAATGAATGCATAATTTCTGTTATGATGAAGCTTAACAATCGCTGGAAGGCGTTATGTTTGCCACTGTACAACACAAAACCAGGAAGGCCTGTACTAATCCCGTCTGTGATGAACACTCACTAAAAGAAACAACATGTGTTTTATTCATAGAATCGCAGTTAAAATAATTTTAATTATTTTTATTTTAGGTGATAACTATACCCTTTTAAATAAAAAAATATTCATAATCAAATAGTTTCATTTTGTTTTCTTGCTTCTTTTTGCATAAAATATGCGAAAATCGACTTTTACCTATAAAGACTCTTAAGAATTTTAAATTTACCAGGTGTATTATAAATGTCGATATGCCACAGAATTTTAGGCATCTGATGATTATGAAAACAAATGTATAACACAAATAAATAAAATGGAACAATTGCACCCTTCCCGCTCGACTAGGTTTAATCAATTAATCGTTAATAAATATTTTTATTTATTCAATTATTTTTTTTTAAATTTGATTTAAAAATTTTTTTCTTTCTATGCTTTCGGCAAAACAAAATCTTACCCGCCTTTAAAAAAATTTTAACGGTTTACAATTAATAATTTATTTTTATTAAAAAGCGAATAAATTGAAAATAAAATAATTTATCTAAAAAATATTGTGTGTCATGTAGTTTGAAAATTTATGACCAGTTAACATTAAACGGAAATTTTATGATCTTGTTTTAATAGAGTCATATTTTATTTATTTTATTATCAAAATGCGTGCTTACGTTTTTGTTTATTATTATTTAAAAAATTTATAGCAGAATGTTTCCAATAATAAAGAAGAAAAATAAGATCCAAAAAAATTACAAAAAAAATATTAAAGTAAAAAGAAAAATAAACTTTTAATAAAATAAACTAAAGTCTGGAAAAGAAACGAAGGAAAATTTTGTTTTAAACTACAAAAGACATGAATTAAAGACAAAAACCTAAATCGTTTTACCCCATGACGTATGATTAATATACAATTTTTGCTTACAAAACTCAACAGTAAATTCAACTACCTGTCAGGGTATTTAATTTAACATTTACATGCTTAACAAGTAGACATTTTTTAAACACACTTCTAAAACAAAGACCTTTTAATGGCTTTGTTTTCCATACACTCCTATCGATTTAAATCTTTAAAAGCGGAAATATACTTTGGTTAGAACTATGACACAAAAGAATAAAAATGTCTCTTTTTAACCAAAACAAAATTGCTAAACAAATGTTGAGCCAACGTGGCCAAAAAGAACTGAAATTATAACATAAAAAACAGCAACAAATTGTTTAAATATGCAATTAAATATGTAGAAGAGACAAAATGTTAACATAAATTATTTATAAAACAAAAATACTAAAAAATGTAAAAAAAACCCTGGGATCCAAATAAGGGAAACAAATGAAGCTGTGAAACAGTAAAAATGATAAATAAATATTAGTTAAGCACCCAAAAGTTAGGCTGTGATTTTTAATATTAATAAAGGATAACAAAAAAAAAATGATTGCCAAATTAAATATTAATAAAAAAACAAAATTATAGTAATTTCCCCTTTAAAAGCCCTAAGAGTTTTAAATAATTTCTAATATTTTTTTTAAAATTTCTTCAAAAAACTAAAAAGGGAAACGTGTTTTATAAATTATTGAAAAAATAATTCGGAATGTTAAAAGTAATAAACCATAAACAGCCGCAATTTATTAATTAAACAGTTCCCTAAACTTCCTTTTTTCCTCTATTCAAATACACAATTAAAGGTGAAATCATGAAAAAAAATTTAAATCATTTATTGGGGCTGCAACTTAAAAATGCGGAATTTCTGGCAAATTTTAAACCTGTGTGTAACTAATACGGGTAAAATATAAAATAGTTTTAAATATTAACTACCGCTAGCTATGACCTTGTTCCTGTATTGCGCGCCGCCAAAATAATTTTTGATTTTCAAGGCCAAGTATTTCTTGTTCTAAACTCAAGCGTTTTAAAGAAATATATAGTATGAGTAAAATGAAATAGAATGGATTTATTAAAGGAAAAAAGCAAAAGAGAAAGAAACCGGAGAATTAATGAAACAAAATGTCATGAAACTTTATAGTCACAAACCATGTGTATCCCGCATGTTGATAAATTAATAAATATTAATCTTTCTCATATTGATTAATATTTGAACATGGATTATTTATAATTTATCACAACCACCACTGTTGCCAATAAAATATATGGCTGCTTTTATTTTTACATTTCAACCATGTTCATTCATAAAAGTGAAAGTTGTGTAAATATTTATTTTTTATATACAAGATTCGATTATATTCCCTGCCATGACAGCAGAAAAAATAGAACGAGTTAATAAAAGTTAAATGTATTTGCTCATTTCCGTTTCCCGTTTGTCTTTCCATTTTTGTTCTCATTTGTGTTCATTAATTTTCGATAGTTGATTTCAGTTTTGTGTTTTTTTTTTATACATTTTTATCATTGAAATTGAAGTTTTATAGTGTATCACATTTCATGAAAAAATGTTGTTTGATTTTTTTTTCTTTTCTTTTGTTTTTGTTTTCATTCAATTAATTAAACACACTAACATTTATAACAAATTAATAACGGATAATAAATTGAACATGAACAAAAGGAAAGCTAAATTTAAAAAACTTTAAAAACATTTAATTATTGCAATATTTAAATTTTCGTTGATAGCCAAGTGGCGCTTCTCTCACTAAACAGGCAGACGACTTAGCCAGCATAGGCTCTTCTTTGCATTCCTTTTAATGCTGTCAGGTGCAACAGGTACCCGGACAACTATACAGCCGTGATGAGAACACAATGACATACTGAGGTATCTTACGGCCAATGGCTGAATCAGATAAACCTAAACTATAGACAACGACGTTGGTGACATTGCATCTGAAGAGTAGTGTGGTTCTGTTAATACGGAGTTCCATCAACTTTAGTGCACTGTTTGCGCGAAGTGAACTACCACAAAAACTAATTAGCCATTCGATTAAACGAAATACGAAAAATGTAAAAGCTGTTCATAAATTATAGAAAAATATAAATATAGTTTGTCTGTTTTGGAAGTTAAACTGTAGTCTAGATTTTTGATATCGATCGAAATTACAAAACAATTTATGTGCCCCCAGCAGACCAGAATGCAGTTTACACAAGACTTTATAGTATTCGCTAGTCCAGACAACAGACTAGTCTTCGGGCTAGACCATAAAGTAGTTTCAAGACCAAATTATAGACTAGACGCTTGTCTTGATGCTTTCCTAGTCTAAGGCTCAGGCCATTAGTCATTTAAATACTTGCTGGTCCAGAATATAATCTAGTCTCTTGTTCAGGCTATATGTTAGTCTATAGTCCGGACTAGGGTAGTCTTAATATTTGTCTTCCAATTTGTTAACCCTGCAACCAATATTTTCTAATTTTATTTCTATTTGAAATTCCTTCTTTCTTTATTAAAATACAGAAGGTGCAACTAGTAGTAAGTTTGCAAATCACGAAGCATGCTTTAAGGACTTTTTTAATTTTTTTGTGGAGTTAATTAAACACAATTGTTTGTTTAAGGTAAAAACAAAATCTACTAAAAAAGGAAAAGAAATAAGAAAATCTCTAAAAACTAAAGGCTTAAAAAAATAGAGATAAGTTAAATTTTTTTTTAATTTGTATTAGAGTTTAATTTTTTCCTTACAAGCTTGAGGTAGTCAAGATAATCTCTATTCATTAAACAACTGGCTGCTTATTTACAGATGTTTGCACTGCATTTTTTTTTCTTTTATTAAGTTTCCACATTGACCTTTATTTCCTGTGAGCACATTTGCATTATTGCTGCCTATTTGCATTCCCTTTTGCATCCTTTGAGGCGTATGGGAAATTATAATAAGATGCATTAAATATTCTTTATGGTTTTGCATAAATGATTTACCGCAACCATCGTGAACAACTTGCAACTTATACTATATTATTCATCTCATCGTCCTTTGGTTTGTCATACATTACGTCATTTTCAATGTCATTAGCATCAGCTGGATGCCAGACATAAAGAATTTTAAATTGCGGAATTAAACCATGCAATTCTCCGATTCCTTTCTGTCTCTATCCTTCTCTCTTATATTTCTCTTAAAGGTTTTTAAAGTAGAATGTAATTTTTGAAAGCATTTGCTGCACACATTTAATTTGCTTTAAAGTTTCTTTTAAAGGAGAGGTAAGCGAGACGTATTAAAAATTAAAGTTTGCACATAAAGTACAACTGTTGCAGGACACATATTCAGATATTCATTACCTCGAAGGGAGTGTACGTTTTAAATTATTTTGTAATTATAATAAGCTGCGCTGTTTGTTAAAAAAAAATAATTTTCATAATGATATCGTGCCATATTTTATAAAGCTTTTTCTTAGCAAAAAAATAACACTATCAATATCAATTCCATGTCAGTATCACCAAAGGAATACAGTCAGTTTCGATGCCAGTTTACTTTTAGAGTCAGGTTTCTGATCCGCATTCCTACAGAAATCATTGATTTTTAGTGTCACTTTTATGTATAGAAAATTAGTCACTTACAGTATCTGTTATCCTATAAAAAAGTAGTAATTTTTAGTTCAATTTGTACCTATAGAAAAGCTGCCGCTTATAGTATCTATTTAACTTTTAGCAAATCAGGGACTTTCAGTGTCAGTTTTCCTATTTTGCTAAAGAAATCCAGTAAATTATCAAAGTTATTTTCGGGAATACAAAATTTATTATTAATACGATTTCCGTATGACGTGCTAAATTCCCAGTTTTTCATATTTGATAAATACTACGCTTCTATGCGATTTTCACTGGTTGCTTAGGCCGGCTTATCAGGAAACCTTTTCCAAAGATTTAAGAAAAGCCGAAAATATTATACAAATAAAACCCTAAAGCGAATAAGTTGTTAGTTATCTTATAGAAAAGCAGTTACTTTTAGTGCCAGTTTTTCTATAAGAAATTTGTCACTTTTAAAGAAAGTTTTTTTTTACAGAAAAGGAAATTTTAGTAAATCCAGTAATTTTTGGTGGATTTATTTTTTAAAGTAGACAAGTTACCTTTCTTGAAGCCACTTTCACTGTAATTTATTCTCCAAAGGAAACCAGTCACTATAAGTGACTGAAAACCCACCACATTTTCATAGAATTTTTTTATATTCCATATTTTATCACTATTTTTGCATTCGCTATCGGAATTGTTTTTCCACTTAATTCAAGCTCATAAATTTTCCATCACAAGGTTTTTTCTTAAATTATACAGTTGCTAAAAATTCCATATTTAGTTCTTGTAGTTAAAATAATCGAAAATATCATAAATTTATTTTGGATTTTCACTCAAAAGTTAAATTCAAACTTAAAACTTTCGACAGCTAAAAAAAGGAAATATCACTGTTTGACTAACAGTACGGGGAAAATGAATATAAAACAAATTTTCTTTTGCCAAGTCAGCCAACCAATAAACCGCAAAAATAGAAAAACTTTAACGAAAATATTTAATTGTAGTCATGGAAAGTCGAAAGTCTTAAGTGAAGGGCGAGGGGAATATAGTAGTGTATGCAAACAACTACTTTAAATAAGACAATAATACTTTGCACATAATTATTCGATAATTTTAATGGTTACATAAATTGCTTTTAATGTGGAAGTGTATGTGTTATCTCATAGATATGTGCATTTGTACTGTATGTGAAGCAGATACTTGTTAGTTTGCTTAACAAAAACTTATTGAACAATTGTTTTTTTAATCCTTTAACAAGTAAAGTCGTGGTATTGGTTGTTATGTAACAGTGTGTGTGTAGGCGTGTGGGTGTGTTGTAACAGCGACAACATGCTGCAAATTGTAACTTCCTTTACAAACATTGATGTGGCACAAAGACTAATGGGTTGAAGTTTTTTCCCCTTTACTTTTCTCTTCAAATAAGAAAAATAAAATAAGGCAATCGTATAGTGGCAAAACCCAAACAAATAAGCACAACAACTTTATGGATATGAAATTGTGTCATAAAAACATACAAACTTTTTTTTTACTATTGTCAGGGTAAAAACCTAGAAAACAGTTTCTTATTTGTTCCTAGCAACAGCAAACAACTGCTAAACTATCTTCAGAATTGTATTTACAAGTTTCCAAGAACATTTTATTTTTATAAAAAAATTAAGCACAAAGTTTAAAAATTAAAATGTATTTAAAAAACAACTGCACATTTTGGAATACACTCATGATAGCATACACAAAGCGAAAATCGTCTTAACATTTGCCGTTGTTTCAAGCATCATTTTTAATACTTTTTAATACCTGACATTCACTAACGACAACAACTATATTTTTCTATATAAATGGAACTTTTGCCAGTTTCTGACAGAAGCAGTTGCTGGTATTTACCTTTAAGCAGAATCAAAAATAAGATAACATTTTAAACAAACTTTAAAAGCAAAGTTTACAAAGGAATTTTTTTAAGACATAGCGGCTGTAATTCTCCATCCAGGAATGGATAATAAAGTAACAGCGTTTCTTTTGATAATTTTTTACTGAAAGTAACTATTGTTCTTTTAAGGAATCCTAAACTGTCACTGAAATTCACTGGTTTGTTCTTTTGAAATACTGACACTAACTGGTTTTCTGTTAGGAATTGGAAGTGACTTGCTTCCTTTTTGAAAACACTGACACCGAAAGGGACAAGTTTACTTTAGGAACTGGATAGTTTCCTGTTTCTTCTTTTTAATTTTAAAATTTTAGTTGTCTTTTTTAATTTGTTGCTAATTTAATAAAAATTTTATTAAATTATTTTTATGAAGGTAGGTATTTTACAACATAAAATTAATTAAATTATTAATATTAAGGCACGAGCTCCTTCAAGTTGTGCTGGAAAAGCAAATTTCGATCTACCAAAGGTTAAATACAATTTGGTACAATTGATGTTTGACTATTGACTGCCAGCAGTCGGCAATGGCTGTCACTTTTAAACGGCAACCCCTCTGAAGACATTGAGTGGTTGCAATTGAAACATGTATGGGTTCAATTACCGCTGCAGTCAAGAATATAAAATTATCAATAAATTTTAATTAATTTCATGTTGTAAAAATCTTTTCTTCATAAAAATAATTTAATGAATATTAAATTTGAATAATTTTAACATAACATAATTTGGATTAAAAACCATAAAGAGTTAAACAAAAGAACCACAATATTTATTATTTATATAAAATTATTTTTTATTTTTTGGCATTCCTTAATTACCTTAATTTTGTCCTTAAAGTTGAAACGTGATTTGTTTTTTTTTTATTGTAAACTTTTACTTTCGGTTTCCTTAAAAAGTCCAATTTTCTTGTATAAAAAGATTGTTTAAACTTTAGATTTGATTTTTTTTACTTTATTTTAGTATACTTGTTTATAATGTTATTGTTATTTTTGGCTTTGAGCCTAAGAGTATGCTGGAGTTTTTACAAAATCTAGATACGTTGCAAAAAGCAAGTTACACACTTATATTTACTCTATAATATCGCTGGCTTAACATGAAAAGGCTCTAAGTCCATTTATTTAAGAAATTGAGATTTTAATGCAGTAATGTGCAATGAGTAAAAATACAGTGTTTGCAAAGAAAAAATTACAGTTATCTCATTTTTTGTTGTTGTTTTGTAGTGATGAGCAAAAGTGCTAAGTCCAATTTATCACAAGAAAAAGCCCTAAGTCCCAATTAAAAGTACAGTTTAACCATTTCTCTCAAATTGTTCCATCACATGTATTTTGATTGTTTTTTGTCTCTCCTGTAAAATTTTCAAATATCGACTTAGAGCCTTTACATGTTAAGCCAGCGATATATTATTTTGTTTATTTTTTGTTTATTTTACTTTTGCTTTCACATTTGTTTTAGCCGCCTTTAAGTAGGCAGGGAAAATTACGTTTTGCCTTTTTTACTCATTCCAAAATAAAAAATGTGAAAATTTTTTTTAACTTTATGATAAAGCTCATATTTCATAAATATACAAGTGTTTACGTTTATATGTCAAAACGATATGGATATGGACAGTAAAAATAAACCTTTTAGGGCAAGGAGTAAAGTGTTTTTTGGTGGTTGTATAATAATGTATATTCTTCATTTTCTTCAGACATACTTGCCCCTTATCTGCACTTCATAGGGAGGTTCCCATACAAATATTTCGTTTTATGAAATTCTTAAATAAAATTTTGTATAATGTTTAAATAGCTCCTATGTTATATATTTTGAATGCCCTCACCATAAAATTTGTCACGTTAAATGCAAACAGACGTAACCACATTTTCAAATCGATTTCAAACTTTGCAGTTACGTTTGTTTGCATATCAGTTGACGATATATAAGTTTGTTATTTCTACAATATTGATTCAAGACCCTATAAAGTATACATATTCTCGGTTCCTATGAGTTACGAGGTTGATTTAGAGATTCCCTTCTATCCTTGTGCTTGTTAAAATAAGTTTGGCGTATACATAGAGTCCGTAATAGTTTTCTATTAAAATTTAGCCAGATAGGTTAGGTAAGGTTCCATGGGCAGCCATCAAAAGAAAGCTCACTTGGGTCCTTTATTGGTCCCTTTTTGATACCCGGCGCCAATGCCCATCCCTTAGAGCGGTTACTCAGATGGCGTCACTGCAAAGTCCAACCCCTTCGTCTTCCTAGTGAAGGGAAGCAGCGTTTTTAGTTCTATCCCAGATAGATCCTTCAAGCAGGCAAACATCGGTTCCCCCAGGTATTCTTCCCTAATGCCCCGCAATCCAGGGCAATGACAGAGAAAGTGAAGCACAGACTCCTCTTCCTCCTCGTTTTGACAACTTCTACGGTAGTCGCTAAATTCCAGACCCATTCTTCCAGCATGAGTCCCCACCGGCCAGTGTCCAGTCACAACCGATATCACCGTCCTAATCTGTTCCCTGCTGAACCCAAGTAGAGAGCTAGTTTTCCGTCCATCATATCCAGGCCAAAGGATCCTAGATATCGAGCAGGTGGACTCACAGGTCCACCGCATCTGCGAAACTCTATAAGAGTCGCGCCTTATAAGCCATTGGAAAGCCAATGAATTGGAAAATGAATGTATCATCCATTTGACCGCCTTGTTTGGCCAGCTCATCTGCTACCTGATGGCCCAGGCAAACTGTGTGCGCCTTCGTGGGAGTGGATCGCATTGATCCCGTGATCATCAACGCAACAAGTCTGTATAATTTCACAAGCAGCGCGGTGTATGCACTTATCCAATGCAGTCCATCATACAACGACCCCATAGTACAGGGTCGGCTTTACCACAGGCTCAAAGATCCAATTGACACACCTGGGGCTCATACCCCAGTTTCTGCCGATCGCACCCCTACACGCATACAGGTTCAGGCAACTTTTGCCTTTTCCACTCCCATCCGGACATTTAGTCCCCATGACAGCCTGCTATCCAGAACCACGCCCAGATACTTAGCACTGTGAGACATCTGAAGCTCAGTTCCATTTAACCTCGGAAGCCTAAAGTCCTCGGCCTTATACCTCCTCGTAAAGAGTACCAGTTCCGTCTTAGACGGATTGACACCAAGACCGCATGATGCACTCCAGATACTGAGTACCTTCAAAGCAGCCTCCATACACTGGGACATTACGCCCAAATGCCTCCCTGTCATGGCCATTAAAACATCATCAGCATACGCCCTCATGACGTCCATCTTTGTCAACATGGTGTTCATAGTCAGGTTCCACGATAGTGGGGATAGAACTCCCCCTTGAGGAGTACCCCTGTTCACCAGCCTCTAACCACTGGTTTTACCTATCGTAGAGCAAATGATCCTATTCCTTAGTAGATTGTCCACCAATCTACATATGCCAGCGTCGATCCCCAGACTCCTCATGGACGTAACGATAGAGTTCGGGTTGACATTGTTGAAGGCCCCCTCAATATCGAGAAAGACCACAAGTGTGTACTCCTTAAATTCGAGCGATCTCTCAATAGTTCCGACTAGAGAGTGAAGAGCCGTCTCAACAGACCTGCCCTTTGTGTAGGCATGTTGAGAGGCAGAGAGTAATTCCCTTGGGATGGTCATCCTCAAGTTTATACCGATAACCCTCTCAAGAGTCTTAAGAAGAAAGGATGCAAGACTAATCGGTCTGTAGTCCTTCGGCTCGGTGTGAGAATCCTTACCCCCTTGGGTATAAAGACCACTCTACACAGGGTCCATTTCACAGGAAGATACGAAAATCTAGCGCATCCCCTGTATATGGCCATTTAGACAGATGGAGCCAGAGATACTTCAAATAGCAAAAAACACAACTGCTCTAATCTTTGCCCATAAATCTCTAATTGTTTCCCATAAAGCTTAACTTCTTGCAGTCTCCTTTTACTTAAGTAACTTCAGTTACTTAGAGTTCAGTGTTCCTCTTCTATAAGTCTAAGCTGTTATTTCCTGGGCTTAAAAAAATTACCCTTTTCATAAATATGTTTATGTTTTAAAAAAGTGATAATATAGTTTTGGTAGAATGAATGTGGCCTTTATAATTTAAATGTACTTAAAATGTATTAAATTGTTTGCAAAACGACATAATAATAAAGCAGAAACGCAAACGCTATAGAGATTTAATAGGGAAATAAATTTTAAATGTTTTGTGGGGCATACTTAGAAGGGCTAAGGAAAGTGAAGAAAAAAAGATATTTTAAAGGAGCATATGATGCTAAAGAGTTTTTTGATTTTTATTTTCTAAAAAAAACGTTATATTTTCCTTTTTTGGAATGTTTGTAATTTCAGTAATAAATCAAAAGCATGTGAGTTTTTAAGCCGAAACTCCCTTAGCGGGCATCATTCTGAAGCGGAAGCGTTCAATTAGGAGTCAATTAAGTACTTGTTAAATGACATCCTTCTTTTACGGACATAATTTAATGGTGATTTCTGTGTTCGGTCATGAGAAATTCTACTGTATATTAAAAAAAAAATTAAGAAACAGTTTAAATTTATTCCAATGAGTTTGGCTTTAAAAAGTTTTTTTTTTTTTTGTTTTAAAGAGTTGGGAATGAACAACAAACACGCAACGGTCTTAATCTGAAATTGTTGTTGTAATTGTTAGTTTTTTTTAAACGTGTTTTGTAATTTTTGTGTGGATATATTGAGTTAAACATATATGTTCATATTTAAAGTAGAATTTTTCTTTTTAGCTCTTATTTAGAAATCCTGGACATATGCTAGAATTTGTTTGCCCCATTTTTTTAGGGATATAAATTTTTTTTTAAATTTTTTTTCTAGAGTTCTCTAAAGCTGTAGGATAACGAGCATTAAATAAGAAAAAACAATTGATTTTATCACAGCTGGTTTTAGTATTTGAAATATATTATTTCTATTAAAAAAATAAGCAAAATAGCATAAATAAATGTTAAAGCTTGCAAAACTTTGGATATATAACACAAAACACACGTACTTTTAGGCTGTCTCAAAAGAGTATAGATGGAAATTTTTGACATTTGTAATGGGTAATTTTGGGAACAATACTATCAACGCCTAAGTTATTTGCCGAAGAAAACACGCACTTTTCAAATCAACTAAAGTACTAATACTTATACAAATTACACTAATACACACTCACACACTCATGTACATGTGTATGAACTTAATAAGATATAATAACAAGGATAAGGTTATTTAATATGTATATGTATGTATATATAAACATGTTACAAAATAACTTATATTATTGATGATGTTGTTTGAGTTTATGTTATTGTTGTAATTGTTATTCATGAACATGTCCTTTGCCTCAAGCCGTAAAACGCTGGGCATTTTATTTATCAAAGTCTTGACAGTAAAGTGACTTTTTGCCACTTTTGAATCACCTCTAGGCGTTCGTAATACATAAAAAACAAAAAAAAAACATAAAGTAATTTCATATAAATAATTTGCTTTGCTCACATCCTTAACTGAAAAATGTCTACTTCTTCACTCCAGTACATGTGTTTGAAATGTTTGAGAATAAAAAAAGGTTTTTGGTAATCCCTTGTGCTTAAATGCAGATTTATTTGCAAAGGACATGTATGTACATGTAGATTAACCTAGACCTGGTTACAAAAATTACTCGTATTAATGGAATTTTTTTCGAAAAGAGATGGAAATGACAGAATATTACTTGAAGACATTTCTCCAACAAAATAAAATCCTTAAGGGTTCGAAGTCTTGTTATCTTTAATAAGCTCTCTTTTCCTTAAGAAGAAAAAAAAAATAGATATATTAAAGTCCTTACTAACCTACATTAGGGCATAAGAAATTGAATACAATAAAACCCTTCATAAAATTAATTAGAAAGAGTAGAGTAATAAAAAAAACTTAAAAAGAGCCTAACATTTTATAAAATATTTTTTAAAATTAACAAAAGCTAAAAAGAAAAACAAATATGAATGTTTTCTTTTAATACCTTCAAGAAAATTAATTCTGACAAAATTATTTTTTTTATTAAAAAAAAAAAAAAAAAATAAAATTCTAAAAAAAAGATATAACGTATACGTAAGTAAAGGATGATCTTTTTGTAAGTCGTGTAAAAAAATAAAATATGAAAAAAATTTATAAAATAAAGCTTAAACTATGTTTATATTTCTTTTAAACTTTGAGTTTAGAACTTGTAAGAAATTATGAAAAATTTTAATCTAAAAAGGATATAGAAATGGACTTTCTCATTGGTAAATGTTTTCAAAATGTTCTTTTCAAATTTAAGCTTTAAGGCTTAATATATATTTTTGTTATTAAAAATATGTCCTTATTGGTTTAAATTGTGGCACTTTTGCTTTCGCTTTTGAGACAATTGTAGTTTTTTTACGTTCTGATTTTTTCTTACATTTCTTTTTTTTACATAAACTGAAAATGGATATAAATATTTAATAAACCGTTTGCATTTTTAGGTTGTCCATGACATTGACTATTGTGCGGTCAAAGGACCTTTTTGTTTGTTAGGGATATTTACATATGAACGTAAGGAGATTAAAAAAATAAAAATTTGCAACTGTTTTATGTTTTCTTAACAAAACAATTTCAGTATCTTAAAAACGGAAACTTGTAATAAAAAAACTTAAACTGCTTGAGTCCTTTTATAATATCGTTGTTAAAAAATTTTATTATTAGATAAGACATTAAATTTAAAATTATTTCTGCTGCGAGAAAAATTGTCAAAATTTTTTTTGGTTTCTCTTCAAAACAAATTTTATTGTATTTATCTTTTTTTTTTCTTAAATTGCGTGCCCCTTATTAGATAGTTTTGTATGTCCTGCATGATATCCCTAATAGAAAATAGAATATTTATGAATGAATAAAAGCTGATAGATTATCGCATTTAATATTAAAAGGTTTTATTTTAAACTTCCAGGATATTCTAGAAACTTAATAAAAGCTTAATTTTGATTTTTATTTCATACAGTTTTCATGTCCCGCCATACATCCTTTATTAGGAATAAGAAATAGTAAGGCGCTTTTTGTTCGAAATGTGTTTTAAAAGTATGCAAAAAATTCAGAAATTCAATAAATTTTTTTTGAATTCACATGACCCGTCATAAATTTACAGCAAATATACTTTTTATTTTAATCTACTCTTAAACTGTTTCCTATACCCTTTCTTTACAATAAAGGCACCTAAACGCCAAACCTTTGTTCGCTTTTCAATGATTTACCTGTCTTGCCCTTAATTATGCCAATCAAATGCTTATTCTACTCACTGAAAACTTCACTTGCCCCCCAAAACAAGTTTGTCCTTGTACCCATTAAAGTATCAAAATTGTTCGCGTGTATTTTTAATCTGATTATCTTTGACAGCTGCCATATACTTTTTATATACCCTTTTCATGTTGATGCAGTTGTATTAAGCATGTCAGACAGCCTTTTGTTAATACTGTAACAAGAGTTTTGTTGTGCTTTATCCTTGTCAATATCCTTGTTAATATTTATTAAAATTTGCCATTTTTGTCAACCTAAATTAACACTTCTTACTTACCTAATACAACAAACTAGATTTTTCCTTGTACGAATCTTGTTTTGTTGTGATGCTATTGATGTCCATTATTATAACAGAAACGTCCCTATTGCTGTTTTAATTACTTAATTTCTATTTTTTTTGTTGTTATGTAACAAAGCTGCAAAAGACGTGTTAATCGTGTTTATCTTTTTTTAGTATCCTTCGTTGTTGGACCCATGGAAGGAGTGTCATTATATAAAATACCGATAATTTTATTATGGATAATGTAAAGAAGGTACTAAAGTTTGTTTAAAGTAAAGGCAATAATTAAGATTATAAAATTTAATTTTAAAATTAAAAAGATATTAAAATAAAATATAGAGAATTAAAAAGATGTGTTTGCTCAAACACAAAGGATATTCTGGGAAATTTTCAAAGTTATTTTCTTTCGTGTGATTATTCATTTGCTTCGGCTAAAGGTCTTGGATCATAAAATTAAAATATTATTTTCTTTCTTTATTAGGTTGGAGTTTTAAATTTCAGTTGTAAAATAATTGTTTTTTGGTGATTTTCCCCTGTATTCATAAACGATTATTGAATTTACCATACGTTTATTAAGAATTAGTTTAATAGTAAATTTGTAATTCAAACCTTTATTAAATTTAAACATTTTTATGAATACATGCATTAATAGTTAAGTTTTTTAGATTCTTAAAAAGGGGGTTTCAAGAAACAGGTATGCGAAAGAACATAGAACTGTGTGCTGGCTGAACTCCTATTATTTGTTTGTACCAAAAGTGACTTCACAATAGGTCCTGCCATATATCCTTTATAGGAATTACGAAACTAATTTTCTAAATGAGGAATCAAGTTGAATCCTGATTAAATATCTATAAATTTTAAACTTTGAATTTTTTTAATCCAATTTGTACAACATTTCGCCACCAAAAACGCAAAAGGCCCTAACTAACAAAAAATAAAAAATCGACTTTTTTATTATATGTATATATTATTGAATTCTTTTGACCAACATTAGCGATTTTATTGACAAATAAACAGCCATATCTACAAAAGATTATATAAAAACGCTACATTGTAAATTGCCAAAACAACTGGTAGGTTTTACATGAAAAATAGAAGAAAAATTAATTATAAACTTTGCAATGCCATTTATCAATTTAACATATTAAGTAGTTTTTTGCTTCTCCTGTAAAATTTTCAAAATATAAGATATGGCCTTTTGCGTTTCACGTGACGATTTATGTTTAAATATACGTTATAATTAAATTTTGGTCCTTTTCTTTATTACTTATTAAGGATTAATTATATATTTTAAACCAGTTTCAAATATTTTTATTATTTATTTTCCTGCGTTGTTTTCCTGTAAATATTCACCCTTCAAAGTGCTTTCAATAATAGTCCTCCTATTTATTTATTTATTTTTATTTTTAAAATATTTAAATTCTATACATTGCAAAATATATGAAATATTTTAAGCTTTTTTTTGTGTACAACACCAACCAATTTATTCTTTTTCATTACAATTTTAATTTATTTTATGTAACTACATTACATTAAAACTTTCAAATGCATAAATGTCCTTGCCAAAGCAAACTTTAAATTAATTTCTATTAAAGGCTAAACAGAAATTCGGAAATTTAGTTTAAGGTGTAAGTGTATTGCTTAGTAACTGAGTGAAATGTTTATGCTAGAATTCTGTTTAACTTTTCTTCTAAATTAATTAATTTGCTTGCCATTTACCGCTGATAAGCATAACAATTTAAAAATCCATTATCTATCAAACACACATGCAAACATGCTCAAACATACATACATGTGCAAAGTTATGAAAATGTTCAAAATTTCTTAATTAAAAAAATTATTTATCTTAAGTTAAGGATGTTATCTGTAAGGCAAATTTTAGTTAAGATGTTTGTAATAAAGTTAATGAAAATTCTATGAAGAATAAGGAATTTTTTGAAAAAGATTACGAGAAAGGTCATATTATGGAAATGAATTATTGGTTTAGTTTAATTAAATTAAATTAAAATTGCGATGATTAGGTTCAGGATTTTGTTTATAAAACTTTTTGTTTCTGATACTTTTATATCATTTCGTATTATTCCAATTAGTAGAATAATATAGATTTTCAATATCTTTTGGATTTGTTTATTGAACCCCACTGGGAAAAAGGTCTTTTTATATATCATTTTTGTAAACTTAGTTATAATATGGTTAAAAAGTTTTAAAACTTTGTACTGATCTACATAATCTACAACTTTTTGTAGTTTGTCATGGGTTAAAGAAGGCTCTCAATGTATCCTTTTTAATAAAGCTGTACAATTTTCCATATGTTTTGTTATTTTATTATTTAGTAGCTTAAAGTATTTTTTGAAATTTATTTATTAAAGAGTAAAGAATTATAAAAAAATTAATATAGAAATTTAGTCAATAATATCCTCCAGTATGGAAACTCGAAAGTGGAATCATACATACCAAAAAACTTATCGTCAAATCTGTCTAAATTGTTCGAGAAAATATTGGACAATAAGATTACTACAGTTGTAGATCAGAATAATATAATTCCTATGCACTCATTTTGGTTTCGAAGACGACATGGGACCACTGAGAAATTACATAAAATTGTATGCGCTATACGAAATGGTTTTGCTAAGAAAAAGTATTGCTCAGCACTCTATATTGACGTTTCGATAGCCTTGGCAAGGTGTGGCACGAAGGACTCACTTATAACATCAAGCAGTGGTTGCATCCGAACACCTATAAACATTTACAAACCTTCTTACTTAACCGCAATTTATGTTTAAGAGAAAACCTTTGTGAGCTAATTACAGGATATACAGGCTGGTGTACCTCAGGGTAGAATGTTGCGTCCCTTTCTGTACATTTTATACACATATGATATGCCTCTTAATAAACCCATGCTTATATCGACATATGCGGATGATACGCTAATTTTAAGTGTGCAAGAATCCCCCGGAGCGACATCTGTGCTTTTACAACGCCATATTAAACAATTGGAAGTTCAAAAAGTATATTCAAGTAACTTTCTCATAAAGGAAACTTGCCCTCAAATTCGAATTAACAAACAGTATGTACCGCAGCTTTCCAAAGTTTAATACCTTGGTATTCACTTTGAATTATCAGACGTAGTGCAAACTATTTGGAAAAATTGGAATCTCACCTGAACCTTCTAAACGAATGATACTTAACAATCGCATATACTAACGCCTACCAAGGAGGGAGGCTTCAGATCTCGTGAAAACCGAAAAAAAAACAATCAACAAACACTTAATTAAGATTATACGTATACCAATAAAATTTTATCAGGCACCGGCTTGACTAAATGTTTAAGTATTAGTTTTAAGAGCATTAAATGAGAGACTGCTTTCAAATTTTTTTCTTAAAATGGCTTTTGATTTTGCATTTTTAACTGGCTAAAAGGTTGACAGCTACCGTGCTTAAATAGCAAATATTTTTTTTTCGCATTATTCAAAAAATTACTAGAGCTGTTCATATATCCATCTTTTTGGAATTACCACAATTTTTTAATAATTAAAATAGACAAAATAAATATTAAAGAGCCTTTCCATGTCTTAACTACCTAAAACTATACTTAAGTTTGATTTAATTTTAAGATTTTATGGATAAAATGTTTATTATCAAAGTTATTTTCGGGAATACAAAAATTTATTATTAATACGATTTCAGTATGACGTGCTAAATTCCCAGTTTTTCATATTTGATAAATACACTGAAATTTATTGTTGAGGGAAAGCTAGCTTCTATGCGCATTTCACTGGTTGCTTAGGCCAGCTCGTCAGGAAACCTTTTCCAAAGATTTTAGAAAAGTCAAAAATATTATACAAATAAAACCCTAAAGCGAATAAGAATTATAAACACTCAAAGTCTTACTTGTAACAATATCAAAACTTAAACAAAACACCAACAATAAACAGTGAGTTTATCTTTTCTTACATTCCCCTACAATTGGTTGGGTTCTTTCCGATTCGAATTGTAGTTGTAAGTGGGTAAAAAGAAAAAAACAAAATTAATAAAAAAACTGCTTCATTCTACTGTCTTCGTAAGAAAGCAACAGAAAAAAAACCAATTTGCCAATTCAGTTTTAATGCACGGGCACATGCAAGTATGTATATTATCAAAGTTATTTTCGGGAATACAAACATTTATTATTAATACGATTTCCGTTTTCAGTTTTCAAATATTCTTGAATTGCTTTTTGCTCCTTAGTAATCCTGGCATAGTTTTGTTGTTGGTAAAAACTTTACACATTATTTCCTTAATTGCCGAAATTTTCTAACTTTCTGTGAAGGAAGAACAGGAAATAAACTTTCAAGGAGTCTTTTATCTAATATTATCCTGATTTTTTGCAAGTTTTTAAGTTTTATCTCTAATCTTCTTACAATTTCTATACATTGTTTTCGATAATTTGTTTATGCAGCAGTAATTTTGTGAAGAAAAATCTTTTTTTGCTCTAAAAGTAAAAGAAAACATTTAAGTGTTTTCGTAGAGGAAAGTTTTGATTTTTTATTTACTTTTAAATTTGAAAAAGTTTTTTATAGTCTTGATTGTTTTTTTTTCAAAATTTTTTATTGTTTCAAAAAAACAGTTCCTGTATTTACATAATATATACAGGGGTGTGCTGGAAATCGGAAACGTAAAACGCAAGAATTTTTAATGTCGGTTTTCAATAAGATTTCTGTAATATAAGAATTTTATGACAACTATTATACAAATATTGCTCTGTTAAGCAGAATTGTATAACAAATATTAAAAATTTTTATTAAAAGTGTGTTAAAAACGACTTCCAAATTCTTGCGTTTTACGTTTCCCTTTTTCAGCACACCCCTGATAATTAAGTTTTAGATTTGAACTAAAATGTAATCCTATTTATATAATTTTTTTTTAATTCTATTTATATTAAAATGTTCATTTGTTTTTCTAAAAAATACAACATTATTTTTCCATTAGTTTTTCCTCTTTACGGCTATTAAATATTTAAACGCCATTATCCTGTTTTATAAATACATAAACACTTTTACAATTATGTTTGTACAGACACACATACACATTCAAAAATACATTCTCGTACAATAACAACAACGCAAACAAAAAATTTGTTATTTGCTTAACATTATAACGCCATTAGAGTGTAAAATGTTGCTGGTTTTGTTATTGTTAACTATTATCCTTTTTAGTTCAGCTTTAAAAGCTTTAGTTTTTTATTAAACTCTTTTTTTAAAGACAAAAAACGCTTTTTAAGATTATTTTCCTTAGGAGAAAGAGAACTAACACCAAACTTGTCATGTGACAGTGGGGATTTGTCATTTTAACATGGTGATGGTCGTGGAGGGTGTAATTTGGCACCTTTTTCACACTTTGCCACAGGTCACTTAGATAACCTTAATGGACACATTCAGTTGTCCCTTCCGAACCATCTTAATATGATAGTTCACCTTCATCTTAAGTAATAGAACCAGTCACTAACTGCACAAAATCCTGTCACATGACAAGTTTTATATCAATAACCTCTCCTTTGGATTAACGACACTATAAAGCCATTATCACCAGTTATATGTCTTGCTTTCACCTATCACAAATCGCCCCTTGTGTTTATAACACTGTGTTCACTAGTTACGGGTAAAGTGTCTTAAGAACAATTGACGCACATTTCCTGCAGGGTTTATTCATGACTTTGGCTTATTTTGTTTTTTTCGAAAATATAAAGTTTTTTTCTATATATCTGAGGTTTATCAGAAAATTTCTTGTTTTCATTTAGTAATTTAATAGTTTTCCTCTGCTGGCTTTTGTATTGTCATACTGACGGCGGTATCTTTATGTTAATCAGCTCATAAAAGTGTTATTGCTGGATGGCTTACTCATCTGTATATGTATGTATATAAAAGAGTTGCGTGAGTGACTGACTGACTGACTCATTCGTCAACGCCCAGCCCAAACCGCTGATCCTAGAAACTTTAAATTTGGACTAGCGCATGTCACTCCCCAAATCGATCCACTAGGACGGGGGTGAAAAAGGTAAAACCGGGAAAATTCGGTAACATTGCATCTCTAAAACTAAAAGAGATGCAAAATAAATGTAACACTTATCGTTGTTCTTTAGAAAAATAAGCGGACAGGTGTCTGGTATGTTTTTGAAATTCGGCCATATTAGGAACTAAACGGGTAAAATCTGAATTGTAGTACTTTTTGTCACCCCATCTATCTTTTGAACCAATAAACATAGAAACAAAGGTAATACCATATTTGAAAATTATCAAAAAATACTTACACGAATTTGGTACTTTTTCGAAATTCGAACATTTAAGGGGTGGAAATCGTAACTATTTTTAGTACTTTTTTTACAAAAGATTATCCTCCATTCATTGACATATTCGTACTTAATTATGGGCTGCCACCACAATTTTTGATAATTTAATGGGGGGAAAAATATAGTACCCAAAAAAGGAAATGCGGGAAATTTGATATTTTTCTTTAGTTTTTTGGTTGTACAAAAGTATCAGGTTAAATACTAGAATTTAAACAAGTTTAAACCTAGAAAAACAATCTTTGGCATACAAATATGTCCACGAAGTAAAAGGAGACGCTAACGAAGTGGCGGATATATGCTTGTATTATATAAAAAAAAAATAAGATAAAGTTATAAATTAAAATAAAAAAAATTTGTAAAATTTAAAGAAAAATTAATAATGTTGTTGCCAATGGATGTAGAACTAAGGGAACTTTATCTATCCCCCATATAAATAATAAATTCAAAAGTTTTTATATTTTTCAACAATTTTTCGTATAAGAAAATATGTATAAAAACTGTTTGAACCGAAATAACGAAAATAAAAATCAAAAGAATTTTAAAAGTTTTTAGAATCCTTAAAATTATTAAAAATATCTTCAAAACTAACCTTGTCATGTATCCTTTTTTTGTAGTTCAAAAATTTTAAACACATTTCTTAATAAAATATAAAAAACGAAAAAAAAAAAATAATTGTAAGCCGTCATATATCCTTCATATGTATCCTTTTTTTAAAAAATTTAATTTTTTTTAATTTAAATTTAAAAAACAATATTTATATTTTAATGTGAAGAATATCTTCATTGCAGTTTATTTCTCAAACTTTTTTACTTTATACGTTTTATTGCAAATTTCTCTAAGGCTTTTGCGTTTTGTTTAAAACTAAAGAAAAGCAAAATATACTGCAGTGTAATAGCACATAACTTAATTTAAACACTGAAGTATATAACTCATACCCTGTCACACATCCTTTTTTGGGAAACTAGAAAGAAAGAAATCTATTTTGCAAAATCTAGAGCAATAAATTCTTAGAAAGTATAAGGGCTGTCATAGTTTTGAAGTATGCAAAAGCTAAAAGTTGGACAAATTTAGTGTAGCTTGCGCAACCTAACAAGACATTTTAGTTGACATTTTTCTAGAATTTTTGAGAAACAATGATTATAATTTTTTTTTTAGCATTTAAAAGAAGCTATTAATCCTTTAATAAAAATTAATTTATAGTTATTTTTAGCATAAATTATTTATCTGCACAAGAATTTATGATGTTTTTTTTATTAAATTTGTCCCTGGAATATATTAAATAATTTAAAAAATAAGTTTTATTTCTTGTTGAAAAAGTAAAACTTTAAATAATTTATTAAACAAAAATGTAATTAACGTGGAAAATTTTCGATTGCAATTTTTTTAAGGCTTAAGTTCATTAAACGGTGAAAACTGTAGAACTGCAAAGACTTCCTACGATGAGATTGTGGTTATTCTCAAAACATGTAAATTTGACCCGAGTTTAATTCCCGTTTAGTCAAGAATAAAAATGATCAAAAGCTTTAATTAATGTCATGTTGTAAAATATTTTAATAAAAATTAAATTTGATGAGCTTTGCCTAATAAAAAACGGAAGAAAAACAAAAAATTTCAGTTAAAACCAACCGTTCAATAAAACTGAAATTGTTGAAAATTTTCTATTTTCCTAAAAACATTTCATCAAAAATTTCAATTTTGATTTTATAAATTTCTTGAATTTTTTTTAATATTTTAGTGCTAACGGTTGTTAAATTTTGGGATCCTTTTATATAAATTAAACTTTTAAAAAAAATTTACGGATATCTTGTGTCTGACCATAAATCCTTTCCTGAGAGTCATATAGTTTTTCTTATTTTCAATAATATATATAATGGATTTTAACTTTATAATGTTATTTAAGCATAAATTAATTTGTGTGATATTTGAGTAGGTGAGTTGCAAAACTCGTTCGTTACAAAATTAAAATTTGAGATGACAATTGATTCTATCAGTTCTTTAGGCGCTTTATGAGAAGAACTATACAAATTGATTCACTGCATGCCCTCTTCCATGTTTTTTCAAAGGACATGCATTGATGCAATCAGAATATATCTTCTCATAAAGCGCCAAAAGAACCATGAGAATCATTTGCCATCTCATATTTTTAATTGTGTAACGAACGAGTTTTGCAACTCACCTACTCATTTATTAAAATTGGCCAAGATTACTTTAAATACTTCTTACAATAAAATGTGAAAATTTATGTTCTTTTTTAATACAGTATAATTTTCCTATATCATTAGGATTTCTTGTACATTGCCATATATCCGTTTTAATTTGTTCATAGTTTTGTGATTTTATCGTTTATATGTATGCATATGAATATATTTTCTAAAAATCTCTTTCTAAGTTGTTTTTTAGCTTTGCTTGATGTATTTTTAATAGTGATTAAAAATTTATTACCTTTTAGCGATGAGAAATGAATTGAATTTTGATTAATTTCCAATACAGAACGTGTTTTAATGCTGTTTTTAATATATTAAGGGAAATCAATTTTATTTTAATTTATTTTTAAATAATTTTTGCTTAAACCGAACGAAGCAAATTATTATATTTCAGATACTTTAAACTTTTTTTCGTCTGCGGTCTATAGTTTTCCTGCTGGTAAAATATCCTTGTTTAAGTTAGATTCTGGATTTTTTTTTTTGCTAGTTTAATGTTTTTTAGGACAATACCGGGTTAATAAGTAAGTTAAGTTTATTTTTAAAAATATGTTTGCTAACAAATTTAAACCCCCTTTTTTCGTTATTTATGTTTATTTTTTCTTGAATTTGTGTTCATTTAAAATCATTCTACTTTGAATTTTTTCTAAAATAACAGGAGGTAGTTTAGTGTGCTTTTTTTAAAATATACAATTTTCATACTATGACTACACTTTTGTCGCATCCTTTCATATATCCTTTCTTCGTAAATTAGTAAATGATTTAATTTTTTCTAAAATTTTCAATTTATTTCTTCACAATTATTATTTTTTGGTGTTTCTTTTTTAGGATTTTTCTAAATGCTCTTATAAATAATTATTAAATGTTCTTGTTTTCGTGGTTGTTCGTTCTTTTCTTTTTTGTGTATGCGTTTAAGTATATTAAATCTGGTAGGTGTTGTTTCTCCGTTTGTTACGTTTACAAGTGAACAATGCCCGACATTCGTTGCAAGACTAACAACATGCTGCTCTACACATAAGGACGCTGTTTTATTTCTGGGCATGTCTCAGCTGGGTAGAGAATTGAAGCCTAAGACTCTCTTAAGTTGTGCTCTTTGTGACCAAAAGCAACCTCTTTTTACTAAGTTGGACAAAAAGATTGCCAAACACAATGTCTAACACGAATATTTAAACGACCTTGTCTAGTTGGGAATAAAATGAGTTTTTTTTTATTATTGACTGGGTTAATATAGAATACATATGGCTTTAAAATGCTGAGGTATAAAATTTGTGGTAGTTGGACTGAAAGAGTTTGCAAATATTAAAGAGAGAAAGTTACAAATAAAGAGAATGTATAAGATATTTACTTAGATTTAAAAGACAAATATTACAGTTAGTTGAGGTATTTAGTGGATTTTAAAGCAAATTAGATTTGTCTTTTTCTCAAAATACGTAGAATTTGTTGCATTACTTAAAAAACATTAAAACTTTTTTAAATTGCTTAAGAATCCTTAAAAGAGAGTGCTAAATAAAAAGTAAATTGTATACGTTTTGTAAGGTTTCATGTTAATAATCAAATGTTATAAGGTTTCAAAAATGTGTAAACGTTAAGAAGATTTGGCTAAGCTCTTAAGTGAATTTTATTATATATTAATAGCAGAAAAATGTGCGAAAGATAAATGGCATAAGCAATTAATGTAAAAAATATTAAATTTTCTTCAGGAATATTTCAATAAAAATCCATTCTAAAAGCCATATGGATTTAAAAGAACATGAGTGCTTTTTGTCTACTACAATTCGTCAACCAAAGGCGCGAAATTTGATTGAAAATAATAGAAGAGAGATTAAAAAGAACAGAAGTAATATCTATGTGGAAACTAAGTTGAAATGAGAGTGGAAATTGTTTGAAATCCAAATATCCATAAAGAGAATTGATTAGTGCTATACAAGCAAAAGTATTTTAAACAATGTTCGATTCTTAAAAGTAAAAAGTTAATCTTTGAAACTAACTTGTATAATTAAAAATTTATATGGCTTTTAAAGAACATAAGTGTATTTTATTTAAAAATTAAGCTTAAATAGAAAAATCTATATGTTTTAAAAGAGAAAAATTGTAACAAATGTATTTTCTGTGAAACAAAGTGAAAATAAAAACAGTAACTTAAGGTTATAAAACAACGTTAGTGATGTGTTTTTGTTTTTCTTAAATCTTTGGATGAAGTTTCCTGATGATCTGGCCTAAAAAACAAGTGAAATGCGCATAGGAATAACTTATCCCATCAACTTTCAGTTATCAATAGAATGAATTTGGAATTTAGCACAAATAAGCGAAACCTTGTTAATGAAATTTTTAATCCCAAGAAAAACTCTAATAAAGTGGAAACAAGTTCTTTAAAATAATCTAAACCCAAGACAATTACAATTAACTTAGGATTACCAATATTAAAAGAATTATTTAAATACAAATGGTTAACTCAACAAGTCTTTAAAAGAACATAAGTGAATTTGCTTTAAAATTGGTTTGCTTTGGGAGGAAAAAAATAAAATATAAAAGAATTAACTTAATAAAAATTTGGTCTTTTAGAGCATAAGGATATTTTGTAAAAGTGGAAAAAGTCGTATGTGGATCCTGAGTTATCTTAAACATATATAAATGTATTTTGTTTGGAAACTTAGCAAGAAAGTATGTTAATCAAATAACGGAAATTTTTTATGGTCAAAAAAAAAAAAGAAAAAATGTTGTGAAATTAAATAAATTCCAAACGATTTGAGCTTTAAAGAACACAAGTATATTTCTTTTAGAAGCAAGTGTAAAACAATGGGCAATTGTATGTAAAAACGGATTATTTGTTTGCGAAATAAAGAAAGTTATGATGTTGCAAGATTAAAATAAGGGCATTTTGTGGAGCCTGAGGATGGACTAGGTAAAAAATAAAATAAATTTGTATGCTTTAAAAATAAAGAGTGACTTGAGTTGGCAACAGTTTTCACATGCAATTTTAAAACACTCGGTGTATTTTTTGAAAGTATTGAGTGCAAAATTTTGTATTGTGTATTGTATTGAAAAAGTAAGAAGAAATTAAAGAATTTCTATTTCTTATTATCCTTTTTGTTTATGATTGATTGCAAAATTTATACATCAAAACGATTCTCAGGCTTTAAAGTTCAGTCTCAAAGTGTATGTTATAGAATTTCCTTTAGGAAATCCAAAACGCTTTAGTATAAGTAGTGTTCATGTCTGTGTCCTAGCGGCCTTTAGCTTTAAATTATAAGACTTAATTACATTTTCATAACCATTCTAATAACATTAAATGCTGTATAAATAATTGACTAAGATCGTTTTGAATTGGTTATCTTTGTAATTGGTAAAACCTCAGTCACAAACGAAATGTAATTTTAGTTGGGCGTTTCAATTTCAAATAAGAAGAAATTTAATTAAATGTTAAAATTAAAAGTAATTGTATAAGATGTTTCAATTAGAACTACAATTAATTATATTACAAATAAAATGCAATAATAGCAATACATTTACTATGTCATACTGGAAATAATTCAAGTTAGATATGAAATAATTACAGTTACTCACGCATGGCATTACTTGTTTAATTACTTGTACAATACATTTGATTTTTTAATTACTATTAAATATAACTATTGGAAATTTGAACTTTGTTTTTAATAAAAACATAGATTAAAATCGATAATTCGAAGTACTATTACAAGCACTTAAACAATTGCAGATGCGATTACATTTAATTGAAAAATTTTATGAAAAACATTGCATTTAATTAAAAAAAATAATAAAATCGATTTAATAACAAAATTTAAATGGAGCTCTGGTTTTCTTGAAGTAGTTTAATTAAAATCACTTCGAGTTTATTAGATAAAAAAGATACTTTTCAATGTAGTTCCCTTCAAGATCGTTTCATTTTTTTCGGAAATAACATTTTTTTTGTTTATTATTCATTATTGTCATCACAACAAAAAAATATTGAATATTTTACTTTTTTCTTTTTCATCTTCTTCTCTTTTCATGCATAATTATACCAGAGACAGTTATTAAAATGATTCTATTGTATTTATTTGTTTTTATCAGTTTTGTTTATTTACCTTTCGTTTTTTATTTAAAAATTCATACATACATGAAATTTTGTTTAATATTGATGAGGGGTGAAAATATTTTGTATGTCTGCAGTTGCAAAATGTTGAAAACTAAAAAGCAATCTCTTATTCAAATACTCATAAATAAAACAATACAACCTTTTGAACAAGGACGTCAGTACAGAAGTCCTTGTTGAGAATTTGCATTGTATTTATTATGTATGAGAAATGGCATGTAAATTTAATTACAACAACCTTTATCCTTGACATGTTTGTTAATTATTGCAAAAACATTTCTCGAATATATTTTTTAAAGTTAATTTAAAATTGTTTTAAACAGAAGTTGAATAAATGAAAGGAAATTTAAAAGGAAATTAATAAAAGTTGTATGTTTTGCGTTGAAAACAGCATATTCATGTGTTAAGGGTAATTAATATTATAGAATTTATTAAGCCAATAAAAAAACAACAGTTTTCGAAGGATTTTTTAAGCCCTCCCATATATCCTTTTTTAAAATATTGAAAAATTCTCACTTATTAAAATAATTTTATTCACTTAATTTTTAATTTTATTTTTCTTGGTATTAAAACTTAATTTTCTGCGGTTTTAAGCATTAAATCACAAAAATATTCTTATTTTCTGACAACTTCAACATGTCCTGCCAAATATCCTTTTAAAAGCTTCCTGAAAAATCTAGAATTTCTTTTCTAAAATAAATATATTGTAACGGAAAAGGCATTGTGTGGCAGAAGCATACGCATGTTAAGAATTTTCTTAAATCTTTGCGAATTTTATATGAATGTCCTGCAACATATTCACTTTTTATATTTTTAAAAATTTTTAGAAATTTTGTGATTTTATTCAGTATTATTTCGGTTGAAAAATTGTCGGTCTGTGTAATTTTCATCATAAGAAAATTTAGAATTTTTTTGTTATTTATAAATATTACATAAAAATATAAAAGGAAATTTTACCAAATGTGTACAGTTTTAACCAAAATATGCCTGAAGCCCTGAAATAACTAAAATATTTAGCTTCATTTCATGACAACTTGCTACTTTATAAAATATGTATGAAGATTCAATAAATAAATAGTCACCCCTATCGTGAATAACAAGTGTAATTTTTGTACCCAAATTTTCATTCCCCTCGAAGCGAAAAAAGCAATCATGAATCGCATGTGAAAAATTTTTCATGCTATCTGTTCTAACAAAAACAAAAAAGAAAAAAGATTAGAAAATATAAAAAATCAATATATTTTAAAGAAAAGTTAACATAATAAAGCTAAATGATTACTATTGGAGGGATAGGTTGATTGCAACGTTAGTTTTTTGCACTTTTTAAATATTATGTAGTCAAATATTTCGAAAGCTTTACAAATCTGCCGGCAATCAACCTCTTGTTTTATATTTTGTTGACCAATATATCGGTTAGTGAATAATTAACGAATGTTCTGTTCCCTAGCAAAAATAAAGTGAGAAAATCTAAGGGAAATGTGAACAAATTACGAGGGAAAAACTTTTCACGATTAGGGGAATTTATTCCCGTGAACATTTTTTTAATGTTATTATTCTCCTTCGAATTGCCTTTTTTCATGATCGCAAATATGTGAAAAGGTGAAAAATTACGAGGGAAAAATAATTCACGATAGTGGTGAATGAAAAAAATAGCTAGTTTTGTTTAAGAATTATGTTTTAAAGGAAAAACTTTCTAGTAGAGTTTAATAAATATCCTGCATTTTTGGGCTAATTTAAAAGTTTTCTTTAAAAAAAATTGAAAACGGCGAAAGATAATTCCTCAAAAAATATTTGGGTTTGAAATACATTGAATTTTATAATTTTCGTAAGTCTTGTTATATCGAGCCATAACCTCAAAAAAAGCTTAAGCGACAAAAGCTATATTTTACAGGAGAAGGTTTTTTATTATACAAAAGAAAACATACTAGAAATGGCGCTTAGCTTATATTGTTTTGGCTATAAAATCGTAACTGTAGCTTGTATGATAATCACATTTTAAGAGATGATGCAAGGTTTGCCAATTAAATTATTTATTAAATCAAAATTGAAAACGCTTGAGCTACTTCTTTATACTTTATATTTTGGTTTAAGTTTAAATTTAAGTGATTTTTGCCCGTTTTGTCAAAGATTTGTCTTTTAAGAATACTGTTTCAAAAAACAAAAGAAAAATATACTTCATTTTAAATATATTTTCACATATATATGGCTGTTTTTGTTTTTATTATTGTATTCTTTTTTATATGGTGTATTCTCTGAAACACCAAAGAAAAACTATCACATGCCATCACATAAAACAAATGAAAAAAAGTTAATGAAAAAATATGTCCTTTCTTGCATTTTCAATTAGATCTTTTTAACTCTAACGTTAACTAGCATTGCAAGCTGTAGTTATTGACATGAAAAACTCTGCAGTTTATCTTTCAGGATATCTACATATATGTCCAGTAGCAAATTAATAAAATAAAACGTTTCTCTTTAAGCGAAAGGCTATACAATAAATATTTTAAATAAAACAACAAATGAGTTAAAACATACATATATTGAATCAAACAAAGTGTGAAAACCATGGTGCATGGTTAATAAAAAAATTTTGTGCACCGTTTTTTGTTTATAAAATTTTTATTTTAATATATGTATTTTATCTTATCAAAGAATTTAAAAAGTGTGATTGAATATATAAAAATATTTTAACGTTTAGCTATCTAAATTCTTGTCATGATAATATTTCAAGGACTTCATAAAAATAAACTCAGATTTTCTTGTGTTTCACTGGAATCTTAAAGATAAAAACCAAAACATTCAAGAGCAACCTTTTCATCTTTTGATATGTCTATTCAGCTCTTAAAAAATTATATTGTTCGTTTAGGGTTTTATTCTTATGATGTTGGTTCCTTAAATGTCTAGCATATATTGGTAAGAAAAAAATATTTTAAACAATTTAAGATTTTTCTTACAATGGTTAACAATAAATGACCTTCAATATTGCAAACATTCAGTCAAAATCTTTCACACTTTCTCCTTCCTAAAATAGTTTCAATAAGTTGTCGTTAATGTTTTTGTTATTTTTTTACTATAAAGCTTTGAATTTTTTTCCAATTTATGAACTAAACCCTAATAGTATGCTTTATATACTACTCTTCATAGACTAAATAATATGTAGATATATTTTATGAGGCAAAGAACACTAAATAAAATAAAACTCAGTTAAAGACAAAAGCAACTTCTTCAGAATCAAAAATTGTTTTATAAAACTACTCAAATACACAAAATCAAGGATATTTCGATAGATTTTGGGTAGTTACAAGACAACTTTGTTCAAAAGTTCAAAACATTTAAGCTTAAAAATCGTTTAATGCTACCAGATTTTTTAAACTAGCAGTTCTGCTGATATAAGTTTGTTATTCTATAAAAAATTCATATATCTCTTTTCTTCTAAAAATAAAAATTGGATGGACTTGTAAAACATTATGAGATTTTTTACTTTCCTTTATAAATATTTGGTTAGATTTTTTGGTTTTTTCACTTTTACGCTACGTAATTTATTTTATACTTTATTTTCTTAATATTTCGCTATATCCTTTTAAGCATAGTCTAATTTTTTTTTTTGCCTTAAACTTATAGTGTTACATAAAGATAAGGAGTACATATCTAAAAAAGGTGTTAGTGTCGTAATCTTTGACAAAATCCTGTATATGTATGTACATCCTTTTTTTATATCGAAATCAGGCGCGGAATCAGGGGGGGGGGGAAATAAGGAATAAAAATATGTTTAGTTTATCACGATAATACAAGAATTCCCAATAATAATATATTTTTATATGCAAGGTTTTTTTTTAATGAAGCTAACGAAATTTTCAATAAGTCTTCAAATCTTAATAGTTATTTATTAGATATTTCCAATGAAACATCTAATTTACTGTATTAAAATACTTATTATTCTATAGGTACATTCAATCCCAGCAGGTGCCACCTATATCCAAAGAATAAACGTTTGACTTGAAAATGCATCCGGTTGAATTATTAATAAGCCTTGTCAAAAAAAAAACAAAAAAAAAAATACTGGGAGACAAAACGCAAGCATTTGGAAGTAGTTTTTAATCTACTTTTTATTATAAAATTCTGTTTAATAAAATAATATTTTTATAATATTTGTCATAAAATTTTTTTATCAGGGAAATCTTATTAAAAAACGACGTTTAAAATTCTTGCGTTTTGCGTCTTCAATTTCTAGAACACCCCTGATAATCTCCTGTTATCACACAAAACAGTTCTGTAAATGAAAAATACTGTTTCAACACCGCAAGATGTAACTGGAGCATATTTGAACACTAAACATTTAGATAGAGAAAGGCTGTCAATAAATTCATCCGTCTCACTTTCATTAAAACAAAATTGTGAGAAAATCATTCATAAAAATCCCTTTCGCCTGTAACTTCAAGAGGCAGATGCATTGAAAGTACTTTTAACGTCCGATTTTTGCATTATTCAGTTAGCATTTCGAATAGATTCTGCCTCATATTCGCTAAGCTTATTTAAACATTTTTTTCTAGGTTGCAAATAGGTATTCTTTGGCAAGCTGGATCAAAAATTGGTTTTTAAAAAAATAATTGAAGAAATTGCAAAAATGGCATATGCCATAAAAAACTTGCCCCACTCGTCAGTAATGCTACGAGAGAGAGGTCATTTCCTACCCGTCCTCTAATAAAAACATGGCACAGATCAACAATGACAGAAGAAAGACTGTACTATCTAAATTTGCCTCACAAGGAAATCATAAATTGCTTATTTAAACAAATTAATTTATATTGAACTGATCTTATATTTCATTTAACCTTATTGTTGAGTTTTTTTTAATATAATATACACATATTAATTTTAATAAACTTTTAAAAACAAATTTTTTACTTTTTTGTATCAAAAAAAATTCCCCCCCCCCCCCCGTAAGACTCAAGCTGGATCCGCGCCTGATCGAAATAATAAACAAAGTATATATTTTTAATATAACAACCATAGCAACTTGTCGAGTACTATAAATTTTAAATTTTTAATGTTTTAGTAAAATCAATAATATTTTCATAAATCCTCTATTGGAAAAGTAAGAATTTTCGTTTTTTTAGATAAAAGTTAGTAAAATTTTCTGCCTTAAATCCAATATTATATTATTTTATATATTTTTAAATATATTGTTTTTATAATAAACCGCCTAATATTTCCTTATTTGAATCAATGAAAAATTATCTGTATTTTTTTTAAATTTATTTATTACCATGCTGAAACATTTATAAATTCTTAATACAAACTTAAATTCAAGCCATTTTAATCCATTAACACAGGTACGTTTACTTTACCCACAAAAATATGCTTTAAATTTTTCCTACTTTAGATATGTACAAATAAAATAACAAGCAAAAAAGACAAGCAATTTTAGAGAAAATAATTTTATTAAATGACTCTATACTAAAATGCTGCAGCAACTGCTGTGTGCTGTTAACCACAACTGGTATTATTTAGCTGTCAGTAAATGTCAAATTGTATGTATAAGAAACCCACCTGTGTTATATTGTCACCACACATGTTGTAGAGGTTTGTGTTTGTATTAGTGTGGGTCTTGTTTAACACTTACATAAGTGTTTTTCTTTTTCTTTAAAGAGTCTTAACATTGGTATAGTTTATTTGTTTGGGTTTTTTTAGTTCGAAAAAGACGTGTGGATTTAAACTTCTTTAAACATTGAAAAATGACAAAAACAGATTAGGAAAAATAAAGCTAGAATTGTAAATTCATTTTATCACTTTCTACTTTAATTAAATTTTACAACCTCTATTAGTAAGTCTTAAATTTCTTTTAGTATTTTTAGTTTATTCGACTTTATATCTATTTATTTGCTTAGCAAAACCAGACATGCCAGTGCTTCAGAAGATGCTATAAAAATGCTGTGTAATATAATGCTAAAGTCTTTAAAATAAATTGAGTTTAAAGTTGTTGCACTACTTTTAAATTTCCTTAGATTGTTTTATTTCTTTGGTTTTTAGAGGTGGCTGGATATTATACCATATAGATAGTTTCTTATATGTTTGCTTGACATCATCACATTGCTAGAGGTGTTTTTTTTTGCACTTTATGGTAATGAAGCAAATGGTTGGTATGGTGACGCTGTTTTAAGTATAGTATTTGTTGCAACTGTATGTTAAAAAAAGTGTGGCAAAACTTTTAGGTTGCTGTTTTTATTTTGTATTAAATTGTCATAAGTTTGCATTTGTTTTAAATGAAATTTAATTTGTAATAAAATTAAGGGGTTCAGAAATTTGTTTACTAAAATAATTTAGGACAACGAAGATAAAGTAGATGCTTATATACACTACAGTTTGGTTTCACTTAATTTTATATTGTAGTCTAGGATTTGGTCAACGCTATAGTCTAGTGGAAGATTTAAAGTAATATCTATTATGCAGTCTGCACAAAAGTCTAGTCTAGAGTCCACACTATATTTGGTCTTAATGGAAGGGAGATTTAAGTGAGTAGGCGATGCCCAATATCTATTCAAATCACACATAATAAATTGCATTTTGAAAAATCTTTTAAAGACTTCGCTCCGTATAATAAAAAAAGTTTAAAGTGTACACTATCGTTTGGTCTATATACACTAGGGTGGGTCGAAAAAAAGTTGTGCCAGTCACCCCCTAGAATGGGTTCTACCTGGTTTAATGTAATATGTATGTGAAAATTAAAAAAGGGCTCAATTTTGAGGTGTGGCATAAAAGTGAGTATAATAAAAGCTAGACATACTAAGTTTTACAAGGACTTTCTTTGCACGTTTAAAAAATTTTAAATTTTGGGGAAGGATCCGATATAGCATAAGTGGCGCCCAGAATTTGAGGTCGGATGGAAAAGTCAACTAAGGAAAAAATTAAGCCGCTATCAAGCCATGAACACCGATATGCGATATGATAAAATCGGACTTAAAATGGCAGTGCTATATATAAAAAAACCAAAAGTTCTGTATTTTGGGGCGTGGCAAAACAAAATTTTCCTAATTTAGAAACTTCATTGATTTATCTTTGATTCTAGGGGGTGACTGGCACAACTTTCTTTTTTTTTTGTATGGAGGTCGACCCGGTCTAATATACACTATGGTTAACTTTATAGCGTAAACAGTTTAAACTATAGTTTATTTTTTATTATAGATTATAGTATAATTTATTGCTATAGTAAATTAAGCCTACAGCAGTACTGCCTTCGCACCTCATAAAGAGATAGAATATATCCGTGGCATTTTAACAAAACATCTTAAGTCGAGATAAGATAGCAAAAAAGTTTTAAAGAAAAACTCGGTGAAAAAATCATTTTTATCAAAAAATAAAATAAACCGAAATTAAAGAAAAATTTCGTTTATAATACAACATTTTTAAAACGCAAACATAAACGTTTTTTTAATGAAAATTCATATAATTAACAGCTTTTTTCAACTTTTTAAATTTGACTTTAGATGGTTTGTCAAAAGGCCACAGATATATACTTTATAGGGTCTTAGATAAAAAATGTAGAAATTACAAACGGAATGACTAATTTATGTATGTAGTCCTTAGCCTTTATTTCGCAAAAACTTTCCGTTTTAAATTTAATTAATTTCTTTGTTAGGTGTTTGTCCATAAATCATACATGGTATTAAATATGCATAAATTATAATGGCCTTTTAGTTGTTATTATACGTATTCTTAAATGTGCCCTCAAAACCCTTTCTGACACCAAACTATGTCCAAAAACTCCAATATGAAAACATAAATATGCACACCTAAGAACCATAAGACCATGAAACTTGAAGAGAATATAGCAAAACCACAAGGATTTTGGGAGGAAATTTTTGCATAAATGAATACAATACCCAAGACTTGAGCATTTATAAAATATAGTTAATAAAACACTGTTACAGATTTAATGGCTTCAAATGGTTCCTGCTGCCTTTTTTCCACCTCTTACGTCATTCGTTTGTTGTAGCTTCAAGTTTTAAAAAGACTTTGGTGGTAAAAGTTTTTAAAAGAAGTGGTTTGTTGGGCTCCACTCTCATACACACACATATTTTAAATCATAAAAGTCCATTATAATGCATGGCATTTTCAGTTTTATGCTAAAGGAGGTTGCTTGAGACTTTTGTTGTGGTTGGGTGGCCAAAGGTTTGTTGTGTTGTACTTTAAGTTTAGTAACTCATTAAAAAGCTTAACAATTTTTTTGCTTTTTAATTTTTCTTTACAACTTTTTTATATCTGACTCGTTCGAACAGTCCTTGTCATTTTTTATTTAACATCTGGGTAATGGTACACATCGTATGAAGATATTGTTGCAAAAGAAAAAAAAAGATTTTACATGACTTGGCCTGGTTTTGCTTTTGCTGGTTTTTTAGTCAAAAAGCCAAAAAATTTTGCCAATTATGTCAAAAGTACCAGTATTAGTATTACAAGATTTATATAACTTTTGCCATGCACTTTTTCCTTCTTTTAGCATCGGAAAACAAAAAAAAACTAGTCCCCTACATTGTGAAAATTTCTTGAAAAGTTTTATTCGTAAACAAAAAAAAAACTTCAAAAATAAAAACCAAAACTTTTATTGCTTTTTAAGCTAAAAGTGTGCATTGAAGAAAAACAACATTTTAAACTTTGTTTAGAAGTTTTGAGCTGTAAATTTAATTCAAGAGGGGGCAAAGGACTTAAGCAGGAAACGCCAAACATGTGTTTTGTTTTCCGTTAAAGAAAAAAAAACAAATGGATTTAAGGCAAAATGTTTCACCCAGCTAGTTTTTTAGTTTTGTATTATAATTCAAAATAAATTTTATATTGTAGCAAAGAAAGTAAATACATCTGACTAGAATGTATTGTAAATTTTTAGTAGTGTACTAAAGTGTGGTGTTAGTTTTTGTCAAGATTTTAGATATGACTGTAGTGTGAACTGTAGTATAGATTGTTGCGCAGAGTTTAATGTACACCAAAGTGTTTCTGTAGTGTAGAGTATACAGGTTACCAAAATCACAATTAAAGGCCCAACTATAATATGCTTTAGTTGGCTTAAGCAATTGGGCGAATATAAGACCATATTGTACAAGTTTCAAACCATATTGTACTTAAGTTTTTTAATCTATCATTTGCTTAAGCAAAGTTCGAAACTGATCGTACTTACCATACTGGATAAAATGTTTTTTATTTTGTTTTTGCGTTTTTAAATGCATTTAAGGCTTTTTGTTAATTTTTGACAGAAGCTTGTGCATAATATAATTGGGCATTAAGGCCTTCGAAAGAAAAAATCTAAAAAAAAACATTTAAACAAATAAAAAAATGTTATCAATATTATTCAATATCCTTTAATACAAACATACATAAGAACTTATGTGGATGTGTATTTACAAGATTTTCTGAAAACTTTTCCAACATATTGTGAGTAAGAAACTTAAATGGAACTGTGAAAGAAATTAAGGAGGAGGCTTTAAATGCATAAAAACTTATAAGTGAAAAATAATTTAGATAAAAAGTGTGTGAAAAAAGTTTTGGTGAACAAGGCAAATTGTTGAAAAGTTTGTGAATGTTATTTTTTTTTAAGCAGGAAATTTATTTGAATTTTTCCTAAAGGTAGGCTTAAATTTGTGCTTTGTTAAGGTGATGTATAAAAAGTTTTAATTAGGGAGAATACAGGCAAGATAACATTTTAGACTGAAAGGTACACTTCAGTATATGTAGTTGAATATATATTTTATTTTTCTTTGTCAATGAGCACTGCGACCTATTGGATCTTGTGCAACAACGACATTCATCTAGGCATTGCAAAGAAGTTTCATAATCCTTGGCGCAGAAATAAGAAATAAATTGTTTGATTTGTCGAGGCCCAGAAATATTTTTCTATTGCCGAGTAAATTCTAGTTCGGGCCATGCTTTTATCATCTCTATATAGACAAGCTTATGTTCAAGAATATATAGAAGATACATTTATTATTTATAATCTTATATTCTTGATTACTTTTGAACTATTTGTTTTCAGTTAAACTATGTGCTGCTAATTTGCTTTCCCTGAAATTTGTTAGCCTCCATTTTGGTAAAGATATTTATCACTTCTGAATTATTTTTAACTCACCATTTATGTACTTGATTAATTTTCCTCCTCCAAAAAGTATGCACTATATTTTGTCCATACAAGCTACCCGCTTATTCTCACTGAAACTTACACTTTCGTATGCACAATACAACAATTTTATCAATTCAAGCTCATCAATTTTAAAAAATTGTGTCTGAGTGTGTTTGGAAAAAAATCATTGCCCGCATTGAAACGTATGTGTATGAAACTGTTCATGGTTTAAAAAATGAACCCGAATTTTGCTGGAAGAAAAGTCCTGCAAACGAAACAGCAACAAACCAGAGAATGTCATTGCAAGTAGGAAAGCATAGGCATAATAAAATTAGAAGTATTTTTTCATGAGTTGTTAGAAAACTTAAAACGTTAAGTAAAAAGTATCTCTACTGTTTGCGGTTTCTAGCTACTTGTTCTAAAATGCTGCTATTTAAACTATGATGCCAGAAGAATTACTTAGACATACATAAACATGTCCAACCAACTTTATTGCGCTTTTTTATGCAGAGGTTTGTTTTTAGTCAAAGTGCCATAAAGACTCTTATATGTCCCTTAATGGTTGAGATAAATTACCTGATATTTTTCTACGACCAATGAAGGTTGCTTAAAGGAGGCAACGTGCACTAGGAAGATGTAGAAGTTTCTCACATAAACATAAGTGTTTCGAAACTTGTATTTAAGCCTTCTTTAACTCCACTTTCTTTAATTAAAAAGTCTTTGTCTTTATTAAAACAATGTCTTCGTACAATTTAAGCTTCCATATATAAATAGCTTAAGACCGTTGTGAATGATATTTTTATGTTTTAAGTAAACACAAAATTGTTTTAGTTTTTTCCTTTTAACTCTCCATACGACACCTGGGTGAATAAATAATAGCCGTTAAATAGAAAAGCCTTCTTATTTTACTCAAGACTTTGATAAATGACACACATTTTATGTTATGAAATGGAAAACATGTACGACATAATCTTAAAAGTATGTGAATGTTTTTCAACATAACAAAAAGATACCACATAATTTTATTTAATTAATAACAATATTTATTTAGGTAGATAGAATTGAAGAAGGAACCAAGCACCGCGACCCTGCCTGGTAAAAGATTACAAATTTCAGATTGGCTCATCAATTGGCCCCCGAAAAACTTCCATCCGGTAGTCCCAAAAGCGGGACAGTAGCAGACCAGATGTACTTTCGTCATTTAGCCTGATGGTTATAAACTGAAGGTATCAGTGCCCCGTAAATAGGCCACTAAGAACACTTAGTTGGCCTTTATCAAGCAGAAGTAGCATACCAGCTTCACCGCGCGACAGTATCATAAATTTCTTTGACTGTCTTAACAAGAAAAGGGACGTCCATGTGTGAAAAAAAATTATTTTAAAAAAGGCCTTCTAATTAATATTAATGAAAAATATAATTTTTTAAAAAGTCATAGAAACTTTTATTTAAATGTATACACTCACAATATTATTACAGTAACGGACTGTAGTTTATTTAAGAAATATTCCGTTCAGTCATTTTTATATAAATAAACATTTAAAATTCCAAGCAAATTTATTTTTAACTGATTCTAACAGCTATTCAAAAAACTAAGTGCATATTAATACGGATTTTCAGTTGCAGTTAATATTATCCGTTGATTGAGTTAAATTCTTCTTTATGTTACAGTAAATGAAAATGTAATTTAAAGCAACGAAAAGTTCATTTAATTTTTACTGTCGAAAATTCAACACCATATTCAGTAAAAACGATTTAATATTCAGTTATTTATTAAAATTTTACTGTCAATCTTTTACTGTCAAATTGACCCCATATTCAGTAAAACCAATTAAATATTCAGTTATTTTATATAATTTTACTACCAAAAATTAATTTTTACTTATCTATAAAAAATGAATTGAATGTTTTGTGTAAGCAATACCCATTTTCTATTTGTTAAAATAATTTAGTTAAATACATCAAATTTGAAAAGTAAAATAATTGCGAAGCCATATCGGTCATGCTGCTGGTGTCTTATAATTGAGAGTTCTTCTGTAAACAACGTGGTCAGTACAACAAAAGTAAAACAAACGTGTGTAACTGGGTAAGTAAATAAAAATATTCTCCCTCTCTCGCTTATAAGAAAAACAAGCGGACAGGTGTCTGTCTGGAATTTTTTAGAAATTCGGCTCTTTTGTGGAGTAAACGAAAATTTAATAAAATAACTGAATATTTACTGAATATGGGGTCAATTTGACAGTAAAAAATTGACAGTAAAATTTTAATAAATAACTGAATATTTAATCGTTTTAACTGAATATAGTGTTGAATTTTTGACAGTAAAATTTTACAAAATAACTGAATATTTATTTGATTTTACGGAATATGGTGTTGAATTTTTGACAGTAAAAATTAAATGAACTTTTTGTTAAAAATAAATGAAAAATAGGTAGACCGGTTTTTAATTGAACTTTCATTTATTTTATATTACAATTTCAGTTTATTTTACGTACAGAATATTGTGAGTGTACCAAAAAATTCTTTGTTATTTTTTTACTCATCTTCCAGTTTTATTATTTATTATATTTTCCGTTTTTTAAAAATCATTTTTCTAAACATTAACTAAATAAATGTTGCCATAAATCATAATAGAACAATCTTTTTTATCCATAGGGAAGGCAGCAGAAAGAAAAAAACAAGGAAGACGTTTGTCTTTATACTGATATATATTTAACACTTATTTTACTACTGTAATAATTTAATATATTATTATTTTTTCTTTTTTTTTTTATTCCTTCACATGCATTTCCTTTTAACAGTAAGTGTTTGCAAATTTGTCACAGCATTTCCGTTTCAAAATACGAAAAATGCAAAGGTGTTTCACGAGTGTGTAGAATACAGCAAGATTGTGCTTTATTCATTTTGTTTACTCTGTTACTTGCGAGTTGTTTAGTGTATGAGTGTCTGTGAAAAAGATTTACAGCATTTTCTTAAGAGGATAAAGAAGTAATATTATTGAATGTTAGAAAATCATCTTTGGAGCTGCAAACTATTTTATTTACTAATTTTTTAATTTTTTTTATTTGAGAACTTTTTAAATATTTTAAATAAATAAAAAAAAATCAAACACAAACTTTGGGTTTTAAGACAAAGTCTTGACAACAAGAACGAATAACAGAAGTAAGAAAGAAACAAGTAACTAAAATTGAAAATTGATAATCAGTTACAGCTAATTTCGATCCACCAATACCACTGGTTAAATATAAAGGGTTGGCGCTGCAGTAACGCACACGGTAGAACGGCAAATAATTCTGATGTTGGAAATGTGGAAACTGTTGAATGGATTTCAACGCGCGAGAGATATTTAGTACACTAAGATAAAAACATTTTTTAATTTGACCACCAAACTGACAAAACTGTTTTAAGCGAAAATCCTTAAACATTAAATACACATTCGAATAATATGAAAATTTAGAAAATCATTTGCTATTAATAATTTTTGTTTAAAATTTTTAATAATTTTAATTATTTTCTACGCAGTACATGTTCTACCAAAGCGATATAAATCGCGACATATTTATTTATCTGCCGTAGTCTGGGTTAAGTTTTAAAGTCCAATGGACGTTAATTGCGTTTTCATTTCTTCTGATTTTTTATCATAGTTTATTTCTTTTTCTATGTGATTTATTTTTTATTTGACGTGTCTGGATTTGTTACTTACTCCGTGTTAATTTCTGATAATTCTCTGGCAGCTTGGTCTAAAGAGATTATTCTTACCCGCTTTTACATTTGGCGGCTCTTCACAGATATCAAGCCTATTGTGAAGATTGTAATCTATTCCATAGCATAGAGATTAACGTCAAGTCAATTGTGAGAAGTTGCAAATTAGGTATCCACTCACACTGGGTGCTCTCAACAGAGAAATAGAAAGGTATGTAATGTCTCCAAGGTTACCCCAGTCAAAGATCTAGGGGCGACGATGCACATATTAGGCGACTCCTAAGACTATAGTCTCGTCTATATCCGTTACTATAGATTAGTATTCAGTCAATCCAACATTTTGTTTTTAATTTTGTGTGGAATCTTCGCAAGATATGAATGTTAATTCAATAAGTGTGTAACGTCTACGCACAAAATCGCCTTCCCATCGTCGACCATTCTCCCCACGGCACTGATCTTAGATATAACGGCGTGGGTATAGCCCTAACGTCTTTTTTCCTCATTGCGTTACACGAAATATATCCCAGTCAAAAAATTTAAAATTAGATGTCATTTTGGCTCTGAATGCAGCTTTACGTTTATCATAGTATCCCATCTCGAACTTCAATGCTTGTCTAAGATCTTGGAATTACGGCATTTAAAGACAATGTGTTTTCTATCTTTCGTATCCAAACAAGTTGGTCAGTTTAGTGAAGCGTCAAAGCGAATTTGAAAAGATAACTTCTGTATCCTCCGACTCAAGTCAAAAATAAAGTTAAGTCATAGTTGCGGCTTTTACTCCTAGAGAAGTTAAAGGAACAAATATATATAGATTATCGGTCTATGCTTACGTTTATACCATTTTGTTATGGTGTCAGCTTAAATTACCATGGTCCTTTTTATGAGGCCTTCCATTTTTGCCAATTTATTATAGTTTTGTTTCGCGAACGAAAGTGGACTATAATCAGTCTGTAACTTTAATTATGACGTAGTCTGTAGCCGTTATTGCAGTCCTTTCTACAGATGCCACTATAATCTCGTCTATAGCCAAGACTACAGCCTAGAATATATTATAAAAACCCCTTGAAAGTTATTTCTACAATGCTGGTTACCATCACGCAGACAAAAGTGTTTTGCACTGCATCAATACGCGTCAATACTAGCCATTTTAAGTTAAAGGTTTTTTTCTAATTTATTTTTTTTTTTAGTTTCATATTGTGATTGTAATCAGAAAAAGTCAAAGCGTGCTGTGGCATTAGAATGACATTATTTTGCATAAATAAAACTCATACTGATACAAAGACCGACAGACCTTTAGCTCTAATCATACACACACGCCCTTTACTTACACTGACACTAGTGCACTCATTTGCATATTTTCAAAATATTATTGCTGTTATTCTTACAATTACAAATATAGTTGTGCAAATTATAGATTGTATTGCAAAACAGCTTGATTTAAATTTTGTTTTGATGTAAACAGCAACTTTGTTGCAATATAAATTGGCTTAGCCAAATTACATGAAATACACGAGTTAGAAAATAAAATAACTTAGTTGGATATTTTAAAGTTGAAAATTAAAAAATTCTTTTTTGATATGGATTTAAATAACTTGCTAGCAAAAATTATAAATTTGCTTAGAAATAAATTAAAAGATTTCAAATTAAATAATTTAAATCTGTAAAATAAGTTAAGAATTATTATTCCACAATTTGAAATGTAACAAATAATTGAGTTAAAACTTTGCTTAGAAATCTTAAATTGCTTAAAGTTCTATTAAATATTTTTTAAAACGTTCTTCATAATTTTTTTAATATTTCATTTTCAATGTACATCTGACTCTTTATGATATTTCTTTTAATGTATTTTGCAATTAAATTCATTAACCAGCAACATTTTTTAATTTACCACAATCTGCTGTCATTTTCTTAAAGCACTTATCTATATTTTTTCTTTCCTTTAAACTCAATTATTAAAATGGTTATTATGCAAATAATATTAATTATTTAAATCAAACTAGGCCAACAAGTTGTGACAAAAATTGTATGAAGAACTGTCAGTAGTAAAAACAAATAAAAGTTGCCCAAAAAGAAAAAGTTTATTTTAAAATGAAAAAGAAGCAATAAAAAAGGATAAAATATTACAACAGACTTGAGGGACATTTGTAAAAGATATTTAACAAGAAGTGTAAACTAAATTTAAAAAGATATTAAAGATCTATACTATAGCCTGTGGACCCACTCAAATCAATCCGAAGCCGTATTAATAGCACGGTTAGTAGGAATTCCATTGAATCAAGTTCAGAAATATTATTTCAAGTACGGATTTTCAATCGCGAAATACTTAACTTATCTATATTCAATACCGAAATCGAACTTGAAATAAACCAAAAGTGAAATAAGAAGGAGAATTGATTATGATTGATTTACTCACCCGTTTTACACCTTACAAAATTTCAATTATAAAACACCAGCGACCTACCCGATATGGTTTGACTTTAAAAACATAATGTACATATTTAACTGGAATTATAAACTAAATGAGAAGCAAGAGTTCTCAATTTTACTTTGTAAACATGAAAATAATGTGTTTTCTTCTTGTTCTGTTGTTTCTAAACACAACAAGTAAATCGTTTTTTCCAACTTGTGTGGTGTCGTTGTAATTTCTACAAAAAACACACGCGTATGAACGCATAAAAGAATGCATTGCTGAGAGATAAGTTATATGAGATTAAAACCCTCACTTTGTAATTTTACACTTATGGCTAATAAAACACTTATGGTTTAAACGCTGGCTTAGTTGAGCTAAACTTAAATTGATATGTTGTTTAAACTCATCAAATATAAATCAGTCTCCCATGGATTATATGTTTTATGCGTTGAAAGATGGTTTATATGTTTAGTGGTTTATAGATGTGTTGGTTTAAACACATTTTAAACCAAAAAGAGAGTTTAACTTGCTCTAATTTTTTAACCCTTAGAGTGGCACTACCAACGAAAAGTTCAATCTTTTTTTTACTTGATTTAAGAATTTTATACTTATTTTAAGGAATTTCTGGATTAATTTTCGAAATTTATCCCTTTTAGGATTGTTTTGAGCACGTTTTAGTGTTACTCGTACTGGAATTTTTGAGTAAGACTCGTACTTAAAGCAAGTAATTAAAACTAAATTTATTACGAGTGTTTTTCGTTCTGTGTAAGAATAAAGATTAAAGTAATATTGCAACTATAATGTAAGCAGACGACTAGACGCTGAGAAAAATTTAGTCTAAACTAAAGAGTTACCTTTAGTCAAATTTGGACAAAATACATAGTTTGCGGTATTTATAATACAAAATACAAAATACTTGCTGGTCATGTATTTAAAATACAAAATACATTCAGGTTATGTATTTAAAATACAAAATACTTCCATTTATTGTACGTATTTCAAATATAAAATACTTCCACGTCATGTACATGTATGTATTTTAAATGCGAAATACACCATTTTTATACAAACCAAAAAATACATTAGATAAAACTAATTAACAAAACAATTGTTTCCTTTCATACATATCAGATTTTTGAATGTAGCCAAATCGCTCCAGCCGTTCTCACGTGATGCGTTTACATACATGGACCGTCTCATTTATATACATAGATAAGTAGAAAATTATTAAAGGAAAAAATTAGCATCAAAATTAAAAAAAGGCAGTAAGGGAATTTTACTACCTTTTTTCGCAGTATAGTCTACCAATTTTTTTGACTGGCAGTAGCAGTCTTTGTCTTTCGTGTCACACCTCCATTTCGAAACCACTCAAATCATCTCTCGTATGTTGAGCAATCGATGTGTTGCAAATGTTTGCCCTTCAAAATGCAATTTAAGTAACTCAAGACACAAACCATGTGCAAAAGATACGCCATCTATTGCCAATCCCTTTTTTTTATGTAATGAATGCTGCATTTGGTTATAGTTTTAAAAAGTTTATTTTTTATTTTGTATCTCTTTTGCTGTGCGATATTCTTTGTACATGTGTAAATTTAATTAAAACTACATATTTCACTGCTTAATGGCCAACAAGCATAAAACCTTAAATTTGCATACAAGAATATAGGAAAAGCATGTAAAAAAATATATTGTATGAATAAAAAATAACCTGTGTAAATTTTATTACTATTTGCTCGTAAAACAAAGATACAAATTCTTACATATTCATAGAAATTAAATATATGCATATAAATGTATAAATGTGTTGATGTACATATGTATATAAATTTATTTGTTAAAGTAAATACACTAGACTGGAAAAAAGAAACACAATGCAAATAAAGTGGAGAAAAAAAGGAAAAAAGGAATATTTAATGAAAATGGGGGACAAAATAATCACTATGTCACCATATTGTTATAATGTTGCAGCACTTGGACCCTACATACGGGCTCGTGACAAATATTTATGTAAATAAAACCATTTTTTCTTTGTATCAAAAACAGTGGCATTTGGTTTAATAAGAAAGTCTATTTTATGGAATTCCAATAGTTTTATGTTGATATGTTTTGGAGTATTCCACTGTATGCACGCTCCATAAAAACTGCATCCAAAAAACAGCATCCCAAACATATTGTTATTAGTACCATTTGTTTCACCTACAATATATGCTAAAAAAAAACAAATTTTTTTATAATATTTTACTCTGTCATGTAAAATAAATAAAAAGAAATTTGCTAATTTTTTTTTATTTCAACAATTAAAATAACAAATGAAATTTTTATTAAGTTGAAAAACTAAAAAATAAAAAAAAATACCAATTTAAGAAACTTTTATTATTATTTAAAACCAATTTCAATTAATTTTTTTTGCTTAGCAAAATATTAATTTAAGACTTAGTGCTGGTTGGTACCCACATCATTCATCATGTTTTCGTTGCTCTACTTTAAACATAAGACCTCATTACTTTTACTTTTTTGTTAGAAGCTTCTTCACTTTTTAATGATATATGGGAAAATTTAGAAGAATGCATAAAGAGAAAGCCATAAAGTGTTCTAAAGAAATGAATGTGATACCGTTTTTTTGGATTTACAACAACTAAAATATGAAGCTTTAAAAACTGTTTCAGTACTAACAAAGCTTATAAGCCTATTGCTATTGTTAAAGTAAATATCTAGAAAGAGGATATAACTTAAAGTTCGAAAGCCTAACAATTTTATTTTTTAAGAAATTTATTCAATTACAGCACAATACGCATATAAGAAACTCGCTTATAAGAAAAACTCTTCTATAAGAAACAAATTCTGAAGAAAAATTATGCTCATTCCATAGAAAATAGTACGTGTATAAGAAAGAATATATACTTTTCACAATTGAATTTTTTTTACCTCGGTTAAAATAGATTTTTTTTGTGTATAATTTACAATTTACATCTGTTCAGTGTTACTTCATATTTAGTATTTTTTAAGTAAACACATGTTTTTAAACTATGTATTCATTCTTCTTACTGATTTGTTATCAAATCTAATTTTAAAACTAGGAATTAATATTTTTTTTTATCAATTGTGATTTTAAGTGAAGAGTTTTGTTTTTGTTATGATTCTATATTTAGGCCCAGGCCCACGATGTCGACAAGAACATAACTTTCGTATATTTTATTGAAAGCAAAAACAAATTTTAGTTTTTTAACTATAGTTTTCAACATAAAGATGCGAAAAAAATGTTCTTGTCGACATTGTGGGACTGGCAGTTAGTTCTGTACATATATATTTGTATTTGTACGACAAATAAACGAAATTTAGTACAAAATGATGTGTAGTATGTATAAGTATTAAACAGTTTTATTTCAATTACTATATATTTCTATAGGACATTTTTTAAATTCTGTTACTGATGTAAATAAGAAAATATCTTTCTTATATGGGTGTTACAGATATAAGAAAATATTTTTCTTATTTGAGTGTTACAGATATAAGAATGAAAATCGGTGCATTTTTAGGCTTTCTTATATGCGTATTGCACTGTAGTTCTAAAATCTTTAAAACTTTGTTGTTATTGTTATTAGTTGCTATACAACTTAACATATTTTTTAGACATAGAGAATAAAAAAACTTTTTCTTGAGTTTGCAAGCTTAACAATTAATTTGTTTTCCAATTCTCTTCAAATTTTCTTTCTTCAAAACTTAATGCTGTTACCATCTTTGATTTTGTTAAGAAGCTTTTAATATTTACTGTTTATTTAGTTTTTCTTAAAAAGCTTTAAAATTTGCCTATTTCTTAAATTTTTAATAAGATTTCGGAATTTGGAAAACAGGAAAACCTAAAACTTAAGATTTTCTTTAAAAGTTTTAAAACTTGAAATATTAATAGTTCTATTTTTTTAATATTTTGTTGCTTTGGATTTCAAAGCCTAAAAACTTTACCATTTTTTTTAATTTTTTCTTAAAAAGCTTTTAAAATTTGGGAAAAATGTTTCTTGAGCTTGAAAGTTTTAGAATTCTTATTATTTTAATTTATAATCTTTTTTTTATTTATTTAATAAAAACCTAACAAATTTTCTATTTTCGTAACTTTCGCTTAAAACCTTAAACAAATCAAAAAAAACTTTGTTAAAGTTCAAGAGCTTGAGGAGTCTTTTGTGATTTTTTTCAGTGCTAACAAACTAAAATTTTGATATATCTATTGCTTTAATATGTGATATTAATAGTTTTAAAAGTAACATAACTTTGCTAGTATTACTGCTTTTCATGCTGTATTATTAAAAAGCTTTAAAAGCTCTAAAAACTTTGCAACCTTATGTAAAAATTTTCTAATAACTTTGACAGCTTTTGGTAGCTTAAATATTTATTCCTAAAAGCTTTTACATTTTATATCTACCAATACTTAAAAAGCTTTTAAGTTTTTTTTTTAAATGTATTTCATAATTTTTCACAGTTTTTTTAAGCAGTTATTGCTTATTTTAGTTTTCTGTAAAAATACTAAAACTACAAATTTTTTTGTGGGTTTTTACAGCTTTATGAAACAAACTTTAATGAGTACCTAAACATATTAATGTTTCAACATTTATCTGTTTGAGTGTTAATTGTCGTTAACCCTTTTAAAAGACACAGAAAAAACGAAGTAGGCAATTTTAAGTTTTGAACCGCAATATTAAATGTGCGGTTTTCTAGTAGAAAAAGGAAGTTTAATAGATAAAACTTTTAAGTTATTTGTTATGGAACTATTTCGTAAAAAATATCAGCACTTTCGATATAAGAAAAGTTTTAATCAATATTTTATAACTAAATAGAAAACTAAAATTTAATTAAAAAGAATTGGCGTTGGTTTTAAAAATGGTTATAAATACAAAATATTAGTAGAGTAAAAGAAACTTGTAGAGCTAAGACTTTATACTAAACTAACTTTAGTCGAGATCATATACTAAAAGTTAAGATTTTAATTTAGACTTTCTTTATTACTTCTACTTATTCAACAACCTTCGTTTTTTAGGTTCATGTCTTGATTAATTTCTCAATTTCATTAAGTTTGTTTAGTTTCAGTTACTTTTTATGTCTAACAATTTGTGGTTTTCCCAAAAAAGCTGGCTGTCTAAATTAAACGTTTTAACAAAATGTAAAATATTTTTGTTGGCTTCAGCATTTATGACCTTAAACTTTTAGTTTGTTAATATTTCCCATTTTTACAAAAATGGTTTTCATTTATTTGATTCAAAAAAACTTTTAAAAAAATGTTATTCAATTTCTTTGTTCGAAACCAAAAGACGATTTAGTTTATTGACTGGTAGTTTATATAAAAATTTTATACATTTTTTTTAGAGATAAAAAAAGTGAAATAAAGGGGAAAATGAACAGTGGAAAATTTTTTTTAATGAAACATTTCAATCTGTCTTTTGAAATTAAGTTGAATTTTTCTAAATTATTCAAACAATGTTTTATGTCACATAGTTTGTAGGAAAAGTTTTGTGATAAAATGAAAACAAAAAAAAAAGATTTAAAAGACATTTTCAAAATATATTTTCATTAAATGTCTTTAGTATAAATAAATAATTTAAAATTAATCAGCAGATGGTGTTGACTATGTTATAAATTATAGTGGAGACCGTAAACTAAACTCAAAAATAAAGACTAACATAAGACAAAGGACTTTATAATAGTCAAGGCTTTGGACTGAAACACAATTAAGATTATAGGCAAATCAATAGTGAAGATTATAAAGAGTTTCATTTCTTTAAGACTATAGGGGGATTCACACGGTGTGCTCTCAAGTCATATCGTCATAATGTTCTAAATAATAAACATATTACAATTGTTTAAAAAAATATTGTTGTGTTTCAAATAAAATACAAATTTTGATGCTGTGTTCATTGATTCGTCATAACAGTACGGTTGCCTACAACAGTCGAATATATTTCTTGTAATTATTTTAAGACATATGACTAAACAACTTTATGACTACCTTGTGAATCCCCAATATATACTAAAAACTAAAATATATCACAAAATAGACTATATGTAGCTAAGTTTATATTTAATGCTTAAGTCGAACATTAAGTGGCGCCTATAGTTGAGAATATCGGCAACTTACAGACGAAAGACTATAATCTAAAATATGACACAAACTGAACTATACTATACTATTTATATTCAAATCTGATGTCGAATATATAGTTTCGATTAAATTTAACCCTTTAGTCAAATTTTTTTTAAATTAATTTTGTAGTCGAATTTATAGCCAAATTCAAAGTAGAGACAATAGATTTGTCTGTGCTTGATATTGTAGTCATGTTTCTAATTTCTACTATTGTCGAGTCTGTAGTTTCGCCTATATTTAAATATTTAGTTGATTTTGTAACCGAGTTAATTTTAAAATATCTCTTCGAGTATCTAGGGAAGTGCATGCTTAAATTTATATTCGAAACTAAAGTCGAATCTTCAGTCAATTCTTTAGACGAATCTATTACTGTCTCCACTTTTGAATGGTCAGTTACGACTTTAGTCAACTTTGTTGCCAGATCTATACTTAATTTTGTAGTTACGATTATAGTCAAGAATGTAGTAAATTTTTTGTGCCATTGGAGTAAAGACGTAATACTGAAGTCTATAGTTTGATCATGTGTCAAGTCTAACGGCATGCCTACAGTTGATTCTGTAGTTAAGGAAATATTCAGATCTTTGGTCTGGATAGAAACAATTTCTTGCGATAGGTCAAAATTCCTGTTTAAAGTCGAAACAAAAGGTATTTCTAAACTCAAGACTAGAGTCGCTTCAATAGTTAAGTGAATTTTTTAAAAAATTGAAGATTGAAAATAATTAAAGTTCAAATAAAACTAAATTCAAATTTGTTGTTTACTTCAGTTTTTATGAAGTTTGTAAACAATTTAAGGATAAAACGAGTTGAAGTATTTGTAGCTTTCAGTCTTGTTAGTCACATGCATTTTACATAATCGTAATAAATTTTTTTTATAAAAAAGTAATTAAAGTTTATCTAAAATAAGATAGAATTTATATTAATAATGCGCGCTAGAGTCTTGAAAACTAAAAATTACAAGACTTTATTATTTGTTGGAGTTTCTCTTTTTCATTTCATAAAATTCATTAAGTAACAAAATATTTAAAATATTTTTATAAATACATTTATAAATCTCTGTCTTAAGTTTATATACATATTATCAAAATTAATAATATTTATTTAAAAAATTCTCTTCATCAACAATAAAATTTCAAATATTTTGTGAATTTTGATAACAAGAAAAACTTTTATTTTTACTAATTGCTTTAGAGAACTATGCTTAAGTTTAAAAATGCAAACTGATGTTAACCGATGCAACATTTTGTAAATGTTTTTTTTTGCATATGAAAATTCTTTAGGCACGTATTCTATTCCATTGTTATTATAAAAGTTTCTTTAAATAAATTACAAATATTATTTACATTCTTAGCAATATGTAAAGAAAAACATACGGTAGAAAATAAGTTTTTTCATAAAAGTTTCCACTTAAAGTTTGCATAGATATTTAGAGCAACTTTATGTTTAATAAAAAAGGAAGAAAATTTTGCAAATAATTGAAGAAACCTCTCTATGAAAAACTGTATTGAAATGGAAATATGTATTCAGGAAATAGTTATCAATATAAAAAAAGCAGAAGTAGAAATAAAAAAATAATTTTGACTACTGGCAAAATATTTCAGATAAATATTTGCAATTGTATACTAGTTATGGCTGAAAATACAAACAAATATTTGTACAGTGGTGCACAAAGTCGAGACTTGAGGCTAGATTTAAGTTGAGACTATGGACCCTTTGGACTTAAATAGCTGGCACTTGAGAACAGACCATAATTAAATCTTAAGGCCTATAGTCTAGTCGAATCTCAAAACTAATCTACAGTTTAGACCATAAACCTGGTTATAGAATAGTCTAGCCTAAAGATGAGACTGTACTCGAGACAACAGATACGAATATAGTCTAGATGATACTCAAGGCAATAGAATAGACTATAGCTTAGACTAAAGAACGGACGTAAGTCGAGACTATATACCAGACTTTAGTGTAAGCTTTTGTATATTCCTTTCCAGCTAATGAGAACAGATTCTTTGTTATGATTTAGATAGAATTATGTTGATCATTGCTGAGTTTGCGTATAACTGGTATAAAGGACTGAACCTTAAGGAACTCCCGCCGTTCCTTAAACGACTCCAAGCAGTTGTCGGAAATAGTCGATTACTGTTTTAATGATGTAGCTTGGAATATTTATGTCCCACATCGCTAATACTATTCTTCTCCATCCTGTCCAATATTTTCTTGCAGTACCTTTACCCTTCATGATTATTTTGGCCACACCCACAACAAGATTGATTGAATAAACAAGTTAATTTCTCTTTACGGAAATCAAACTGTATGTTCGCAATACCGTTTACCCTACCGATAGCCAGTTGGTTTAGCCTATTTAAATTCCTTTCAAGATATTTGTCTATTGTTTATCCCAATTTCGGTTAATTTTTTCTTTTTTATCACTTACTATGCAAAATGCCTTCTCTAAATTTCTCTTCTGTGTTTGGGATTGCCTTGGTGGGGCTTTGTTGCTACCTATTTTGGAGCACACAGTAACAACTTCTTCATTATCTAGTACTGCCTCCTGTGAGAGGATGTATCTATGTTCTTTGAAGAGACGACCTTTTAGTAACAGAAGATTTCCTTTTTTGTAAATATTGGGGTTTTTTCCCAGTTGCTACGATTTCTGGCCTTTTACAGGTATTTTCCTGATGTCGCGGTTATAATTTGGTTCTACATCAAAGGCAAAATTATAATTTTAAATAATAGTCGAGCTTACTTTTAAGCTTATTGCCGAAGTTGTATTTGAGATTATAGAGAATCTTAATCTCTAGTCGTAATTATATCGATAATATTTGTTATTCGAGGTCAAATTGTTTTCCCTTTCACTGCACTGTTCCTGCCGTATTATTTATGAATTGCAATATCTTTTTCATATATATTTATTTTTTTTTGGTCTATCAGCTTGAACGTATGCAAAAAGTTTTATTTTTATTAAATTTAAATATATAGCACAAAATAACAATTGAATCTGAATAAATAAACATATTTCAGATAATACAATGCAATAAAATTTTAGATAATTTAGATAATAATATTTAATAAAAAATAAAAAATAATTTACAAAAAAAAGTGAAAAATGTTGAAGATGTACAAAATGAATTATTGAAACAATGTACACGATTGTTTATTAAAAAACATGAATAATTACCAGGCCCTGCAGTTCAGGAGCCTGTAACTGATTTGGCGATTTAAGTTTCTAATTGGAATCACAAAAGTATACAAAATTGCTATTGCAAAGACTCTGCGTAAGTCATTAAGAAACCGTTTCGAAAAAACTATGCTTTTTTTTCATATGGTCGAGGAAATTGTTAAATTGAAAACTGCCTTGAGAACTTTATTTGATTTTACTAAGAATTCTGGGCAAATGTTACTTACTGCCATGTATAACAATTTATGCACTAGAACTACCAGTAGGTGACTGCTTCTATGTCACAATACTAGTAGAAGTTTATATGCATGTGGTTGTACAAAAATTTTGATGTAATTTTTTGTTTTCTTCCTGTTTGTTTTGTGCTTAAAAAGCGATAGTATTATTTTTATCTTAATGCTCATGTAAGTACTTGTGTTTATGTAAAATTGTTCAACGTTTTTCATTGTTTTATTTAAAAAACAAAAAAGAAAATTCTTTGCAACTGACGTTAATGCACATATAAATTTTTTGTGCCTTTTTTTTTGAGCAACAACAAACACAAATGTTCTGGCAAATTTGCAAAATAATTGCAAGTCAGCGTTCAAAACAAAGTATATTTAAGAAATTTGTGAAATAAAATTAAAATAAAACACAGAAAATTTTATTCCTTAAATTTTTTAAAAAAGTTCTTGGTTTATATACAGATCTACATGTTCTTTATTTTGCTGTTGTTCGTATTTATTTAAAAAAGCACTCTTTAACCCTTGAACCAAAATTAAAATTTTTTTTCTGCAGATAAAGCGTTCATTTACCGGACTTCGAATTAATTCGATAATATTTCTAGATTTCGAAAGTCTTTGTTAAAAAGATATTTAAAGTTTTAATCAAATCATTCTTAATCGTTATTAATTCGCTTTATTAAACATTTAAATTTAAATTGTAAAATTTAAAAAAATGATACATGAAAACGATTGTTCTCCTCGAAAGAATTTTTGAAATACATTAGATTTTATACAAATCTAAGTATTCTTTGTTCTTTCTCTTTTTCAAAATATTTCAACGACTTTTTTGGATAGATGAAGCATATTAAATAAAGTTTATAGTGTCATACGTTTATTTACCAAACTTTGAATTTATTAATATTAATATAAAAATAAAATCAGATTAAGTTTTAAATCAACTAAGTTGAAATTATTCTTAAACACAGTGCAACACGAATAAAATAACCATATACGGACAACAAATAAACCTAATGGACCAAAAAAAAGACCCTTGTCTCCCAGTTTTGCCCAAAGATTTGGGACCTCGGTGTCATTTTTGCAAAAAAAATTTACACACAGTGTAATCTGACATTTATTCTTAGATATAATATTTATTTATTTTAAGAATATACCCAATTATTTTTTGAAAAACTTCCTTCCGGTTATCTGGAAATATTATTTCCGCATGTGACATTGAATCTCGTTCTTTAAAAAATAAACTCTTTTCTTCTAAAATATTTCTCCTTTTTAAAACAAAATTGGCAATTTATAAATAACATTAAGCCTACTTACTAATGCAGAATTTTATATAAATTAAAGACCTAAATGTTGTGTTATGGCATATCAACAGATTTTATAAAGTACTCAAGTCAAATTTGTGTTAAGGACAAAAAGACGGTAAATAAATAAATACATTTAACCTTTGAATTTAAGTAAATAAGATAAGTCATTAATTTAAGTAAATTTTAAACGATTTCAATTAGCAAAAGCCGGAAATTTAATGATTTATAAATTTAAAAGGATATAAACTACAGTTTAAAGTCAACTACATAAAAAATATTAATGTAATTTACGACCAGAAGCCCTTCGAAAAAAAACAATATGCAAATGTAAAGCCTACATTTAGGCTAATATATTTATTCCAAAATAAAAGCCTTTTTTAGTGAAAATAATTTGCTAAATTTTATCTGTGTTCAAATTGATGCAATGCCAATCGTGTTTCTCGTAATCCCACTAAATCCTGTACATACGAATTTGAGGCTTTTAATTTGTAACACACAATTGTTTTAACACCTGCATTTGGTATTTATTTACTGTAGCTAAATGGCTATAAAAAGATTTTTACAATCCACAAAACCAAGTTATAATAAATAACAGAATCAAGCAAATCCTTGTAGCTCTAAATTGACACAAATTTAATGTATTTTTTAAAATTTAACAATGAAAAAGTAGCAGTAAGTACTTAATAAATAAAATACATTAAAAAATTTGTTTTTTTTTAGAAAATAATTAAAAAAATAGATCTTAAAAGCACAATGGCAAAAGAACTAGCTCTTAAGAATACAAAGTAAAAAATTGAAAAATAAACTCATTAATTTATAATACAATATAAAATAATAAAAATAGTAATAAAAAATAGTCAGGCAGAACTAGTTCTTTATGAATTCGATTAAAAATAAACAAATTCTTTTAGAGTACAATAAAAAAGGACTAGTTCTTTGATCAAAATAATGAACTAGTTCTTTTAGAAGACAAAAGAACAGAACTTATTCTTTTAGCATACAATGAAAAAATATCTTTTTTTTTAGAACACAATTAACGAATAGTTAAATATTTAAGAAAATAAGAAAAAGTTCTTTTAAAATTGAAGAAGCTGAAGATAAACCAATTTCCCTTCAATATAACAAATAAAAAATTAGTTCTTTTAAAAATCAACGATTTTTACTTTGTTCGTTTATTTAACATAAAAAAGGAACTATTTTTTTTAATTTTATTAAATAAAATTTCAGAATAAAAAAATAATACAATGTCATAAATTACACAATGAGCAATGTATTAGTTGTTTAAGAATACAATGAATAAATAACAAGATCTCTATGAATACAATATATGAAGAAGGAGCTCTTTTAGAGCACAATAAATAAAGATTTACTTCTTTTTTAGAATGCAATGGAAACCAACTAAGTTGATCTTTGTAATAATAAAGTAAACAGAATATAAATAGTTGAAAAAAAACTAATCCTTTAAAAAAAATGGTAGTTCTGCAGTCTTTCTTTTACTATTTCTCGTTTTCTAATGTTTTTTGAATTTAATATATTTATCTGTTTAAATCGTTCACTAGCTGATAACTGTGTAACACTGTTACACAATTAACTCTCCATTTTTGTACACAGCCGCACATACAAAACCGTAGCAATTATCAAATAACAACAGCCCCATGAACACTTTCGTTATACTGCAATGACAAACTATTCATAAAATTTATAGTCATTAACTCATTCATTCATTTTTTGGCTTAAGCGTTTGAACAGCAGCGCATAAAATAAACGCTAATGACAAACATTTGGTCAATAAGTTTTGTGTTGCTTGTCTGTGTGTGTGGTACCCCTACATATAATAATAATATTGGACCACCTGATCCATTTTGATAAAACGGACTACTCCATGTATATAATGCAAGCATGGACCTTGTCATTGTTGAAAAGTGTTTTTAGTGAGACGACATGTCTTCGTTTTTAAACGACATGCTTTAGTTTTGAAACGAAGTTAAAACTAATCCTCTTGTGTATACAATGGAGTAGTTTTAAGACGACTCCTTTGTAACCCAAAGCTGGGTTATATGGCCCTGCCCTAGGACATCGTAATGTTAAATTGACCATGTTTTTTCCATACGTTTGGTTACTTCTGGACTAGTCCTGGTCCCTTGTGGGCTACATTTTACACGCGTGTTTGGACTAGTCCTATTAAATACAAGTCCGTTTTTTATGGTATTCTAAAAATGTTATGGTTTTTTCGTTGTTGTTTTTTTAATATTTTTAGAATTTTTTTATATATTGCTTTTTGTTTTTATGTTTTTCATTGTGTTTTGAAAACAGGAAATGTTTCATTGAAGTCTCTAAGATGTAGTTCCCATTGTATTCTTAAACAAGCTTATTTATCTGTGGTTTTAAAGGTTCGATTGCAAAAACACAGCTCTGAATCAAATAGAGTCTGTTATATTTGAAAATTCCATCTTCTAAATTGTTAAAGCTATAGAACATAACGAGATTGTACCACATATCTGTTTATAGATTACATTAAGTTATGTTTGTTGCAAGGGGTATATTGGAATGTTATTGGCCATAGGTGATTTATTAGAACTAAAATTCTCACAAAACGAACTAAAAATTATCTCTAAAAATTTCGTAAATGTACTAATACAATTATAGGGTTAAGGATTTTTCTCTCTCTTTTCATTCTAGTCAATACTCTATTTTATTTGCTAATACAGTACTATATCGCCGTTCCTTAGTGAGGGAGAGAGTGTCTGTATTTCGTTGTGTGTATGTTGTGTAACACAACTTGTGTTTCAAAAGTATATACAAAACAAGCACAAGTTGTGAGTAAATTCTAAATAGTAAACAGAAGAAATAACAGAAAATCTATACTGCTTCAAAACTTAACATTCGTTTTCCTAAGAATTGAGTGTAAACTTTCTCCTTAATATGAGAATTGAGTATATTTAAGATAAAGATTTTTAAACATGAGTTGCTATTTTGTTAACATTTTTATTTAATTTTAGGAAAATTTTGCTTTACTTAGTTTAATTTGCAAATATTTCTAGAAACAGAGTTTTATAAATTATTTTTTTTTACAATTTTATTTAATGTAAAACACTTTAAAATGTTGATTAAAAATAGAAGTTAAACACAATATGAAATGTTTTCTCTGTAATTATTCCAAAATTTAAAAAATTTATTTTCACATGACTTAAACCTATTTACGCTAACAAATTCTCCAGATCTTATTATTATTTTCTAAAATTTATAACTGATTTTTTCTTTTCCTACCCGATCTTACGGTCAATATTGAAGCCGATAGCTGACCATTTATTAAAGTTTTTCCTGCCTTACTGGCTGCCAAGAGACGTCTCTCATGGGCCTTTCGATGTTTGGTTACGTGATCTGAACGGGAAAAAACATTTTGAACAAAAATCCTCAGGTTCAATTTGCCCAATTACAGACAAAAGCTTTCTCACCTAAATGACCCCTTAAATGTGCCTTTAAATGGCCAGGTTTTGCTTAAATCTTACGGCAGTCCCTATAAGTACAGGGATAGGATTTTTCCTCAGCATAAAGTGAGTTGGGGCTGAAGTTAAAAGCTTAAGATTCACAGCACTTTCTTGCAGGAATTGATTACAGTTGTCGGTACATAAAGGAGTTTTCTCGGGTTGAAAATTAACTAGTTCGGGAATTTCTATATAATAATCTAAAAACTTTTCCTCCCAGTCACAAAGATCTTTGGACAAACTTGCTGAGGAGGATAAATTATAGTCTGCCAAAGAATCCCGGGAATTGGTAGGTTATTTAAGTTATTTCCGGACTAGTTTGCAATTGTTTATCATTCAAGTCCATAATTTGGGGATTCTAGCACCTGGATTCATCAGTATAGCCCTTTAAATATTTACTGGAATTTTCATTGTTATTTTTACTTTCATGTTAAGAGTTATGGTTGTCCACTAAAATAATTTTGTTCTATTTGTTCGTTTAAATTACAAAAAAATTGTTAAAAACCTTCACCCGAAAAAAAGTCCATGATGTTTTCAACTTTACGATATTTTTAGCAATGACAACGATTCATCGTTAACCATACAAATTTAAATTTTTTTTTGGGTTTAAATATTTATCTATTAATATTATTTCCAATTTTAATCAATATTCCAAGATTGACACTTTCTATCAAAACTGTTAAATTTAACCTTAATTTGCTATTTGATATTGTTGTAGTTTTAAATATTTATAAAATTCATATGTAAATGTGTTAAGAAACCAAAATAAGAAATTCAAAACTAATTATCAATCATATAAAAGTAAAAAAAACCCAATTATTTTTAACTCTTTTGCATTAAAAAATTTTTTACTCTTCAAATCTTTGCTACAAATAAATGCCAGTATCCTCTCCAGGGATTAATTTTGAAATTGGTGGAAAAAATCTGAACCAACACACATCATTCCTCACATGCAGTTTATTTAATTTAATTAATTAAATTTTCCAAAACATACAGTACATACGCATTTGTAGCTGAGCGCACGTCATTATTGATCGTCATTATCATGTGTATTTTTAATGATTCTTTTTGTTGTTATTGTTGTTGTGACTGTCCGATGAAATTTGTTTTGTATGGCTTAGTTCGTGTTTTTTTTTCAACCAGATGTCAGTTTTGTTCAAATAGAAACAAGCAATATCAGACACTCTCGTTTAAAATATATTTTGTCACCAAATTAATTGTTTATAGAGTGTTTTGTTTTAAAACAGCCCTCAAGTGTATTTTTTGTTTAAAAGCAAAATGTTAAAATACATTTTTTTTCAGAGGAAAATATCTTGATTATTAAATGCAAATTATCAAGAAGATACAAAAGCGACATGCAGTTTATGCTACTAAATTAAGGGAAAATTTAAAAATATATCTTGTTTTCTACAGAATTAATTGCTTCTTTATTTTATTCTAAAGGATTCAGGTAATTTTTAATTGTATTTTGAAAGAATTAGTTCTTTATTCTAAAACATTAGGTTTATTTTTGACAGTATATATTTAAATTCCATTAGAAACATAAGCTGTTTGCGTAGGATCACCATTCGTTTCTGTTAGTTGCAATATGTCTAAGTTCGTTGAACGGTTTCCCTGTCTCAAGGAAAATAGTGCGTCTCCAAGTGCTCTTCTGTCTTCCTCGCGAGCGTGCGCATTGTAGAGTTGCGAGTATAGCCTAGCCAGTTGTAATTTTTTCTTCTGATTTGCGTATGTGTTCCTACTCAGAGAGTTGTAGTAGTTGATCATTTGATATTATTTTTAAGATATTGAGCAGGCATCTGATTGTGAAACTTTGCAGCTTACGTTTAATGATTTGGTTTACCAACCATGTTTCGGAGCCACAAAAAAAAATAATTATTAATTATAATCGATTCTATACAGGCGTTGTATATTTGTATATTGGTTTTTGGCAAAAGGGCGTTTGATGCCCAGACGTTTCTAAGATTGCAAATGTAATTTTTCACAGTATTTCACAATACTTATTTTAATAAAAGCAAGTAATTTTGTTTAGTATTCTCAAAGAACTAATTCAATTTTCATTGTCTTTTAAAAAGGACCAGTTATTTTTTTAATCTTCTAAAAGAACTAAATCTTTTTTAATTACACTTTAAAAGAACTATTTTGTTTTATTTTATACAAAATAACAATTTTTTTGTATTGTATTTTACGTTAACTATTTCTATTAGTATTGTTTTCATTGTATTTTAAAATAAACTAGTTCGCTTTCATTGTAATCTGCATTCTAAAATAAACAGTTAATTTTTCTTGCAATCTTTTTTAAAAGAAGTAGTTCTTTCTTTTTGATTTTTATTCTCTAAAAAAAACTAGCTAATATTTTAATGTATTCTTAAAGAACTTATTATTTTTCATTATCTTTTAAAAAAACTGTTTGGTTAAACACATGAACTAATTTGGTTTGGATAAAAGAAAAATTTAGAAGTTTGTTTAAATAAATTCAGTGTTCCCTTTCCTATTCAATTTATGTGCTACAAATTTTATAGTGCACACCGATAAGATGATAATCACTGATGAAGTTAAACTTTTTGTAGCCGTTCCTTTTTCTTGAGAACAAAAAGTGATTTTCAACCATCAGTGCAAAAATAAAACGAAATGTAATATAAAAGAAAATATAGGAAAAGTAACGGCACTTTCCATATAACTATTTGGCTAGAGATCAGGTCAATAAATTGATAATAAGTAGAACAAATATCATAAATCGAATTAGAAGGTCGTAAGTTGATTTGTAAATTTTATGAAAATCATCCTCGGAAATATAATATAGAATATACATATATATATATCGTTCGAATAGTCGAATCTATACTCTAGTCGTTGGTCTAAACTAAAGTTTGGTCTAAAATTAAATCTAGCCTGTATTCTTAACTATAGTGTATTCTGTAGTATTAACAAAGTCCATTGTCTGGCCTCTAGTTCCATTAATAATACAAGCTTTAGAGTGTCAGTCTATTTGAAATTTTCTCTGCAAGACTCTCTTCGACTGTCTTGAAATTTTTCCCAATTGTGTTTGGCTTGTTTTGTCAATTTTATCGCAGTGTTAATCCAGAATTTTTCTGAAAGAAGTTTTTGTTTTTTAAGAAATAAAACAACGAGTTTAAAAAAAATTATTAAAACTTTTATTTTATTGGTTGGAGCTTGTCTTGCCAAATTATCAATTAAAAACAATCAAGAAAATATAGTCAGTCAAGCCCGAACATTTGATACCCTACACCACAGTACATACAGATACATTTTTAATAATAGTTCCACATGGACATCCAACCTTCACAGTGGTGTTGGTGTGTGGATACAATGATATACAACAGATGCCTAAGACCACACGTGCAGGTACCGTTTCTTTTTGCTTTGCAAATTTTTTAATATTATTTTGGCCGCTCTCTAACGATCGGGTCTCGGTTTTTGGGTTTAAAGACGGCAGTCTGCTCAGTTGGCTCTGTATAAAGTCAGTCTCTAACAAGGCCGCACAAAAAATAGAAGCATAATGATTATTCGCATGATGGCGGTGGCCATCTATGTTGACTAAAAATATCCTGAATTTTACGAATTGTTGCTTTTTACAGACTTACTATATAAAGGTTGATTTTTAATATTTCAGATGCTAACAATATCTTTCTATTGGAAAACCAAGTTCTTGTCGAAAACCCCGTTATTTGTTTGAAATTAGTATTTTGCTTTACTTTTTTGCAAATTTGATTGGTTAAGGGTAACAATAACAATAAATATTTGGTTAAATTATTAAGGGACCTTCTTAAAAGCATATTCCATCCAAGCACACAGAAAATGTTTGCCATAAAAGATCTGTAACAAAAATTAAACAAAAATAAAAAAATAAAACAGCCAAAGTCTAAACAAACAAACGTGTCATAATAATAAAAATACTGTACTTCCGAAAAGACGTGACAAATTTTGGCAAACAGGTTAAACAATATAAAACATTAAAATTTATATAACAATACAAGTTCACATAAGTTATTATTAGCATACATTCATGTGCATGTGCTGCCCATTAAAGGTAGGCAGCCAAAGTCAAAAATTAAAAATCATCATTTTGAAAATAAAAGAAAAATTTTAAGAGCATCTAGAGAGGAGGATGTGGGAAGGTTTAAGGGAACAGTTTGTGTTAGCTGTTAAATCATTTTGTTTGAGAAAATTTTAGAAATATAAAATTTAATGGAAGTGTTTTGTTTATCGTAAAATTTTGGGAATGCTTTGTTATGTGTAGCTGACTTTTTCCATTTTTTCGTTCGTTAGTAAACCAAATTATTAAATTTTTGTTGAAGTATGGAATTAAGTTTTTTTAATATCTTGCGAATTGAAATTAAAACATTGGTTTAGTCTATTGAAAATATTCTCTGTCGTTAGATATGAACTTTATTCATATTTATGGCAACACATACCAATTTTGGATTTTGGATAGCCTGTTCTAAAGTGAAGCATATTTTAATTGAAAACGTTCTGCACCTATCAAATCAAGTTGTAGTCGAATGGGTCTAAATGTCATGACAGGTTGCATATTTGGCAGTGTTTTGCCAATAGTCGGTTCGAACAAAGCAGCTGTGTTTGCTTCAGGTCAACTGCTATGATTGATCACCTTTCAGTAGCTTAAATTGGAGGGACTCTTCTAGTCCCACTTCATACAGATTTGCCTGGAATCCTATATACGAGAAATCGTATGTTAAATGTCTAAAGCTTCGGATTATCGTAATTAAAAGTACATGTTTATGGTCAGTAATAATTTGATGCTGCAATGACTACCTAACATGGCGTTCAAGCTTCATTTCCGACATATCATTTGGCTGCAATGTCTGTGGATAAATCCTGATGCTTGCGAACGACTAAAAATAATTTTAATGTGGATCACAACGATTTTGGGAATTTTTTCTTGAAAAAGCAATCTATGAACTTTTTTGCTGATCCGAGCAATCTTTTTCTTAGGTATAAAACTCATTACTTTGGAATCGCACAAACCATTTAAAAAAACGTTGTTGTTTACAAAGTATCCTTCAATAATGCCGAAAATGCCTCTAATTTGTACACGTATTAGTCTTGTTCTTTATAAGATTTATGCCCGTAATTTCTAGAAACAGATATCTAGCTGTGTATAGATATCTATGGTGTAACGAATGTTTGATAATTTTAACATGTTTGTCTTACCTACTGGTTGAACTGTAGTGTATTTTACACCATCGATTTTTGACAGTCAATTACAAATATTAATAAAAATACAAATGTTGCCATATTTTAAAAGAAAACTTAAAGGAAAAACCACGTAGGCAAAATTAACGTTGAAATTACCAAACTATTTTTACCGCATCGGTAAAGATAACTGTTAGGTACGAACACGACCAGATATCTGTTTGTTGAAATTACGGGCATTAGACAAATAAATATGTTATCTAATTTTTTTGTATTCCTTTTGAATTTCTTTTCATAGCAAAGATTTCATTCATAACATGACGACAACTGAAACTGCAATATTTTTTCTTTTTTCTAGCATTTTTATCCTACTGAATACAAATTAATGAGCGACCACAATTTTCGAAAATTTAATTATGTCAAGCTGGCAAGGAAAGCAAAATAGAATTAAACCTTATCCATTTTGTCCTTGCCAGCAGCTTGTAACCCTTTTTAATATGTTTAATTGACAGTTTGATTTTCTAGTTTTGCCGTACAATTTTTTTGCCTGCTCCTGTTATCTGTCTCTTGTAAAACAAAATCAAATTACATTAACTTTGTAAAATCTCGGTGATAAATTCATTATCAAATTCCTTCCACTGTTTTGTGACTGCAAACCATTTAGTCAGTTAGATGTATTTGGCTTTGATTATCGTTTTTCATTTTCCTACACTGATCCCTTTCGGTCTCCTTTTTAGAGAAATTTATTTTTTTTTTATGTTTAATTTCCCCTAACATGAATTTGAATGATTTTCGTTACGCTGCAGTTTCCTTTTCCTGCTGTTGGCTGTTTTTATTTTATATGATTTTTCTTTTCTTTGCTTCAAGCAGCATAAACTAAATTGAGTTTTAATTGTTTTAGACGACAACTGTCTAAAACTTTAGTAAAATGTTAATGGCGTAGCAGTTGGGACTACATGGTGGCATAATGAATGCAAGAGAATTATAAAATATAGACAGGATGCAATTAAGACAGCATAATAATACAGTGATAAGTATTAGAAAAAAATGTTATGAAATAAAAAAAAAGCAAAATAAAATTTAATTTAAAAAAAAGCTTAAACATTTGTAGATAAATGTGTTTTAGAAAATGCAAAAAGGCGTTTCTAGCAAAAAATTAAAAATGGATTTTTTGATTTATTATTATGAATGCCATTAAACTACATGTCTCAACAAAATTTAAGACTTCTTCGATCAAAAATAAGCTTTTATTAACAAGAAACAAAGGGGCGTAACTACGAGTAAGTTTATTTGATAACTGCATACGACGCCATTACACATTTTATTCACACAAATTTTATAACAAAATGGTTTTTTTTTTTTTTTTTTTTCAAAAGATTTTGTTATTCGTGCTTAATTCCCAGTTTTTATTATTGATAAAAACACTTGAAATTTATTGTTGATGGGATAAGCTATTCCGATGCGCATTTCACTGGTTGCTTAGGCCAGATCATCAGGAAACTTCATCCATAAAGATTTTAGAAAAACTAAAGATATTAAACCAAATAAAACTGTTAAACGTATAAGAATTATAGCAACAGTTATACTTGTAATAATATCAAAGTTTAAACAAAACAACATCAACAATAAACAGTGACTTCATCTCATCTTACATTCTTTTAAAAATCTTCAGAATATTCAGGCGGGTGACACTGTGAAGTCTGATTTTTTATTTTCGGTCTGGGGGCGGAGGGGCGTGGCAAAATCCATAACTTGAAAACGGCTTGAACGATTTTTTCTTTTAAATGATCGCCATAGTCCAACTTAGGTTTTCACGGAAAGAAAATTTTGCCCCGCCCACTTTTACTCCCACTTTTTTCGAATTATCTAAAATCAGAAAACGGCTCCATCGAGTTGACTAATTTTTCTTTCAAATGTTCGTATTGATCAACTTTAAGTTTTCATCGAAAGAAAAATTTACCACGCCTACTTTTACCCCCACTTTTTCTATTAAGCGCATAACTGGAGAACGGCTTGACCGATTTGGACGATTTTTTCTTTAAAATGATCGCCATGGTCCAACTTGGGTTTTTACGGAAAGAAAATATTGCCCCGCCCGCTTTTTTCGATTAACTTAAAATCAGAAAACGGCTCTATCGATTTGACTAATTTTTTGTTTGTTACATCATTTTTGCTATTAGGGCTCAATATTAATCGTCTGGTAATACAACACTAATGTTTGCTAAGGGCCAGCAACGCAGACCGGGTCAGCTAGTAAATATTAAATATTAACAATCTGCAGCTCTTTATGTTCTTTATGCTCCAAATAGATTATCAAAATTTTGATGCCCTTAATAAATTTCCAATAAGCATTGACTTTGTATAAAAAAATCCTCTAACTTTGTATTGTATAATTTTTTGGTTTTCCCAAACGCAACAAATTGAATTAAATTGTCATTCAAGTGCTCAAAAGAATGAAAGTAAAACGAATTTTAATTTAAAGTGGAGCACTTAAACAGGGGTGGAAAAAAGAAAGTATTGCTTGTCATTGGCTTTAGACTCATGGTCAATAGAAGATAAGCCAACTTTTGATTTTTTCTCTTTCTAGAAATGTTGCGCTTTTTTTTTTTTTTTTTTTTTTGAGCAAATTTGAAATTGTTAGAGAATTATTGGTCCTTGAGGTCTAGAGATAAGTTTTAATTTAAAATAATTTTTTATAAACAATTTGGCCTCATAAAAATAAATTTTAAGTGTAAAAAGGTCCAGTTGCTTCTTTGAACTTTGTTTGTTTTCTTTTCAACTTATTTTGTTTGTTTAAAAAATAACGTAAAAACATTATTTGTGTGAAATGTTTGTTTATCTCTCAGTGATTTTTTTGGATCTTAGTAAATATGATGAGGTGAGAGTTCCTGACACAGCAAAATCAAAATTACTCACACCCTGCAGTTTTGTAATTCTCAGTTCTGAAATTAACGTTAACTTGACTAATTACATTTTAAAATCTTAAAAAACATCAGACTTTTGTCTTTTTTGTAATTAACACAAATTGAAGGAAATTTTTTGTATAGTGACCCCCATAAGAGAACCATGTTGTGATTATAACATCCGCCCTAACACTTTGATGATTGCTTAACAAAAAAGAAAAAATCGATAAGCAATATGAGCAAATATTAACATAACTCTTTAAAAAAAATTTAGGTAGAATACCCAGTATAAAGTTTTGTATATTCAGTTTAGGTCTTGGATCAGGTTTTATTTCAAATTAAAGCTTAGGATAGAATTCAGGATACATTGCAGTTTCTCGTTATGGTTCATATCCAGGCTCTAATTTAGTTTCTTGATCAAATTCATTTTAAGGGCCTAGTTTAGTTTCTAGTTAAGGTTCTTAGTTCGGCTCTAATGCAGGCTGTAATTCATAGTCTTGTTCAGGGTCTATCTTAGTTCAAGGTTCAGATATGCATCTTTTATTTGCTGTAATGAATTTTCTTTCATTTAGTCCAATTTTAATGTCTTACTGGCTAAATAAATTGTAAAGCTCTCCACCACTTTTAATGTGTAGCCAATACAAAAAGTGTTTATTATTCTAATATAATCACTGAAAATATTTCTAATATAATCACTGAAAATATTTCAGTTATCCTCTTTGCATTTTACATGTCTTTAAACAACATCTGTGTATTTTAAACACAAACCAAAAATAACTTTTCGTGTTTAGAAAATTAGCTTAGAAAATTTCAATTACAATTTGCAGTAGTTTCATTTTTAATTTTTTTAACCACAAATGTTATCTGTAGTTTAACACAAGTTATTTACAACTTCCTGTATCCTCTTTACTCCCAAGCAAACAAAGTTCATGTCGATAGTTACTGTAACATGTTAAAGTACAATTGTTGCTAATTTTTTTCTGATCAGTTTTTTTTTAATTGCGCTTTCACAAAATAAATGAAATCTTCAAAGGAATCCCACATTCAACATTTAAGTTTGTTTGTGCAACAAAAGTTTCAACAATAGCAACTGGCAAAGTGTAACTCTTATACACTTGCTAGATTGTTGTCTTTCTTCGGTATATGAAGATTTGTGTTTTCTTAAGGAAACCAAAATCAAAACTTAGTTGCACTCCAACCGACAAAATATTTCACCACCTGTGGGATATTTAATGAGATGCGGTAGATGCGGTAAATGTTTAGTTAAGTTTATAAAAAAAATATTTGGGGAAACATGAAAGTATATCAAAAGATTTTGTTTTTGTCAGAATAGAGTGAAGCACAGTTTTTTTTTTCAAATAATATTCCAAAGTGAGTCTTGCCTTCTTTGGCGAAAACTATAAAAAAAGGTAGAATAGAATTCAATATAGAGAAATATACCACAAAAAATAATATTTAATATTTTCCATAGTTAGATTATTCGATTACCAAACGCATTACAATACATCATTAAAATAGGAAGTAAAAAAATAACTACTTGTTCAAAATATAAAAGAATAACTGAAAATTGTTACTTAAAAAGTGATAATCGAAATGAAACTGCATATGTTTCTACATTACCAACTTTTTAATTTTGTACAAAACAATCAATAACTTCCTTTTTGTAAGATAATGTGCAATATAACTAGTTCCCTATCATAGAAATATTTCTTATTTTTTTAATTAAAGAAAAATGAAAAAGAAATTGTAATAAATATTTAGAACGGGGTTAAAACAATTTTTTTATTTAAGATTTTTAAATTTCAGATACGAATATGCTTCAAGAAAAATATTCCCTTATCCGATATATGCTATATTTAAGAATATATTCTCTACAAAAAATACATTTAAAGCCAGAAAATATTTTCCATGCGAAAAAGCCAATACATTTTCTGTACGAAAAATATTTCGAGACTGACACACTTTCTATACTAGTAATATGCAATAATCAAACATAATTTTTATACAAAAAATGTTAGAAAACTGCATATTTTTTTAGAAAAAATATATCAGAAGCGGGCATATGACTAACCTGCTAACTACATCTGTCCAATTGTGCATTCCCCTATTAAGAAATTGTGCTACAATTTTAAATCAATTCAGAAAAATAAAGAGGTTATGATAAATTACAAAATATATAGTGATGCCGTTTAGTATTTGTACATATCCTTGTTGGAGAGGTAGACACGAAAAACGAAGGTTTTAAAACTTAATCGAATGAAAAAAATAAGTGTTTATAAAATGGTTAAAGCAATACACATGTTTTCAATGGAAACTACGTTTTCTTGTTTTCTTTTTATTAAGAGCATTTATTTTACCCAAATTTGTTATACAACATTTTCAATATATTTTTATGTTGATATTTATAATGCTGGAAATAGTTTTAAGAAATTAATTTTTTTTTTAAATATCTATATATCATCATCTAGCCTGCAAGTAGTGCTAAGGTTTATTTTGAGAATTCTTTTTTTATTGCACCATTGTGAATCTATATTGGTCATACATACATCTACCAATCGATTTTGTGATTCAAAATATTTCTGCAACAAGTGCTATGTGTTAAGTCATACATAGTAATTTTTTGTTTTATTAAAAACTTAATACTAAACTTTTTGCTAAAAACAAAAAGTGTTATGTGTTCAAACTGGTTTGAAAAAAGGCTGCTTCAAAAAGGGTTTTGTGTAGTTTAACTTTAAAATCACGCATCGCTGTGTAACAGATATTTCTTTTAAAGTATTATTTAAGTTAATGTACCTGCGAAATATTGTGGCTTTTAATGCCAATAAAGTATCATAAAAGGATAATATAAATCAGTTATTTCGCTCTCCTGCGAACCTGTTAAAAACACATAGCACTTTTGCATAAACATATTTTGTGATACGGCTGTAAAAAATTTGCAAAAAATGTGCATAAAAATACACTCAAAGTTAAACGGATATGACAACGAAAATAAGAAGGTGTTAAAATCAAGTATTTAGTTTACATTGATACAAAATTCAAATGCAATGTACGACCCGTTGGTCCAGTGTTGCTAACGTTCAGTACCGAACAGTCAGCTTGAAATTATAAACAAAATTATTTTTTATTTTAAAGTCGGGTTTCTGGTGAAGATTATATTTAAGGTTACATTCAATATTAGAGGCGATAATATAGTCCGGGTTATTAACGTGACGCTACTCTAAATTACATTGAAGGTTATGCATATGATTATAGTGGAGATCTATGCCGATATTATAATAGTCAAGATTATTGTCAAGAATAAAGAAATTAAAGTGAATAGACCTTAGAATGGATAAGACTATAATATGTATAATCAATTAGTCTTGGCTCTTAATTTGTCTACTTACTATTTTTGTGCTTTTTTGCTTTCCCTCTTGACTAGAATTTAATTCTATTTTTGCTTATTAGCCCTATTAAAACATTTGTATGTTATAATTAAATGTATTTTTTATAAAACATTTTATTTATTTCCTTTTGTAAAGTCCGTTTGAACAGTTTGTTTATTTAAGATTCTCAAAGCATTTAATCTGTCTGGTCTGAACTGTTCAAATTTAAACAATAAATTTTAATGAATTTTCTGTTAAATATTTAACTTATTTCCATTGTTTTAATTTACTAATCAGTACGATATTTATTTGGTTGATTTTAAATGTATGTGTGTGTATGTGTGTAATTTTGCCTATGTGTTAGTGAGTTGGAAGTTATTTAGTGTGTTTTTGTTTGATTTAGTTCGTTTTTCTCCTTAATTTTAAGCCTTTGAAATGGGATTTGGTGAAAATTGTGTTGTGTTGATGTTTACAATGAGAAAAAGTGAATGAGCAAGAAGTGGAGAGAAGGAAGGAAAATGTTGTAAAAGGTTTGTAATCAATTTCTCAATAATAACAATGCTGGAAATTTTTGCTTGTTTGTTTTGGTTGGTTGTTGGTTTTGTGTTGCAGTATTTAATTAATTTCATAGCAATATTGAATAGTGTCTAGTGGACAATTAGTTTAATATAAAGATTTGGTTGGCAGAGGAATTTGGGGGAGTTAAAGCCAAACAAGCAAACAAACAAGTCTAGACTAACTTTTTAAAGAGGATAACAGATAACAAAGAAAGTGATAGAATGAACACATTAGTGATTAAAAAGATAATAAAGCTTTATGTGTGTTTTATAAGATTTAATTGATATTTTTGTAACATTAGAAAAACATATTTCTACAATTTACTTGGATTTAATATGAAACGTCGGTTAAGTCTAGACTTTTGTTTGTTTTTAAAAACTTTATAATTGTTTTTTTATGTATGTATTTCTTAAAGTCTTTGTAATTGAAATGCATTTCCTACAAACATTCCACAAATTTTTTTAGTAAATTTATGTTCTTTAAGTAATTTAATTTCGGCCTTTGGACAGGCATGTTGCTTTTTAATTACTTTTAATATTCAGTTTTTCGCTGGTTTGGTTCTTTTGTAATACTTTATGGTCAAATAACAACTTACAAAGAACATTTTCCTATAGCTGCAGCATTCGGTTTAAATAAGTACAAAGTACATGTTTATAAACTTGCTAAGCCTGAAACAAAACACAGCTAAAGAAATTAAACCGTATCAAAAATAAGGAAAGAAAAGACAAGAAACATAAAATTCCACTTTAAGGCGCACGGTGTTAAGACAAAACTAATTTTAATAAAATACAAAAACAAAGAGTTAAAAAGAAAAGAAAAAACACACAAGAAAGATTTTAATTAACTAAAGAGTTTATCTGAAAAATAGAAATGTAAAAAATTATTCAAACTGAAATAAAAACCAAAAAAGTAAAGGTAACCTACAGGAGAACCTAAACAAGAAACTGAATTAGAAGCTGAACTATAAACTTTTTGTATATAGAACTTAACTATATCTGAACGTCAACAAAGCTAGAATCGAAATAGAACTTAAATATTAAGAACTAGATCTTAACTAAAACTAAACCAAACCATGATGTGGGACCAGATTAAAATTGAAAATAGCCTTAACTAGAACGATTCTATTTGTTCTATAACCAGACTGGCATCATAAATGTATAAACTAATGGTTTTATTTAAAAAAAAACATTATTGTCTTCTTGAATACTTTTTCCGTTAACTTGACTAGAAATATTTTCATCTTATCTATTTCAACATTTAGATTATAACACTGCAATTAATGCCAACATAAACTACAATTACAATGATAAAAACGAAAACTTACAAGAAAAAGCAAACAATACTTTACAACATTACGATTACATTTATTTCATTACAAGAGTTGAATTAGCAACATCACGAGGAAATGAGCAACAGAAATAAAAGGCAAACAAAAATAATAAACATTGCATCAACACAATGATTGCCACTACACTTCGAAGACCCAAAAAAAAAAACTTTAAGCCCGAATGTCATTTTGTTCGCCAATTACTTTGATTTGCATTCTTCTTCTGCTCTAAACAAGGAGTACTAAGTTTGTTTTAACACAGGAGTACTAAGAGTATATATAAATTGGCTTTATTTTTTTTAAATGTCCTAGCAGGTTACAAAAGTGAAAATGTTGGCTTCGACTGGTGGTTACTATGATGGTTGCAATCCTGGTTACCTGGTAAAGGTGCTGAGATAGTGGCTTTTTAGTTAGACAGTGACTGTGTGTTAAGGTTTGTGTGTGTGATTATTATGTTGCCTATTGTTTACATAATGAGATTCCAAGTTGATGTTTAAAATCATGGTAATGACTAGAAAGATAAAAAAGAATTTAAAATCCAAATAAAAAAAAAAAAAAAACGAAATAGCAATAAATATAACCTATTTCTTATTTAAGAAATTCCAAAAAAATGTTGTTCATACACAAATCAATTAAAATTTCCTAAGAAGCTTAAATAAAATGCTTTATTTTCTTAAGCATTCTATCTCTTCATTAACGTAATAGAATTTCGTTGAAATTCCTTTAAACTATGTTCACATCTAACACATTGTTGACCCCACACGTAACATTACTTTTGTGGAATATTTGCTTGATCAAACAGTATTTCTAAATTAAAGTTTCATCAATTCACCAAATATTTGTTAAATGTGAACATACCTTAAAGCCCCAGTTAGCTGACAGTAACAGTAGTGTAACTGTACAGTAAAAAGTAAGATAAATCCTTTTTCGATTAAGTTACATCTTACAACTTACTGTAATCGTTTTAATTGATTTACATACAACAAAATGAAGCAGCTGATTTGCTACGTTACTGTTGTTGTCAGCTAATTGGGGCTTTAGTCGTATTTGTGTTTGAACATTTTATTATACTGCACGTATGATTTATAGTAATTAAGAGAAACAAATTGTAATAACTCGAAATAATTGACTATAAAACATAATTTGAAATGGACTCTGAAACTAAAGAGTTTAAAAATTAGCAAAATTATAAACTCTTGATAGTTTTAAAGTTAATGTCGCATATGAAAAAAATTTTCATTAAACTTCTTAACGTTTTCAAAGTTTTGCTTGGGATTCAAAAATTAATTAACAAGGTTTCTTTCAAATGTGCTAAATTCCCATTTCACGTTTTGTTGTATTTGAATGAACTTGTAGCATATAAATTTTTTTTCAATATTCTCTTAATAATAATTTAATTAAAAAAATTGTTCACACTTTTATGTTAATGAAACCCAATTCACTATTAAAATTTGAATCATTCAATAAAACCTCTTTCAACAGTTAATGAAGTGTTGTATAAGTTGCCATTAAAAATGAAATAGTTATTTTTCATGCTCAGGTGGCAAATAACCTTAATAAAATAGAGAACTACCCAACACCACGGAATAAAAAATGTTTAAAAAAACATTATATATAAAACTTTACTGACGAGTAGGATGTAGCTGCTGCAATTTGCTCTTTAAACATGAACTGTTAAACACACACGTTAAAGAACTTAATGAACATACAATGCTATTGGTGCTAATTAAATCCTTCAACCCATATCAGCAGCTGTAGTAGCAGCAGTTGCACTTGTAGAAGCGAATACATATTCAACAAAAGAGGTGAGGGAAAAATACACCTGAGTGTGCATCAGTTAAAATTTAGAAAATGTTAAAAACAATCAGAAATGAGATTCATTTTCGGAAGGAATTAAATAAAGAAAGAGAAATTGGAAGTAAGGGACAAGTGCTTAAGTTAGCTTTGGCTCATAATGAACCTTAAATAAAACCTAAGCCAAGGCTAATGTGGAACCCGCGCTAGAACCTGAACTAGAATATGAGCTGAAGTTCGCACCAAAACCCTAACTAAATTAAACTTAACTTAAATTAAATTAAAACTGGAACCTGACCTAGAACTAAAACTTAAACCAAACTGAAATCTGTTCTTAAGCATTGGTTTTAACCAAAACTGAAAGTTGAACCTGAAATAGAAGCTAAGTACACTAGACTGAGAACTTGAGTCTCAACTAGAATCTAAAATAAAAAAAATCCTTAAATCCAAATCTGAAACCGGCAGCAGAAATTAAACTTGAACCTTAAACCTAAACTTGAACTAAGGTTTAACATGAGCTGAAATCTTTACCAGAAGATCAGCTTCAACCTAAAGTAGAACAAAAACTAAGCCCAGAACTGAATCTTTAGCTTGAACTAAAAATAACAGCATGACTTAAACCTCAAATAAAAACCACAGCGCAATAAGATCTAGAATCTTAACTAGCATCGTATCTATAAAGAGACTTACAACCAAATCTGAAACCTGCGGCAGAAACAAAATTATAACCTAAACTGAAACAAGAAATATAACTTAGCTTTAACCTGAATTTAAATTTAAACTAGAATCTTAACTTCAACCTTAAGTAGAATCTTAATAAAAACCCAAACAGAAACCTAAATTTGCACCTGAACTTCAACCTGAAACAGAACGAACACAAGATTTTCAACTAGAATCCAACCTTCAACAAGATTTACAACCATATCTTAAAATTAGATCTGACCCTGAGCTAATAGCATTTAGAAAAATAGAGCGGTCAACTCTGTTATATTAGGGGTGAATTCACACTTAAAGTTCTTAAGTATAAATTTACTTTAAGAATTTAATTAAACCTTCTAAAGTTTGTAGAGAAATTATCTAGTTTGTCAAAATTTCAATAAAAATGTTCATAAATATTTGAGAAGTCCTTAAGTAAATCTTTATGGTAAAGGCATTAAAGTAAACACAGACCCAATTTAAATATTTCCCATTTCATTTTATTTTCGCCATGTAAAATCTAAAGTCTTCCTTTTGAAATTAAAACCAATAATTTTAATGGAATTTTCATACTTTATTTTTTGTTTTCGTTTTTCCATTACAAAAAAGTTTTATAAACATAAATTGTTACGGGCTTTGCAAAAAATATTCAGCCATTAACGATTTAAGTGATTACGTAGTGGAATAAATGTAATCACAATTTAGTGTTTGAAATAAAACCACAATGAATGAAATTATAAAAAGCTAAAAGATTGGATTATGAAAACAAAATTAAAAGAAACAAAATGATTTTTTTTCCTTTAGTTTTAAAGAAAATTTGAATAAAAATATTTTCTTTAAAACAATTTTGTTTGACATTAAGAATTTTCAGCTATTGAGCATTTTTCTTTCATAATTAATAATACTCATACGTCTAGTACGACAATATTTTGAAAGTTTCTTCAAATCTAAACCGTTCAAGAGAATTTCAGCCCAATTATGAATACAAATTCCACGGGAATTTTTTCCCTTTTCCCCGTTTTATAATTGAATTTACATAGGAAAAATGGGAGAAGGGAGAAAACTGCCGGGGAATTTTTGTGCACAATTTGGCTGTTTAACGAAATCTTAGTACTTTAAAGAAACAACTAAATACTAAAAATAATTACTAACTTTAAACACAAAACCAAACTTTTTCCCAACTTTTACTCATTTTATTATTTATTACTAAAATAAAGGCATAAAACCTTAATAAATTCCTTCTTTACAGAAAAAAACTATCCGTATTTCTACTGACCATCAAACTAATTCCCTAATATGTGAAATATTTATTTATTATTATAATTTGATTGATTTATGGTCAACAATTTATTAGGTAACTCGTATATAAATTTTTTTTATTTTATTTTTAATTCATGGCAAAAGTTTTTCCTGGCCAAGGGACACCATCGGGGGGAAAAAGAGCATGTGTTGAAAAGTTATGGCTAGAGAATAAATATTTATTTTTATTTGAAGAGTTATAAAATAAAATCTTTCATTGAATATAAAAAAATGAATGATAAACACATACATTTAGAAGATAAAGCTTTTAATATTATTAAAATATGCTTACGACTGGTTTTATTAGATAAGGTGCAAAGAAATTTATGGAATAAATTTTGTAACTAAAATTAATTCTATTTTCGAAGCAAATTAAATGCATTTGTTAAGGTTTAGGGGAAAGATAAAGTAAGATAAACTTGATTTATAGTTTAGTTTATGACCAGGTAGTTCTAGGTAAGTTTACTGCCTGTTCATCTATTTCCAAAGGAATACATCGTTCGTAGTGAACGAAATCTTCGTTTGAATTCGATGAACATGCCATTAAAGTTTAAGATTCTAGTTGATATTTAACTGCAGGTTCGAGTTAAAGATCCGGGTTCTTTTTCAGATTTTGTTTAGTTTATGTTTTAATTTAGGTTCTAGTACATATTTCAGCTCAGAAATAATAATTAATTAATTAATAATTTTATATGAAGTTCCTGTTAAGATTTTAGTCCGGTTGTGGTGTAGGCTCTAGTTTTTGCTAAGATTCTATATTATGTTTTTTTTTAAATTTTAATTCATTCTTACAAAGTTAACAATTCACGACTTAGATGAATGTCTAGTTCAGCTCAAGATTTATCACATGTTCCAGTACAAGTTTCGGTTCGGTATCAAGTCCGGGTTCATAGCCTTCGTTCAGGCTATGGTTTTTGTTCTGGTCAGCATCTAGTTATGGTTCCAAATCCGGCTCTGGTGCCTGTTAAAGTTCACGTTTTAGTTTTGTTTTCAGTTGAGATCCAAGTGAGGTTGTGATTCAGGCTTTGGTTTCTGTTCAGCATTTATGTAAAGTTTGAGGTTAGGTTCCATTATAGGTTCTATTTTAAGTTCGATTCCGGGTTATAGTCATGGTTCAAGTTAACGCTTTAGTCTGAGTTCTTATTCAGGCTCTAGTATTTCCTCAGGTTCTTATTCAGGGTCTTGCTTAGGTAATAATTTTTGCTTTAGTTTAAATTCTAGTTCAGATTTTTAATTTTAATTTTCTTTGAGTTTCAGTTAAGCTTCTAGTCCCATTCTGAATTCGTTCAGATTTCTAGTTTAGGACATCGTTTAAATTTAAGCTTAAGGTCTAGTTTAAGTTTTTGTTCATATTCTGGATCAAATTCAGTTTCTTTTTTTCTTATTTAAGTTCGTGTTCTGTTTTACGTTAAACGTTAGATTCTAGTTCAAGTTTTAGTTGGGGTTCTAGTCTTAGCTTAGATTTTAGTTTAGCTCTTGTTCATGTTCAGGTTTAAGTTCAAAGTTTATAAGTTATAATAGCTTTTAGTTTCTTTTGGTTCAAGTTAAGGTCTAGTTCAGGTTTCTGTTCAGTTCTAGTTTTAAAAAATATTTATTTCCCATAGTTTTTGTTTTATATTTTATACCTATAACTTTTCGTATTGACTTCAAACTTTTCTTTAGTGTCCTTCTTTTTTTCTAAATCTATCAATTTACTCCAATTACTATTATATAGGAAATAAACTTTCATAGTCCCCACAACCACTATTAAGTTTATTTTCCTTTTGAATTATTTATAAAGAATTACCAACTTTATTTTTCAATCGACTTACACAAATGCTGCTACTTATTTAGTTACTTGCACTGAAGATGCAATATCAAGTGGTACGACTTACACACACTATTAGGTTTAAAATTGTATATCCTCTATAACGGGCTACACTACAATTAAATTGTGTTTCCAATTGCTGGATATATACAGACACTCTGGCAGACATAAATTCACACCCATAAAATTAAGTACAAACACATGATCGTTTTTAAAAACACGTCGTAGTGGTTTCTGTAGTAAAACAAGACTTAGTTGTTAAAATACTACAGACTTCCGGTTGACTACTTAAGTACATACATTTTATTACACACACACATGTGCAGCTGAACTGATACATGCATGTCATGAAAAATTCAGTTCAAACTGGCAGAACAAAGTTCGAAAATATAATTTAGTATTGACCAGGCAAAAACTCTAAGAGAAAAAAAAGTGTGTGTTGTATATGAAAAAAGGTTGTTAGAGAACTTACAAAGTAATGAAAAATATATATTTATTTTTTATCAGAAAAACATTTTTATATTTAGCCATTCTTGATTTCCAATTGTACTTCGTTAAGTTGGTCTTATTTTATTTTGCTTGTTTGTTTGTGGATTGCCAAAGTGTAAGTTTATCTTTCGCTTCAATGAGGTAACAATTGTTAACCCAGTACTAACGGATGATATTTTTTTCATACACAACAAATATAGATGGAATTGTACACACATCCACAAACCTATGTGCAAGAAGCCAACACCAACACACGGACATTTAAAGATATGTTATAGTATTTAGTTTAAGTTTAAAAGTCAATAGAATTTTGATACACGAAAAAAAAATACAGAACTGAAACTAATATCAACTAGTACCAAACCAAAAAAGCACTAGAAGCTGAACTGTAATCAAACCATGTGGACTTAAATTTAGCTAGAATTTAAGCTCGAATTTAATCTCGAACTTGAACTTAAACCAGATCCACAACTATTCTGGAGTTTTTAATAGAACATGAAATAGCAAATGAACTTGGACATGAAATATAACCTTAATTTTTTCCTGATCTAAAATATGGTTTATTACTAAATTCAAATATGATGTAGAACATAAACTAAAGTCTGCACTAGAACTAAGTTCCAATATTAAATCTGATACAAAACCTGGACTAGAACTAATCTGAAATTAGAAATATAATATGAACTAGATTAAGAAAAAACCGCTCCCAAGTCTAGCGGTTTTAACATTCCTCCAATTAATGTTGTCGTTATTTTTGAGCCACCGTAACCAGGCATTCCTGCTATGAATGTTGATTCATAAAGACCAAAATTTTCATAAATACAATACAATTTTGTCATTAATTGTTTGCCATATTTCGACAAGGCAACGTAAATTTACATTTTTGAAATGTTATGTATCCTTTACGTAATTAAATCATCTTGTTCATATAATGAAACCTTTTCATTGATAAAATGTAATTTATCATAATTAAAAAAAAAATCAAAACAAACACAAAAATGCAATAGCGAGGTTTTGTTTAAATGTGCTAAATTCCCAATTATTACTATTGAAAACTTTTATTTAAAAACATTGTGAAAAATAAAAAAGTAATATTTATTTAACGATGCTGTACTTTCTGCAAATATTCAATGAATAATAGAAAAACGTAAAAGTTTTACGTAGCCTGAATGTAGCGAAATTCGTACCATTAGTGATACAAGAAAAATACAGTACAAGCTAAAACAGTACAAGCTAAAACCTTAACCTTATAACCTGCAGCCGTATCCTGTAATTCGAATAAAGCTAAATTTCTATCGCTAAAATCTTTAAAGTTGATTTAGCGACTTTTGATTACGAATGCAATTTTGTAACATGAATTGGTAAATTTGGTAATACCATAACAATTTAATTCGCCGCAATTTTAGCTTTTAATGAATTCTTATTAACTTTAGCTAAGCGAATTAGAGAATACGACGGCTGATCTTAAGCCTGTACTTAAATTCTATAAAGTGAAATCTTGCTTAGGAAAAGTAACTAAAACCAGAACAAGAACTTAAACAAAAATCTAATATAGAATTAAAACTAGAACCTGAACAAGAAGCTTATCTAGGAATAAGAAGTAGAGCATCTAAAACATTAAACTATTTACTTATATTTCTGGCAATACATATATAAATTCCTTGTCTATATAACTGCACATTTTTTGAAGTCAGTAACGAATCAACCCAATTTTGAAAACAATGTTCTGAAGTTAAGTGTATTCCGCTAAGAGACCTGCATCGATCCAACCACCGGAAGGGGCAAAGTGTATATCATTATTTGTGTAAAGCACAGCTTTCCAAACACAACTTTGTGGTCTCTGGATATTTGGCCAATCGATGTCATGATGGAATTTTAAGGCTTAAGGTCTGATCGAAGTTTTCACCCTGTGATCGCGTCAAACGAATCACTTATGTTCGTTCTTATTTAATGCAATTTAACGCTATTCTTTTTCACAACAACTGAAATCAATCAAGCTCCTGTTTGGAAATCAATTCTTTTCAGTTGTATTTATTCAGCATCTCAAATCAAAGCAAACGAATCAGAAAATATTTTTCAAAGCTTTATGTTTGTTGCGTAAAGCAATTTGTTACGTATAGTTTACACTTTTTATTTGCGTAGAAATACTGGAATATAAATTCGATGGTGCTGAAAACATTTTTAACCGTTGAAATTTTTTTTTTTTAAACCAGCCATGCGATATTGAAAAGTTTAGTTCAAACGTAAAGTTTAACTAAATATAATTTAAACTTTTAGTGCAATTCCAAACAATTTAATTTTAAAAGTCGAAGGCTTGCCGTCAAATAGCATAGTTTCATAACTTAAAGCTTAGTTTTTTTTTATTAATAATAAACTTGAAAAACGTCTTATATCCGACTTTAACCGGCTACTGTTCACTTTTGTAAATAAAATTTTAAATCTTCTACTTGACTTTTAATTATGTTTTCATTTCCCTCTAAAGGAAACAAAAGGCTTCGCCTTATTTTTTCTATCTCTTGCCAAACATATTTTCCCATTTCTTTTTTTCTCAAGCAGTATTTATTGGGTTGCAAAAAAAACTTTTACTTTTTAAAATTTTGCAAAACAAAAGAAAGCAACAAGGCAAACAATTTCTTGGCAGGTTAACCATGGACAACATTTTTTCTTAATTGTTTAATATGTGTCAAAAACATACCAAAATGTTTGAACTAATTTAAAGTGTCTGAAAATTGTTTGGAAAATACTTTGAGGTATTAATTAAAAAGAATCCATTTTGTTTTTGAAAAAATGCAAGACCAAAAAAGAAAATTGAATGTGGCATAAGATATCAAACATTAGCCGGAAAATGAGTCGGCTGCTTGTCACCGGCGGGGCCTTGCAACTTCAATGGAAATGAAATTGTAAGACTGGTACGGGATGACTTTGACTGTTGGAAAGTAGTCAGACCTTTACTGGGCTTTTTTTAAGGGAAGATCTCGTATTATATTCTAAAGAGAATTAACCGTGCATGAAGGAGTAAAACGGATCGAAAAGATCAAAAAGAAAACAGTTAAGTCTGTGATAGGTCTATTATGGACATGAGTAGAATCTGGTATCTCGGATTTATTTATAATGTGTCTGGATTATAGAAGATAGAGATATTTACAGATTTTTTGAGATCGTTTTTGTCCAGATGTCGTGTTTGGTACAACGAGGATCAGTAGCTACTGAGAATTCCATTCCAGATAACTATTAATTGATAGGGGATTACAAGATGGTTGTGGTTTGGACCCAAAGTTGAGAAAATAGACTATCGACTGGCTTAGACTAATTCCAATTTTGCTATCGTAAAGTTTATTTCTCCCTTTCTTCATTCCTTCAATTGTATTCCGCTCATTTTAGCGAAAAAAAGTGCTTCTTTATGCGGAAAATATTTAATTTTAATTAAAAAATTTATGCAATTCCTTCTTGTGCTGGCAGTTTAAATTTTAAAGTAAAAATAGTATTTTAGTTGTGTTAAGTTACTTATTTTACAATTTTTAATTATGTGAGTGAAGAACATGTTAAATTACCTCAAAGGTATTTAAATAAATACTGACTTATACATTTGAACTTCTAAGCAAGTAAATTAACTGGTGACACAACTATTCTAAAATATAAATTTTATACAAATAAAGTAAATCTACTGGAATGGTTTTGCCATTTTTAGGACATGTACATTTATTAGTTTTAAAAACATTTGTTTGAATTGTGTTTTGCCATTGCTGGTTTTGTGTTAGTGTGTGTGTGTTAGTGGTGATCTCAAACATGCATAATTTAAATAACACATACATTCTTTGTTAAACATTTACAGTGGTTTAGAGGATGCAGTAGAGTTTAACCCACACACACACACACGCTCACACGCTGATAATGTTTTAAATAAAATCGTTTTTTAAGCTTTTTTAAGTATTTCAGTTTTTTTGTATTGGTGGGAGTTTATGGTTGTATATGAGAGTGTGTTGAGCTTCACATGTTGTCAACTATTTTTGTGGTCTTACGAGAGATTTTTAAGGAGTTTTTTGTGTTTGTGGTGAAATTATAATATACAACTTTTTTAAAAATTTAAAATTTTAAAAACATATTATTCAAATCCGTTAAGAGTAGATTTGTGATTTTTTTAAAATACTGCAAAATGTTTGAAGAGTTTATCCTTTTTTTAATTGTTTCTTTTTTGTAAATTCATATTTCTTCTTAAATAATTTATCAACTTAAGGTCACGTCGGTTTATTATATAAATAAAATATCAGGATTTTCTTTCTTAAATTATTTAAGAAGAAATATAATTAAAAAAAGGTCGAAAAAACTAGAATAATTTAGTTAATAATGATTTGTAAAATCTTTGACATTTAAATTTTGTTTTAAACTCCTTTTATAAAATATCGATTCCTCGTTTTTCATTTGGAGCTAAAATTTACATCAACTCCGGGCAAAAATGAATTTTTTTATTCCATTTTCAAAACCTCTTCATCATTGTATTTATATTATGAATGTTAGGTAGTTGTCAACATTTTTTTTTCCTGAACTAGTCTATTCAATAAAACTAAATCTAGTTATTGAAAGTACTAGACTTACAACAAAAACTTTACATCATAAAATAACAAAAGCTTGCAGCTAAATAAACTGTCACCATTTTCCTTAAAAGCAACTTTATACACATAATTTGCTGGTTAACAAACTGACTGCTTGACTGACTCACTGGTTGGTCATCATTATTTTGAATAGCAGACAGGAACGTCATTTACAGCAACATTAAATTTCAATGCCAGAAGGCAATTTTTTTCCAAAATGTTTGCTCTGCTATTTTTAACTTTGATAATGACAAACACTTTTGAAAGTAGATTAAGAAGGAGTGTGAGGGAAAATAATACAAAATTGTCATAGCAGGAAGTTAATTGTTATAAATATAAACTAATGTGTGGAAAAGCAATGTTACTTATCAGATAAATCGTTAGGATAAAATAAAGGCAGTCAATGAACTTGGCTGAAATGTCAAACACTCTTCAAAAGTTTTGTAATAAACCCATTTAATGAATTGCTTTAATAAACTTCAAAGTAAAGAATTCACATCCTCTAAAATTTTCCGAAAAATTCCACATTTTATATTTAAAGACCCAATAATTACAATAGATTTTCCAAGAAATTGTCAAAAAGTTTTAAAGTTTTTACGCAGTTTTTAAATAATGATTTTTTTTTAACAATTTTCATATAAAAAAATAACCCTTTTGTCCAAAACGACGTGTACTTTTTATGTATTAGTAAAACATTACTCACTCCTACGCGAGGTTATCAAATTTAATCTTATTTTGCTTGTAAAAAATGCAAGTTAAAAAAATACTTACTTACAATTGCACATCAAAGCACTTGGGTTTTTGTTAAAAAAATATATCGCCCGTTTGCTTCAAAGTCGTCATAACTCAAAAATTTAGTCTTGGAGTTAGTGATGCAGAATAGTTCGCTATGCTTTTCTTTATATTGTGTATAAAATGCATCCTTCTTACCTTTATAGTTACCCCGTTTGTGTTGAAATTTTTTGTAAATGATCCGAGAAAATTAAACATTTTAAGCATTTTTTTAAAAGTATTTTTTTTTGAGTCATAACTCAACGTTGCAGCAAATGAGTGAAAATTGTTTTTATAAAAAAGTCAAACCAGAAATTTTTTTAATTATAAAAAATTATATTAATATACTTAATCCAACAGTTTTATCCTTTTTTTTAATCTACACTTAGTTTGTTATTGAACATGCTTAAAGCCCTTTTATATTTTTTATAAAATACACAGATATTTCCCTTTTTGTTAACTGCCAAATGCAATAACTCTCTATGTCAGTTAAGTTTTAATAAAAAATTTTTAACTAAATACTGGGTGCCCCGAATAAGACCTAACAATTGCGTATTGTAGTCGTTGTTTTTATTCTTACTGTAGTAGTGCTCGTTCAGATAAAATTTTTTATGGATTATCTTAAGACACAACTTTAAAATTGTCTGTCGGAGTTAAGACAGTCGTTTATCCAAACAGCCTACTAAATTCATAATCATTAAGGCTCTGGTAGCTGATCTTGAATAAAATTATTGACGTTATTTTCGATGCTTCATGAATGAAAGAATTCGGTAATTTAAGCTCGTTGTTGTGTACCGTATGTACTCAACTTAAATCTCCATGCTAGTTATAATCAAAAAACAAAATATTATATTATGAAATAAAAAATTTATACGTGCTTAAATTCGTAGGGTTTATTTGGGTTACCCTGTAGTAATTTTGTGAAAGTATTTTCTATCAAAAAGATACAGTTTTTATTTGTTAAAAATGCCAGAAAAATAAGCGGCTTTAAAATTAAATCCAAATGAGCTGCTGCGGGTTATAATGGCAATTAATAAGTTGACGTTTTCTGATTGAAAAAAATTATTAATTTACAAAAAATCAAGAGAAAAAAAACCTTTTTTACGCTTTACCGTGATGTTTTCCTTTCAAAATGCCATTAATTCAAGTAAACATATATGCCAATACAAAACTTAATGCAAGGCTTTAGATAAAACATAGATAGAACATAATAGACTGCAAACTTATCTAGAATCTGATGTCAAAACTTGCCTAAATACTAGATTAAACTTATAAACTTAGGATAATAATGTATAGAAGAGATTTAAATTAAGAGTAGCCCAAAGACTAGACTATAGTCTTACCTCAATACTAGATTAGAGAATAGCCAAAATACTTGACTAAAGACTGGTTAAAAGATAAGACTATAGATTAGCCAAAACCATACTTTACAGAAGACTCTAGAACAAGACTAGTAGATTAAGCTGCCCAAGGCAAGATTTAACACTATCCAATAAGCTACGTCCAAAAATTAAACTAGTGACAAGCATTACACCTTTTTTAGGCCAGTAAAAACCCTACAAAATACTACCCCAAGGAATAGATCATCGTCTATTTTATTCTGAACAACTCTTTTATTTACTATATAATTTAATGCTTTACCTTTTGTGTGTTTTTTAAAGGTTATTATGTATTCTGTCAAGAATCTATTTAACATTCCGCTGAATTGTAAACAATTTTATATGCATAATTCATTGTTGTATTTAGCTTTATTCCCCAAAAATATGTTATTTTACATTTGCATATGTTCTTGCTATGAATTTGTTGATTTATTCTATACTTTATTGTAGGATTTTAAAAATATTTGTTTTTCCATTTATTTGCTACTTAAAATCCAAAAATACAAACAAATTGTTTTTCCTTTTGCGTAAATTAAATTTGCATTTTGTTAAAAAAAACCCACTTATTCTTAATTTAACTGAATTTTAAATAATTTTGTTCAGCTCACTTACAATTCGTCCTTTATTACCTAAATTGTTATTTTATATCCTTTTTTTGTTTCAGTAACATTTCACTAAAGCAATAAACATCAAAAATATTTTTGTATTTATAAACACAAAATTTACAAATTTTCTAATTTATGGTCATAATAATAATGATTCCGTTTCATCCACCCTTTTAATTTACATTTTGTTTCGCCAAAGCATAATGCAGTTATCGATAATTGATATTTATAAAAATAATATTTAGTTTACAAGTTTGCCTAATAAGCTGAAAAATATGCAATAATAAATTGTTTCCTAAAACCACTTTAAGGCTTTTGTTAAAATGTTAGTAAAAAACTAGAAATCTTTAAATTAAGTTTTAACAAGTTTCTTTCTCATAATGATAGTTTTGAATTTGTGTTTTTACGTTTTTTAAAACATATGTATTGAAAGTAATTTAATATCGAAATCATTAATCATCAACTTTTCGCAGTTATATAGGGGAAAAGGTATACAATATCCTTGCAGCAGAATAATAATATTTTTGCTTCACTGCTGACTCTTGGGAGTTAAAATGCAGTATACATTTCTGTTTAAATAAACTTTATTCTTGCACAAAGATAATGAACGAATTATAGTTATTTTAGACAGTTGGATATTTAAAAGAAATTATATTTGGAAAAAAATAAAGGAAATTAAATTAACTGCTTATTTTTCAAGATACTAAATTTTTCGCTTGGGAGTTTTTATTTAAACAATAATAAAAAAATTTGAATTTGTTTTTGTTTCCAAAAGTTTTAATTTAATTTTGAAAAACAGGCAGTAAATTAAAAAAATACAGAATTATGGAAAATTTAAGAAATTGATTAATCTTTTATAAAAAAAATCGAAACAAGTAATAAATCATTTTGAAAAATTTAAGCAATTCAAACAATTGATAAATTTTCTTAAGAAAATTCTAAAAGTTGATAAATTTTCTATATAAAATTTCAACAATTTGTTGTTGTAATTTCAAGAAATTGCTTAATTTGCTTTGAAATATTCAAGACATCGACACAATTTTGTAAATTTTAAATAAAATTTAATGTATCGATACATTTTAATTAGAAAATTAAAAATATCGATAATTTTTCTTAAGAACAGTAAAAATATCGATAATTTTTCAATTGAATATAAAAATATCGTTGATTTTTTAATAAAATGATAAACATCGCAGACTTGTTTTAATTAAATTAAAAGTATTGATATATTTTCTATAAAAAATTTAAAAAAATTGATTAAATTTATATAAAAAATTTAAAGTTATCGATACATTTTTTTAAGAGAACATCAAAAATATCGAAAATTAAAAAATATTAATAACATACACGTCATTGATAAAAACTGTTTGTTTTTCTGTAATTAAATTCAATAATTTTCATTTATTTATTTTTCAAAACAAGCGTTTACTACAATTTATTTTTAATTTTAATAAATTTAATAGTAGCAAGTAAACAAGCACTTGCTTTTATAAACATATTTTACATACATTAACACAATTCAATACTGTTAGTACTTACACGGAAAGAAGTTTATTTTCTAACGTAATCAATTTCGTTTCTTGAAAAAAGAATATCCAAAATCTAAAAATAATTTCTTGTTTTTACCTTATTTTGCTCGAATTTAGTAAAACTTTCATAAGTGAAGAAGAAACATACCTGTCTTGGACGAGAGTCATGCAAAATTTTGATTATTCAAGCCATATTAACACTCACATATCTCTACTTCTCGTAACTTCTCATAATTTCCCATACATTACACAACATACGCCAGAAGAAAGGGAGATACATTAAAAAACTTAATAACTGTTCACGATAAAAAAAAAGGCAAAAACAAAACTGCCACCTACACACTCTCGTTATATTCTTCTCTTTTGTACACAACTTTAAAGTATGTAGTAACACAACCACTGTAAAGTGTTGTATGTGCTTTTCTTTTTTGTTTATTCATGTGTTGAAATTGTTGCTTTTTATACTTATGAGTTTGCTAAATGTAAAAAGTAAATATGCGTGTAAAAATAAAAATAAAAAAGTAAAATTAATAAAAACAAAGAACAATTCGTTGCAACAAACAGACTATGTATACAATTTGTATGCAAACTCTCACGCAAATTATGTAAATAAACACAAGCGTACAGTACAATACAGCAGTGGAAAAAAATTAAAAAAATATTCAAATCAAGTAACTGGTGCGTTATTTCTTAAAAGTTCAACAGTTGTTCCAATCAAACGAACATATAAAGTGAAACTTTCTTGAAAAATTATTTAAAATTATTATAGTCGTAATATTTTTAATAAATTCGGACAGAAAATTTAAGCAATCTTTAAATTTTCTATAAAATATTTAAGTTATCAATAAAATTTTTATAAAAAATTTAATCATCGATAATTTTCCTAAAGAAAATTATGATATCAACAATTTAAGGTTGTCGGTACATTTTCTCATATAAAAAATATAAAAAAACTCAAGTTATTGATTCACTTTATGTAAAAAATTTAAGTTATTGATCATTAAATTTTTAAATTGATAAACAAATTTTCTTTTAGAAATGTTAAGCAAAAGGTTAATTTTCTAAAGAAATTTTAAGTTATCGATATTTGTATATAAAGGTGTGTCGATTGAGCAATCGATATTGTTCTTTCGATTTTTCGATAGCTTTTGCCATGAGGATAACAGTTACACTACGACATAGCAAAAAAAATAATATTCGAGCGCCCAAATTTTTATAAACTTTTGCTGAACTTTTATTTTTAAAGTATTTTTAGTAGACAATTAATAAAATCGGCTGATATAATTTTTTTAATTTAATTTTAATAATAATTTATTATCAATACTTAATAAAATATAATCCGCTACAATATTCTATATAAATTCGTAGCTACTGCTCAGATTCTCTCTTAAGTTATCGATAACTATTTTTCAATCGATTACTTTGGACTCTATGTTATAACCTCGCAACATTTACACTGTGTTTAGTTACTTGAAAAACTTTTACAGCTTTTTTCTTTTATTCAATATCTTTAAGATTGTCTTTATATAAAATTGTTCACTGTTCGCACATCTTAAATTTTACTCCAATAAAGAAATGCCACACCTGTCCATTGTTATTTTTAATAATAAAACTTTTTATTAAAATATACAAACATAAAATACAAAAACAAATTTTATTTTTTGCCATACAGTTTTTAGCTACAGTTGCACCTATTTTCGCAATAAAATTTAATATAGCGGTCGTAACTTTTATCAATAGTGTCATAAACGTTTATGTGTAAACAAATTCCTTGAAAACATTTAGACAGGCCCATACACAACCTCGAAAGCAAAAACACAAAATTTAACATTTGTTAAAAAGGCACATGTATGTGAATTTTCATTTGCATTTTTAATAGTAGCGGAGTTAAGTATTAGTCTTGCAAAAGAGCAAGTGCAAAATATCGTTGCAATTTAATGAAATCTAACGGAAAGTCTTTGTATTTTGTTGTTGGATTTAACAAAAGAGCTACGATATTTTTCACTTGCACTTTTGCAAGGGTACCACTGAACTCCGCTTATCCTTTTTAATTTTAGTGACTATTATTGCTGAATTTATATATTTGTTATAGAATACTTATACCTCGCCATTTTTATTGGTGGAACGAACCAGAGGTTAAATGGTAGAATTAATATTTATTGATTGCCAGAAGGCTGGCAGTACGTGATAGCGATTGGGTTCAAAGAAAACTAGTGGCGTTTTCTTTTCTGAGTAAAATTCTGCATTTATTCTGAAAAACATGTGTTCTTTTAAAAGGGTAAAGCGTTCTTTTCTGATGATGTTCCCTTTAAAATTAAAAGAAATGCTACATGTTCAACACTCATTTTAATTAAAGGGGCATGAGTCCAGCACTAGATCAAGGCGTATTCAGAGTAAGGTGGTGGCAAGTTTCGAGCCGTAAACAGTAACAATGCAATACAAAAACATCTGTTGTTTCTGTTTGCTTTGGATTGTTGTAGTCTTGCCACCACCTGTAATTGAATTTACCTTGCGCTAATTGTACTTTATTGTTTAATGCCGAAATTTGTGTTCTTTTGTTAACGTAAAATATGAAACACTTCTTAAAAATTAGGGGAGCATTTAAAAATGTTGCCAACAACAACACTTTTTTTAGAAAATAAAACGCTATAAGAAGAGAAATACAAAATTCAGTTCACACTTTTCAGGCGTATAAGTGTTATTTAATTATATTTGTCCAATAACAATCATACGCCAAGTGGTCAATTATTACAGCAAATAAAGGCAATTTGGCACGTTTCCAATTAGAAACCTAAACAAGATTACGAAAATAATTACAGTGTTGTGTGGATGTTTATTAATATTTCCTTTTAAGGAATAAACCTACCTTTTTCAATTGTTCCCTTTTTTCATCTACTAGATCGCTACAGTTCGTTAAAAATGGTTTTTTCCCTAATTAATTTTATAATTAACAATAATTTAAATGTCTTTAAGTCCCTTCCTGGCTGCAATTTGCTTCTCCAGGAAATAATACTCAAGTTAAAATTCTGTTCTTAAAAGCTTTTCCTTGTATTATAATTTTCCTGTTATTTTTTAATTCTAATTGGGTTTGAGCTAATGTTTTTTCTTTTTTTTTAACATAAATTTTCTATTTTGCCACAATGGCTAAGATGTTATGAATTTTAATGAGCTTCCGTTAATATTTATTGGGGTTGCTAGGAATTTGTGTAAATTCACTCCATAAAAAGGACAAAATAAAAAAATATTCAGCTGTTTTTAATTTGTAGGAAGAGAAATATTTTACTAAATAACTATTTTTTACTACTGTTAAGTCTATAATATAGTTTTTAATATCTAGAACACATTATAGTTGTGTGATTTACTTTAGGCTAGTTTTTGTATACTAGTGTACCTACATATATATAGTACATATTGTAGTACTTATATACACTATATTAAACTTAATAAACTTAAAATATTTCATTCCGCTTCTAGATCGATAATGTTATACGCTGCCCAAGTATTGGGTTATCAAAGATATGACGTAGTAGAGAAGCTATTCAGATTTTTTATTAAAAAGATTTTATATCTACCAAAGATTTCAGTCAAAAACTTTACGAATGATAGTTAATGCACCGTGGTATATAACTAATAAAGCACTTCACCTAGACCTAGATATTCCTTATGTTAAAGACGAAATAAATAATTATAGCAGTCGATACCTACAAAAGTTAAGCGATCATATTAATCCATTGGCTACCTCCTTATTAGATGAAAGTGAAGAGACTAGAAGATTGAAAAGAGTTCATATTTTAGATCTCCCATTTAGATCATAAATTGTTATTAAAAATACCTTTCCATTTCCTTTTTTTTATATATTATTTTTATTATCTTTATTCCTTTTTTACTTTTCTTAAGTATATAAACAAAGACAACTTTATGTTTACATATATAAGAATCAATTATAATTTTGTTGAGCAATTTTAAAAGTAACTTTAAAAAAAAAACATTGTAAATTTGTACATATGTAGATAATATTATTGATTTTACTGAAAATCGATATGTATGTCATAGTACTAATTATGAGCAAATTTGCTTAATATCTTAAGATAGATTGCAAATAAAGAATGAAACAAAAAAAAAAATATCTACCAGCACCTACACCCAACTATTTGCTTTACCTTGAAACAGGCCTTGACTCCTTGTACGTATCCACTCTAAGACTACACTCTTCATATATAAATAAAGTTCTGAACATCTTCGAATTCAAACCTCCCACTTTGCACAAACTAGAAAGCAATTTTAAATATACTCACTACAAAAGAGCGTAAAGATAATATACTTCGGGCAACGAACTCACAGCACCACGACCTCTACTATCGACTAAATAATACCGTAATACCTCTTCTTACTAAAAACTACTCATCTCGTAGCACTAGCTTAATAGTCCGAGCGAGAGGAGGTTTGCTGAACTTAAATGCCAAGCCCTTCAGTAACAACACTGCATCCGTATGCACAATGTGCAACAATGGGTTAGAGGAAAATACTTACCACTTCATCGGTGTCTGTCCAACAAATAACGGATTTAGATTTAAATTTTTTTGGAAAATCCCAACTTGAGCTAATCGAAGTAATAAATATATTAAATGGCTACAACTTTTACGATTTGTATAAATACTTGGAAATCTGTTTAAATTATAGAAAACTAATTATCTTTTAATTGTAATATTATAAACTTTTCCATAACACTTAAATTTAACAAAATGAATTTGCCAATCTGGCTCACAACAAATATTTTATGCCAAATATAGATATTAAATACTGTAATAATAAAAAAAAAACAATTAAATTTGAAAATGTAAATACATTTAAATATATCTATTAATAAATAAATATTTCTAAACATCCCGTCTTGCTGATTCGAAGTGGGTGGTCTCTTACCCTCCGGTCCAAATTTCAAGATTTTAGCTTTACGCGTTTAGGCTATGCCGTAATGAATCAGATAGTCAGTCAGCAACGTTACAATTTTATATACATAGAAGAGCTAGTTTTTGAAATTGTATTCTAAATGAATAAGTTTTTTTATTGTTTTCTAAAAGAACTTGTCTATGTTTTATTTTATTTTTAAGAATTTGTTCTATTTTATTTGAATTTTGAAAGAAAAAACTCTTTCTTCATTGTATTCTAAAAACACTAAGAAAGTACTCAATCTAATTTCAAAATAATTTGTTTTTCTTTCTTTTGAAAGTACTTGTCCTACTTTGGGTTTTTATATTCTGAAAGAACTAGTGTTCCTTGCATTGAATTCAAAAAGAACTAGTAATTTTTTCAATGTAATCTAAAAGCATTAGTGTTTTTTCCTCCTATTATAATAGGATTAGTTGTTTTTTTAATTTTAATCTAAAAGAACTTTATTTGTTTTTAAATTTTTTTCTTAAAGAACTAGTTTTTTTTATTCTATTCTAGAAGAACTAGTTGTTTCTTATTGTATCCTAGACGAACTATTTCTTTTTCATTGTATTCTTCAAAATAACTTGTATTTTATATACTAAAAGAACTAGTTCTTTTTTTTTAATGTAATCTAAAAGCATTACCCAACCAACACGAGGTCAAACCTTTGATATGAAATGACTTTTTCATTTGACATCAAACACAATTTTCAAACGTTTTTCAATTGTTCGATTTTAACATTTAAATTCAAAATGATAATGATTTGAAAATAAACATTTGACATTTAATGTTTTATCAATTTGATGTCAAATTGGTATCAAATGTTAAATTCAAATCAAAACTAAACTTGGCAATACTAAAGCGAAAAATAAATATAAACATTAAAAATGGCGACTAAAGTTACATTTTTACTTCGTGGTTAAATGTGTTTTACAAGTGCACGAATTATTTCTTGTGAAAAATAAAAATTTTTTTGTGTTATTATAATGATGAAAAGTACGAATTTAAAAAAATAAATCGGCAAAGTGAAGAAATTATAGGTTTGATGTATGATCGTGGTGCTACAATCCTCAAAATAAAAAGGAGCCAATTATTTCATCTTTAAAATAATAAGAGGACGGAAAAAACATTAATTCATCTTTTAGCTGTGTTTGCCGAATCTTTATCTCACAGTCTGTTTCAATAAATAATGAATTTTAATTAATAAAATAAAATATTTTTATTTATGTTTCACATTGTATTATAATCCTCATTTCAAAAACTTTTGAGAATTAAGGTTGAAAGCAATTTGATAATAAAGGCATTTGATTATAATTTCCCCTTATGAGAATGCTATGATTTTCAAATCATTATCAAACGTTTGACGTTTGAGAAAACGTTTGATTTCAAATCATTTTCAATATAAGATCAACCCTCCGTATTTTTTGAGTAGTCTTTTTTCATTGTATTCTAAAAGAACTGGTTCTTTTTACCATTTTTTTTAAAAGAAATTTTTGTTTTTTGATTTAATTCTGATATAATTTGATTGTGAAAAATTACAAACTTTTTATTTTATTCTTGAAGAATTATTTTTTCCATAATTTCAAATAAGCAGTCTTATTTATTTGTTATTTTCTTCCTAGAAAATTATTCTATTTATATCATTTCCTTTATTCTTTCTAATATTTATCCTTTTTTCGTATTTTTTTTATTTTTTAATTTTTGGCTGCTGTTGGTTTTTTTTATTTTTCGTTGTTGAAATGTGGTATTTTTTATAAGTGGTGTTTGTTGTATTGTTGAACTTAATCCGGGATTTTTTGACAATTATCATTTTAGAGTTTTTTTCAGAATTCTTTTTCATGCTTCTTGTGTCTTGTTTTCCGCTGTTTTAATTGGCTTTTGAGTGCTGGTTAAAATTCGTTGTTTTGGCTGTGGGGGTTTTAAGAGATTTTGTGGTTTTGTATTATTCTATTTAACTGTATAATTTTTGGCTTTTATTTTTAATAGACTTGGATGATATTCAAGAGGTTAAACGGGGGGACAGTTTCAAAAAACATTTAAATAAAAAATATGTATTTGTATTTAAGTTTTTAATTGGCAATTAAAACTGAAATGTTAATTTCAAAAACGAACAAATAAGTTTTAAAGGACAATTTTTAAGCCTTAAGTTAATATTTAAAATTCATTGCATGATATTTGTTTTCTGTTTTCTGCTTTCGTTTTGTATTTTTATTTCTATTGATTGATAGGTTTTTTTTGATGTATTTTTCTGATTTTTGAAATGCCAATGAAAGATTAAATTTAACATTTTTGTAAACAAACGCCCACTCTTCATGTACTTCTCAAAGTTCTGTGCTATTTTTGGTATATTAAATTTTGACAATAAGCATTTGCTAACGAATAAAAGTAACTTGATAAAAACTAAAATTGTTGTTTTTTAATTTTTTCTCTTCCTTTATTTCCACTTTAAACTTGATTTATTTCTAATGCAACTATTTAATGAAAAAATTAATTTTGTCAAGTAAGTACAAAATACTGAAAAATGTTATTCATAATTTTTCAAATGCATTCAACATGAATATTGAAGGGAAGTTTATTTTGTAAAGTGTTAATTCCTTATCGCATTCTTAAGGAACTCGCTCACTTTTCACTGTATTTGAAGGAACTGGTTAATTATCCGTTGTATTTCAGAAACACTGGTGTACTTTTGACTTTTTTGCTAAAACAAGTTTATTTAAAATGTAGTTAATTTTCTGTAGTCTTTCTCTTGTATTAACTTTGTATAATTCTTTTAATTTAGTTCTTTATTGGAATTTAATAATTGTCTAACAACTTTTTCTGTTTTTTTTTTAAAGAATTATTAATTTTATTTCTTATTAGAAAAATATTTAAAATCAATAAAACTTTCTTAATTAACTTAATAAAACAAAATTCTTTAACTCTTTACCTTTATGTTGTCCTTAGTTCTTGTGAATTTTAAAAAAGAGAATATTTTTCACTTATCTCGAACGCAATTTGAAATACTTGGCAAAAGTAAGTTTGATTTTTTTTTATTTTTCATACAAAGTTTTTTATATGATACAATTTGCAAATTAATAACAGAAAAAATGCTAAGAAATCAAGTTAATATACATTTCGAAAAAAAATTATTTGATATTGGTTTAGCAAATACAATACCAGCATTTTATAGGAATAGTCTGAAAGAAAAGAAATGAAAAGTTTTAAACGTAAAAATATTTAAGGCATGAATAACACTTTTGCCAAAAAATAAATGAAATTGAAGAAAAGTTTTTACCGAAAAGAAAATAAAGAAATGTGTAGAATGTACATACATACATACATCTCTAAAAATAAAATAGGAAAAATCCTTTTTTACTTACATAAATTTCTTATTAGTTTGAGAAGAATTTTCTGATATTTCTTATTTTATATCTTTTTTGTTTTGCATATCAGCTTAAATAAATTAGTATTCGGGTGTAACAAATATGGTTTTTTCGGTTGTAAGTTTTTGCTCAGATGACTTCATGTTACTGATAGATAAAGTTATCATCGATACCAATTATCAGAGTTAAAATATTTCTAAAGAAAAGTTTTACAAAAAAAAACAAACTTTATTTTAGATGTTAATTGGTTGTTTGCAATTTAAGTTGACGAATTGTGTTCATTTATGCTCTCGAATAAATTGAAAGGTGAACTTTTATACATACATAAAAACAAAAGTAAACTTTAATAAATATATATTTATAAACTAAATAAAAATTAATTTAACTTTATAAAAATAGAAAGCAAAAAGATATTGAATTTTTAAACTTTATAGCTCCTCTGGCTATAGTCTGGTGTTGCTTTCCTCTATAAAATATGAATATAAAACCTAAAACAAGTTTTTTTTTATAATATACCAAGAATTTCAACAACACAGTCATGGTTAAAACTCTATTTCAATTTATTTCAAATCCTTTCACTCAAACTCACATTTTGCTTAACATATTCAACAGATGCATGCAATAAACTTATCAGCACTTTTTGATTCTTCGGCAAAAAAAAAAATGCCAACAATTGCAAAAATCAAAAATCATTTAAATTTTAATATACTACGCTGTTATCATTGGAACAGAAGTTAAACACAAGATTAAAACATGTTTTATACTTCAGAAAAAAACGATGGTCCTCAGGAAAGTTCAATAAACATAAAGGAAACGACCGAAAGTCTTAATTTGTACACTCATTAAGAAATTTTAATTTAAATGATTACATTTTTTTTGCTAATAACTTTTAATTTTAGTTTCCGAAAATATTTCGATAAAGGAAATTTTAATTCCAAAAAAATTCAGTTCCAAAAAGATTTCCTATAGAAAATATTTTAGTATCCAAAAACTTTTTAAATAGAAAATTTTAGTTCCCGAATAAAGAAAATTTTCTAAAGAAAAATTTTACCTGCCCGAAAAATTTTCTTGTGAGAAACTTTTTTTCCTAAAAGAGAATTTTCAGGAAAATTTTCTAACGAGAAAATTATAATTCCGAAATATTTTCTGAATAAAAACTTTTTCTTCCTAAAGGGTTGTCTAAATACCAAATGTTAGTACCCACAAAAGAGAACTTTTTTTCCCGAGAAATTTTCTAAAGAGAAAACTATAAAACCCGAAAAATTTTAGTTCCCGGAATTTTTTCTGAAGTGAACAAAATTCTAGTCCTCGAAAAATGGTTATAGAAAACTTTAGTTCTTGATAGGTTTTATAAGGAAATTTACTGTTTCAAAAGAATTTTTTATAGGAAACTCCAGTTCTCAAGAGATTTCTGTAGATAACAAAATTTATTCCAGATAAAATTGTAGTTCTTGAAAAATGTTCTGTAAAAAATTTTAAGAAATTCTGAAATTGTGAGTTCTTTTTAGAAAAAATCAAGTTTCCTACAAGTTTTCTGTAAAAAATTTTAGCTTTCGATAAATTCGATAAAAATATAGAAAATTTAAGAACTAAAGTTTAATAACTTTTTATAAAATATTTTACTTCTCGTAGAATTTTTATTCTTAAAGTTCTTTCTAGCCAAAATTTTAGTTATTAAAGAATTTTCTGCAGAGAATTTTAATATATAAAGATTTTCTATTAACAGTTTTAGTTTTCAAGTAACTTTCTGAAGAATATTTTTCTTCGCAAAGAGTTTACTAAAAAAATTTATATTCTTATGGGTTACGGAATATGGATGGCAACTAAACTAAGGTTGACTTGCTAGCAGCGAAATCAAGCCACGCAACTATTGTTAAAATAAACAAAACTTTATATAAGCAGCGTTGCCTGAGTTCGCTGCTAGCAACTCAACATCTGCTGCCATCCGTAATCGACCCTTTATTGCATTTTCTAGTGATATTTCTAGTTTTGGAAGATTTTCTAGAGAACTAGTTCTTTATAAATTTTCTATATAAAATAATTGGCTCTCGATAAGTTTTCTGCTAAATAAAGACATTTTTGATTATTGTTTTTGTTATTATAATTTCAGTTCCCAATGAGTTTGCTATAGAAAATTTAAGTTCTTAAAACAAATTTGTATTTTGTTCCAGTTCTCAAAAAATTTTCTTAAGAAATTTTCAGTTCTCGATTTATTTTTAATAGAAAATTCCATTTCTCGGTAAATATTCTATAAATAATTTTTAATCTCGGTAAATTTTTTATATTACACTTATGTTTTCGATGAATGTTCTAATTAAATTTCGAAAAATGATAATTTGAGTTTAAATTATTTCCCCACCCTCGTTTTTTTCAATTTTTATTCTTAAAACCAAAATATAGCAAATGTCACTAGAGTTTTAATGCTGCTTTTGTCATCTGATAATCAAACGGACTTTAATGCACAGAATTCTAAACTGGGACATGTTTTTTTATTTTATGCGAAGTAATGTATTTGCAAAATCTTTCCATATGAAGTCATGCATAAAGTTGGCCATTTTAAAAGATAACTTCACACAATGAACATAAATGATTCTTTCCAACATATTGCGAATAACCAATCAAACCATAATGCAGCTTTATTTAGCCAGGATTGAAATTCGAATTAAAAAAAAATTCAACTAAATGTAAATAGCAGAATTTGAAAAATTTATTTTAATTAAATTATTTTAATTTATTTTAATTTGCATGTAGGCCAAACAAAGAGTAAAAATTAAATTAATTAAATAACCTTTAGCTTTATTACTGTATTGTCAATTTGTAGCAGACACACATGAATATTTCTGCATGAATGTAAATTGCCACATTGAAAGCAATTTACCATAAACGTGTCAAGGATTAACACATTTGTTAAACATGTTAAAACTTAAACTCCGATAGGCCCACTCATTTTGCACATTCTTTGAGGTCCTTTATGCACTTCCATATGTATTTATATAGAAATAAATATAAACATTAACTATTATGTTTAAACCACAAATAAGTATTTGCTTTTTATTTGTAAAATAAAATTTTATTTTATTTTCCCAACGCTCAAATATACTTACAGTTATTTTATTTCACTCATGTAGAGTTATTTTATTGCTAAAAGAAAAAAAGTCCCAAGATCATTTCAATAACGTGCAAAATATAACAATTGAAAATTAAGAGTTTAAAATGAATTTAACCAGGGAGTGGAAGGTTACATTTTAAATAATTTAAATCAATTGTTAAAAATTCATAAAAGCAAATGTATTAGAAGATATTCGATAATTTTTTTAATTTAAATCATATTTCCACTTAAAAAGATCAAGTTTTTGTACTTTTCTTCTTAAAATTAAAAAAACCTATTAAAATGTTTCAATTAAAAAAGATGGTATAAATCGACTTATTGAATTAATAACTTTATCGTATATTTTCTAGATAAATTTTTAATTCAAAATTTTGCCGAAACTATTTGTTTTAAAATTGTCGTTTTGCGATACTACTTTTATACCCTCCACCACAATTAGTTGTGAAGAGGGTAGGGTATATTAAGTTTGTCATTCCGAGTGAAACTTTTTTATTATTCATCTCAGACCCCATAAAGTATATATATTCTGGGTCCTTGAGTGATTCTAAGTCGATTTAGCCATGTCCGTCTGTCTGTCCGTCTGTTGAAAACACGCTCACTTTCGAACAACTCAAAAGAAATTAACAAACTTGGTGCCAAATTACTTATAGTTATCCTAAGCAGTTTGGGATTGAAATTCAGTAAAATCGGTGCAGTAGGACCAGAGCTATGAATCAAAATGTGGAACCACCACCTAAAAAAAATGATAATTTGAGATAAGATTTTGCAAAAATTTGTTTTATTCGACTGGAAATCACGCAGTAAAATTTCGTGAAGATCCGTCCATAATTTACTCTAGGCCCCATATAAACACTACTGCCGGAAAACAGTTTAGTATATTGAATTGAAACTGCTACTCAAGCTAGTTTAAATTGCTAAATAATTTAATATAGAACTAAACCTCAAACCAACCAATTTTAATGCTGATGTCTGTTTTTATAAAGATAAATTGATAATAAATAGACATCATACAGATATCCCTCCTAAAATATTCGAACAGTCGGTGGAGGGTATTAAAGAGTCGGCACAGCCGAATATAGCACTTTAACGTGTTTAATATTGTAGTTTCCGATAGAAATACTTTTTTCCACAGTATTTCTATAGAAATTGTTAACTTGATTGTAATTTTCTACGAAATATTTGTAATAACTGGTGAAATTGGAAATTATTTTCTAACTATAATGTATAGGGTGATTCAAGTAAAATAGTTTTTTCAATAGCCTTTTTTAGACAGATCACGTGTGAGTCATGTCATGCTGCCATGTTATTTTTGTTTGGCATTTCATAATTGAAAAACTTACGCCTGAACAATGTTTAAAAATCGTTCACTTTCTGTGAGGAAAAAAGATCCGTCGTTTTCAAGGAAAATTTTTTTCAGCGATGAGGCCTATTTCTGGCTCAAGGGGTATGTAAACAAACAAAATTGGTGCATTTGAGACAAAGAGCACTTCAGGTTGCAGATTCAAGAACTGACACTTCATCCAGAAAAAAAAACTTAATTTCTTTAAAAATGATGCCGGTGCGAACGTAACCGTCAATGGAAACCGTTATCTTGCTATGATAACCGACTATTTGATGCTTGAAATTGAAGCTCGTGATCTCGGCGACATTTGGTTTCAGCAAGACGGCGCCACTTCCTACCCATCGCATCAATCAATGAATTTATTGAGAGAACATAATTGCACATAATTTCACGTTCAATTCAATTCACCGTCAATTATTGGTCCATTTTTTTAACGTAATGATTTAGTTAAAGAAAGCCAAAATTAACACTATAAAGGTTAATGGATAATTTTAAGAAAAAAGTAAACAAATTAAATGTGAAATATTTTTTAATAAAAATTTCTTTTATTTTAAACAAAATTTATGCAAAAGATATTTCCTTAAACAATTAAGGACAGTTATTGTTTTCACAAAAAAACATTTATTTCCTGTCATTGACAGCCATTTAAAGAAATATTTAAGTTTCCACACGATATATCTTTTCTTAACAATCAACTCCAGCAGCAAGACCACTTAATAATACATATATTTGTATGTAAAGGAATTTTCTAATGACATTGTGTGTAAAACAATTCCTTTATATTTGAAGTTTTGCTTTCTGCATTGTCCTTATTTCTTATCACAATTTAATCATTCGAGTGTTAAGAATACGATTTCAAACTAAAGTCAAATGTCTTTAATATAATTTTAATTAGATACCGATGTTAACGAGCACAAATAAATTAATCAATTTTTTTTTTCTACATTAATTTTTCCATTCAAATTTTGCGTACAACTGCGAATGATTTTAATGTTTAACGGGCAGAAAAGGAAGAATAAATGACACAATTTGTTTCCATCGAACCTTTTATACAAACGACATTAAGTTTTACAAAAGACTGTGAAATGACACAATTATTGCAAACAGAAATATAATAATGTCATTACAAATGGCAATTGTAGTGAAGATCAAAGATTAATGACTAAATAATTTCAGAAATTAAAGTTATAATTTACCATAACAAGAGACTGACTTTAGTTTAGACTGAAACGTGTATAATATAATGTAGACTTAAGAATAAACTATAGTGTTTAACAAAGTGTAGACCAAACCGTAAATTAGTGTTCAGAGTATATTTTTCACTACAATCTTTGCCAGTCAAAAATGTATCATCACTTTTTTAATACACTTTGATATAGATAACAAAGCCGAAGTCAGGCTATGTAGAAAAGCTTAAGAAAGCGATGTCAGTAATTGTTTTACCATTGATGGGAAAATCCTTGCCCTCGGCGAGTCTCGACTTGCAAATTTGGATTTGGTATTTTAGTTTAAGGGCAATGACCCAAATCCAAATAAGTATGCAGGTTTAAGACTTCTTTGTAAAAATGATTAAATAACAATTTAAGAATAAAAATTGTGTGATTTTTCATTATTTTTTTTAGCCATTTCTTGCTATTTTTGATAAATTTCCCATTTTTATTTTTTGGGGCATTTTTCCTTTTCTTTAGACCATTTATTGTTTGACCGATTTTGCTGGCAGCCATGATTTGGCCCCTCTTGTACTTGAATTTTTTTCATAATTTTAACTAACATCTTTCGGAACATTTATAAAAAATTCATTTTATTTATTAAAAAATAAACACTTTCATTTTATTTCTCTTCATTTTCCATGTCAAACAAAATTATTCCCTAATTTTTTTGTCCATATTTCTCCTGTTAACATTTTCATCCCTGTCGTATTTTATACCAACGCATCACCGCAAACCGTCAAAAGGACATTCACAAAAAAGAGAAATTGTATCGGACAAAAAACAAAAAAATGCAATTGTCCTGTATTTCAACCAGACCTTGTATGTCAGTTGTGTAAATACTCAATTGTTTGCATACACCTGAAAAGGATAAATAAAACAGAATAATGTTATAATGCATTGAAATATAACTTGAAAATATTGTCATTCAGTGAATGCAGTCAACTGAATTGCAGTTCATAAGGCCACTAGGTCATATCTCTATACAATGTAATGATCCTTTTTTTCACTATAAACATTTCAACTGACATATCATTGATTGATAATTAAGAGGAAATGGGATTTGAAATTTAGAAAACATGAGCAGGGAAATGAAAATGAATAAATAACTGGAAAAATTTGTTTTATGTATGAATATTTATAAATAACAAAACAGTTAAACAACCATGGCTCTAAATAAAGAACCATCGAAAAACTTTAAGTTACTTACATCTACGACTGATATTTTTTTAAAATACATCTAAATTAATTACTAAAAATGGAATTTAAGTTTGGAACTAAATAAATGAAAAACTAATTTAAAAAATATCTGCAAAATATTTGCTTATAAAAAGATTTTCTTAAAAGTCTTCAAAGCATTTGAAATTAAGAACCGCTGATTTAAAAATTTTTGCTTGAGTTCCTTTACACGATTTTCAAAATGTATTTCCCCTAAACTAATTTATTTTCCCCAAAAAACCACCGGAAATTAACTTTTTTTTTTACTCTTACGAGCAACTCAATTGCTAAAACAACTAAGAAAATTACATAATTTAATTTAATATAATTTTTTTTCAAAACAAATAAGAACGAATAATACCCTGAAAACTTATTTTCAAAATTATTTTTGCATATTGTTATTTAAGCTTCTGTTTACTACAGTACGCTGAAAACTATAGTAAAAACATGTAAATTTTAGCAAAAAAAAAAGGAATAAAATTTCTCAACATAAAAAGCAAATAGTGTGAAAATTTAAACAGGATTTATTACCTTTAAACCCCCACGTGGCAACCACACGAAGACAATGGGAATACTGGAAAAAGTTAATACACTGCAACGATTTTACATACAGATAACTGTCCTACAGCAAACATAGCTGCCAACTCAAAAAAAGATAACTACAGCATTAACAAAATGTATCAAACCAACAAAGTAGATGGGGTTTTTTCAACCACGAGCTCTCACAGTTTGACATAAATTCACTACTAACACACAGGCAAATATTCAGGTATCCTTACAAGTGAACAGCAGTCCATTGCTTCTAGCAAGCTCTTACCTCTATAAAAAGAAAATCAAATGACCGCAGCTAAAAATTATCGCTTGAAAACTGTTATACAACAAAATTAAAATGCTCGATGTGGAAGTAAGTGTCATTAAAATAAAAGAAGAAGTACTTTACATTTTCTGTTTTTCATTTTGCTAAATTAATTCCTTTTCGTAATTTTTTTCTTTTCTTTCATTCCCTTTTTTGCAATCGCTTATTATCTAGTTTTTCGAATGTATACAAAGAGCCTTTTTTGTGCACGTTTTCGCGTTGCATAATTTAAAATGTCTCATTAACTCTTGACCACTTGCAGTTTTTTAAAACTATTTCTAGACAAATTTATTGTCTATTAGATTTTATTTTAAAATGTTGCAAACGAAAAGTTTTAATTACTGGAATTAATGCTAATGGCTTATTTCTTTAATAAAGGAATTTATGAGAAAGGGAAAATATATAAATATATATAATAAAATAAAACACAACAAATTCAATAGAATAACCAAATTTTGATTTTATTTACTCACAAATTTTATTGCATTTAATATTTAAAAACAACTTCTGGCATATGACTTCCGCAACTGCGCCTTGTGAACGCCATCGGTGCGGTCCAGTTTTGCATCAGTTTTTCGAGAATATCTGGTCTTATTTCATCAAAAGTCGATGCTCTTTTATCAGCATAGGCTAGAGATTTTACGTACCCTAAACAAAGTAGCCCAAAAGTATTCAATCACAGATCCATTTCTGGATATTATTTTGTCACCAAACTTTTAGCTCAACAAAGTTACACGCACTGAATGGCATGTTGCGCCATCTAGTTGGAAGCATTTCCTTTCGACATGATTTGCAATGACTTTACGAATAAGAAAAGTACGAACCATTTGTCTGTAGCTTTCGCTATTTACGGATTTGTTGGCACCGATTTCAGATTTAATGACGAATTTGCTGTAAGTATGGAGTCTCGGTAGTATCATGAAAACTGTGCTATCTCCAGAAACGACAATTGTGCTTGTTTTTGGTTTTTGGCAATTGATTGGTTGAATCTTATATGGATGTAGGTCAGATCTTTCAACAAAATTTTCTAAGTTGTGGACGGGAAAAATGCTGAGAAGATCTTCTGATCGATTGATTCGAGCCATTTGTCACACTCAGGTCTACAGCGGGAATGGGTCGAGCCGATCCATGGTATTGCATATAAGCTGCTTCGAGACAATAGTCTATACTGTAATCTAGACTTCAGATAAAACTATAGCCTAAATTATATTAAGTCTAAATTGAAGGCTAGACTTAAGTCTAAAATTCTTAGTTTGCTATACTAGTTTTCCAAAAATGTATTATGCTTCTTTTTTTTGTTTTTCCTGTTGTGCTCCTCCATGTTGATGTTAAACAAGCAACATTACAACTGTCCCATATCTGTCTCGTATATTACATGTTGTTTAAAAGATGACTAGTGGATTCGATTAAACAACACGAATACAAAACTGCCTATAAAAATTGTACATTTACAAAAAAAAAAAAAACACTAACCATTCATTAATCATTTTGTGGGGTGAGTAGAAATATTTTATTTTCTTTTTCCGGAAGAGTAAACGTTAGAGTGTAAGTTTTATTTTTTTCTAGTGTTTTGGCCGTAAAATTTTGTTTAACAAATTGCTGTCGCATAACCGAGCATGTCTCTGATTTTTTATGAAAATTTATTTAGATTCAATTAAAGATATTTTGCAAATGAGATAAAAAATAACTTTAGCTTTAAATTTCATTTTGAATGTATTTTTGTTGTATGAAATAGAAGTTTTTTTTTATCTTAATATTTAATAGCTTTGGAACAGAAGTCTTTCTGTTTTTGTTTAAGTTAAAAATTTCTAAAAATTGTAATTATTTTATTAAAGAACATTTGGCAAAAAAAAAGTATTGGGAATATAGTTTCTTCACATGCATCTTAAATATCTGTAAACACTTATTTCTTAATATAAAGGAAAACGATCTGTAATTTATTTTAATAAAATAGCGATTGACTTATTCAACATAGAAAAAAAGGTAAGAAGTATCACATCGATTGCTTACAAAATCATTTCCTGATTGTGCTCCTTCGATTTCAATATGTGAAAGATGGTAAATGCAGTTCATAAGTGCTGGTTTGGACACTAAAGGGAAACACCGCCTAGGTCTCCCACAAAAGGCCAGACTCGAGAAGATACTGCAAAAGTTTTGGGAGCCACTCAAGCAGCAATTTCAAAATGTTAATAAGTTCCATGATTCATCCAAACGCTAGAAAGTTGGCTACAACGCTAATGTAAAACCGCTACTAAAACGTTACAAAAGGAACTTATTTTAATAAAAAAATTTGATTTTTTTCGGCAACCCCAAGCATGTGAAATCCACAACCAACGCTAAATAATGCCCTTTTCTATATTGACTTAGAATACACATTCGAAATAATATGAAAATTTATATAATAAAATGTTACTCATTATGGAAATAAATTCCCAGATCCTATTTGTTTAAAAAAGACTTCACTTCAAAGCAGGGTATCTAAAATTAAATTGATTTTTTTTTGCCTTAAAAAGGTGATCAGCTATTTTGTCATAGAATCTATGTTGTCCTTCTTTTTTTAAGTTATAGACCCAAAATTAATTTTTTAATACTTTTTGACACCACATTATAACATTAAAACACCATTTCGTGTGTTCATGCTAGATTCAGCAAAAAAGTAAAATTGCTATATTTGGCTGTGCCGAATCCAATATACACTAGCTAGCACATGAGGTATGGCCGCTATCGTGTCAAATTCCTTATACGGGCAGAATGTGCACTATTCGAAATAATAGATCAATTCATGACAAAACCTTAAATTCAGGGGAAAAAATTGTATGGAAAAATGGACCGATTTGGCTTATTTTCCATATTGAATAGTTTCTAGTAATATGAGATAAGGCAAATTTGGTCCTTCTATCTCAAGTGATATGCCCATTATTCTACGAAAAGCTTTTCTTCGAGGGGTGGAAAAAGTAGTTATATATCATTTATAGACCGACTTTATAAATTTTTACTACCAGTATTCTATTAAGTTTATTTTAGGTGAAAGTGAAAAAAAACGGTCCATAAATTATAAAAATATTTCTGAAAGCAAACGTTTGCGGGTTAAAATTAAACACAGTTGGCTAAAAATTTAAGGCAGTCGTGATTTTTTGCTCATATCCAGGCACGGGCACCACAACATTGAAAGCTTTGCATGTTTGGCATTGTATTGGTTTGTTTACACTTGCATTTGTTGGTTTAATGCTCTTTTTCTCTTTGTTTTTTGTGTATGTATACACATCGTTCGCTCTTTTTGCATTTCCCCATACGTGCTCATATCTCAGCCATTTATAGAGCAATCTATCTGAATAATAATGGCAAACTTTTCCAATCTATATATGATATAAGAATAGAACAACCTAGTCCCCATAATAACTGGGATCTTAGGAAGCCCAATGCCAACAAACACATTTGCAGATTACCATCCTTAAATAGACATAAACCCAAGATCAATATTGTAGAAATTACAAACAGAATGACATACATTAATATACCCTTTCTACCTGCGATGTAGGGTAGAAAAGGTGTCCAGAACAACAGTTTCAAACTAATTTTAAATATTATATTAATAATTAAACAACCAAGAAATAAAAAACAAACAAATTTGCTGGTTTATCATTGCAACTGCAAAAAGAGCATTTACAACAAATGTCATAAACTTTATTACAATTTAATTATGCAAAATGTTTTTTAACCGCAAACAAAACTTTACAACTTTATTTTATGTATGCATTAGTGTTATACTGGAAAAACCAAATAAAAAATAAACATTTAAATAACTGCTATTTTTACTTTTTTCTCTAACTTGTCCAAACTGCAACTAAAAACTTTTATTTATGTGTATAATAATTTTATTCCCAAAACAAATAGTTTTTTATAACCTTCCAATTTTCCTTTCTTTCCACATTCCAAGTTTAATGGCAATTATAAAATATTGATAATGCACTATCATTAATCATATTTTTCATGTCACAAGAAGTAAAAAGTGACTTGTTAAAAGTCACTATTGAATCTTTTAGAATAGAGAAATAAAAATTTATTATTCAGTCAAACAAAAAAGTAGAACTACAGCTTCCACATTACAAATCACCAAATATTTGTGGCATTAAATTATTAAAAAACATCGTTAAAAGTTGACAAATAAGGTAAGTTAATATTGAAGGACAATAATAAAAGCCATAAAGTTGAAAATAATACTTGATTAAGACTAGAATGTAGAGCTAATTATGGTGAACGCTACAAACTAGATGATAAAGTATATTTAAGAAGAAATTAATATTGGGGTGAATTTAAATATCATTGTAATTATGAAATACTGGTTCATAGACTGAGTTTTCGATTAGATAATTAATTAGACGTAATACCGACATTTTATAGAATAAACTATGTACCACACTATATAAATTGACTATGATAATTGTCAAACATTCTATACATGCAATTTACTTCATTGCTAACCAAAGGATAGCTAAAGTGACACATGTAACAGGAAGGCAAACGATATTCTGATTTGTCACAAAACACTGTCTTAGAGAAAGGCGTGAAGAGCGTCTGGGAGACTGAGACTGCAGCGGCGAGGACAAATATGAGAGGCAGAAAGTAGAGCACCTATCCTGACACTGTTCTACACTGGCGAGCAAGTCACTGGTCGAAATTCAATTGTATAAAATCTCTGGTGGCTACGAAGCTGACCGTCTTTATCTGGTACCACGGGAACCAGGGTGCCCTTGGAATTTCGATTCCAACCTGATTATGGTGAGGCCCCTTCGGGGGAGTAACGTGGTGGTTGTGGTTTAATACCCATATCGCGGGTTGAGCAAGTTATTGCTCGGTGTGTAGTTACATTGAAACCGGTTGCCATTTGACCAGAAAATGGTAGGAGTGTTAGATAGGCTCCGCCCTTTACCGAGGGGATGAAGTGCCCAAATGCATGGATTCGAAGTCGGAACTCTTGCTCTGGTGCCACGGCTTTGTGGCGAAGGAGGAAGGAGGCGCTGGTCAACGCATTATTTTGACCCAGTGTTAAGAGCACCGTGAGGAAGGATCTTAGGATGATGATCACGTTAAACCAGACAAATCTGTATAAAATCTCTGGTGTTGACTGGAGCAAATTTTGAACTTCGTTAGAAGTTCGCGATGGTTCGACGATGGTGGTTGTATTTAGTGCAACAACATGGAATCACAAAGGGTCATTGGGTCTTAGTGTGTAAGATGGATACTGACTGCCATTTCTGCCCTACCTGCTCTAAAACATTATTTCCTATAGAAAAGTTTCCCGTCTTGAGCAACATTTTCTATAAAAACGCTTTCTGTAATCATAAAGAATTAAAAAATGCTGAACTTCTGTTAAATCTGCAACATTATCTATAAATATTTTAACAATATTCAAAATGTTTCTCTAATCTTTGACAGATCCTTAAAATCCATATTCCGTTTGGTCATTCTAACTCTTCATAAATTTTAATTCCTAATTTGTCATAGTTTTCTTTACTTTATTTAAACGTTAATTTTATAATTATAATTGTGGTTATTTTGTTGAACTATTTATGGTTTTTAATCCAAATTTTTAATATTAAGGAAAATATTTAAAGGAAAATATTTAAAGGAAAAAAGAAAAAAAAAAAAAAAAAAAAAAAAAAAAAAAAAAAAAAAAAAAAAAGAAAAAAAAAAAAAAAAAAAAAAAAAAAAGAGAAGTAAAGGAATAACATGTTAAAATAAATTAAAATAGATAATCATTCAAAAGCAAATTTCGATCTACCAAAAGGTTGAATACAATTTGGTTTAAGGATTGATGTTTGACTAATGACGTCAGCAGTCGTCGATGGCTGCGAGTGTTAAACGGCAAGCCCTCTGAAGAGATTGAGTGGTTGCAATCGAAACATGTCAGGGTAACCTGTCCGTAAACACCTGGGTTCGAGCCCAGCTTGAGTCAAGAATGAAAAATTATCAATAAAAATTTTAATTAATTTTCATGTTGTAAAATTCCTTTCTTCATAAAAATAATTTAATGAAAATTAAATTTAATGAACTTAAGCCTAATTAAAAATATTAAAAATTTGGATTAAAAACCATAAATAGTTCAATAAAATAACCACAATACTAATAATTGTTAAAGCTAAGGCACGAGCTCTATGTTTGCATTTGTCCTTCAAGTTGTGCTGAAAAAGGTCAACAAGAAAAAGAAAGACAAAAAAATGAAAAAACAAAAAATATATGTACTTTGAACTTCAAGAAGAATTCTTGACAAAAGTACGAAAAAAAAAAAAAAAAAAAAAAAAAAAAAAAAAAAAAAAAAAAAAAAAAAGAGAAGTAAAGGAATAACATGTTAAAATAAATTAAAATAGATAATCATTCAAAAGCAAATTTCGATCTACCAAAAGGTTGAATACAATTTGGTTTAAGGATTGATGTTTGACTAATGACGTCAGCAGTCGTCGATGGCTGCGAGTGTTAAACGGCAAGCCCTCTGAAGAGATTGAGTGGTTGCAATCGAAACATGTCAGGGTAACCTGTCCGTAAACACCTGGGTTCGAGCCCAGCTTGAGTCAAGAATGAAAAATTATCAATAAAAATTTTAATTAATTTTCATGTTGTAAAATTCCTTTCTTCATAAAAATAAAATAATTTAATGAAAATTAAATTTAATGAACTTAAGCCTAATTAAAAATATTAAAAAATTTTTAATATTTTAATCAGGCTTAAGTTCATTAAATTTAATTTTCATTAAAATATTTTTATGAAGAAAGGAATTTTACAACATGAAAATTAATTAAAATTGTTATTGATAATCATTCATTCTCGACTGACCTGAGATTCGAACCCAGGCGGCTGGTTACCATGACATGTTTCGATCGCAACCACTCGATCTCCTCAGATGGATTTGCCGTCTTACACTCGCAGCCATCGACGACTGCTGACGTCAATAGTCAAATATCAATCCTTAAACCAAATTGTATTTTTACCTTTGGTAGATCGAAATTTGCTTTTTTGAATGATTATCCATTTTAATCGATTTTACATGTTTTTCCTAACTTCTGTTTTTTTTTTTTCTT